>KZ505646.1:3086257-3420102 GCA_002844005.1 Limosa lapponica baueri | reverse complement strand
CTTCCTTCCTTCCTTCCTTCCTTCCTTCCTTCCTTCCTTCCTTCCTTCCTTCCTTCCTTCTAAAGCTTTTCTACAAACTGATACTGTGAAATCCTTTTCCAGTTAGAGAAATAGAGGCTCAGGAGCTTCACATAGGGAGCTAGTAGAAGGGCACAGGGTTTTACACGCAGCTCCAGACTCGGAACATAGCACCTCTCTGTATGAATGCTTTGTCCTCTTTCCTGTTGTGCACATGCCTGTAGTTAATGAAATTATCTGCTCTTCATTTGCCAATGCTTTGAGCTCTAGGAAGGGATGTAGGAGGAATCAGATTGTATTTCAACTTCAAAATTTCAAAAGGTACAGTTTGTATACTGGGACTTGTGTATATTTTAAGTTTGTTATGTAAACAAGAATTACACACAATGTTAACTTTCATAAATTTATATTCTAAAATTTTGTACCACATATTGTCTTTCTGAATGTATTTGGAACTGTTTGATCTAAAAGTTTCCCTAGGCTGGGAGGATGATACAGCCTGTCAAAGACATAATGGTAAATAACCCTTTTGAAGATATTTTCCTGTTATGTTTTCCTTTGACTTCAAAGACACTTGGAGCTTGAAGTTTTAAGCTCAGCCACAGCATGATGTTACATCACTCCAGCTTGTGACGTCAACTTCTGAGTGGTTGTAACACAGTATTTTGCCACCAGTGGACTATAACACTTGTAATGTTCCATTACTTTCTCCTCTTTCTGCTCACTGGCTCAAAAACAATTAGAAAAATTCACCCATCCTGTTAGGTTACACTGTATTAGACTAGAGCGTACTATATTACAAACCAAATACATATGGAAAGAATTTTATCAAAAAATTCTTCTTCAATAAAAATTTTCTTCTCATCAGATCTTTGAATGAGCTTTGTCTTTTCTTTCTTTTCTCTCCTGGCATATGCAAGTGTCATGGTTTAGCCTCAGATGGCAACAAAGAACCACACTCTGCTCTCTCCTTTCCCTCCTCCCCCTCAAGTCGTGGGGGGGAGAATAGGAAGAAAAAGGGAAAGTTTGTGGGTTGAGACAAAGGCAGCTTAACAGAACAGCAAAGGGAACAAGAAAACAACAACAAAACACCGACAGAGGAATGTATAAACATGATTACAGCACCACCACTCACCAACCGGACCCAGGGACCCCCAGCCCACTCACAAGCGGCGACTTTCTGACCCCTCCCCAGCCAGCTCCTGCCTATAGACTGGGCATGGCTCACATGGTATGGGATACCTGTGTCCCCTTCCACAGACTGGGGATAATTCACTCCATCCCCTCTGGAACCAGGACACAAGCAACTCATATTTCATGAAAAATTATAGCCAGAAATTAGATAATGACTGAAGTATGACCACCATGCATCCCTCCCCAAAAAATACCACCACCACCAGCAACAACAAAAACTTCCAAACCCAAAAAAGAAAAAAAAAATGTCAAAATCACATGATTAAAAGGCTGTCTTATACGAACTATGAGAAAAAAGTGACATGGTTTACACTCTATGGTCTTGTTTCAAATGTCCAGGGTGTTAAATGCTGTTAGATGTCCAACAATTTCTCTTGGAGTACAGATCTTCAACTAGCTCTCCGAGGACCTTATATGCTAGGCCCTCTGTCTCTTTCTACATGGCTGCAATGACAATGTTGTGTTCAACATGTGCCTGAACACCTCCCTTGGATGAGATCTGGCCTGTGAGTTGCCAGCTGGCTTATGCTGTACATCTTTCAAACCCTAAAAAGACTGGGTCCTTTTAGGTACCTGCTTCACAGTGCCCCTGCAGTTTACATCACTAGAGTTTTTAAAAACAGATCTTCCATAGCAGCAATTTCTAATCATTTATCAAGAACTACGAACAGTGAGGTACAAATAAGTTTTCTAATGAAGTTAAAGAGTCCAATCACTGAATGAACATAAATGTTTACAGTAAGCATGGGAGAAGGGCTTCTTTAAAAAAATGAACATCTCAAGCTCAAGCACATCTTATTATGCAGTTTATGAAAGTTTTATTATCTATTTTTTATTGCTATGTATTTCTGTTTGACAAGCTCTTCTTTCATCCCTCACTTGAGATAAGTGTGTATCTGAAGGAGCTAAAAGCCACCAAATGAGGCTGTCTGAAGGGCAGATGAAATTTGCCTGGGTGCAGGTAGTAGAATCAGAAATGTCCTCCATAAGATCAGCCTCGCAGTTCCAGGAAGCCTGGGTGAGTGTGTAAGCAGATAAATATATAATACTGTCAGGAGGAAAGCTGCATAAGAAACAGAGGAGTTTTCTCCAAAAGAAAGTTCCATGCCCTAGTTAGCCCATCACCAGTGCTACGAGCTGCCAGAGCATGTCTGTGTGCTATACAGAGTCTGTACTGCTGGCACTTCACACATTAGGAGAGATGCACTGAAACTCACTTCTGTTTAAGTACCTATAGTGCTTGTGGGGCAGACCATAATCTACTTCTCACTTTGGCAGTCTTTGAGACTTCTTTGACAGCTCTGAAAACAGATCTCAATCCTGGAATATTAGCAGAGTCAAAAGCAACAGTTAGATCTCACCATTACCTACAGCTGCTTTCATAGCAAAGGCATCCTGTGTCATTCAACGTTTAAATATGATTCAACTTGGACTTTCAGTCTCACAGGAAAACAACTTCTTCTTATGTCTAGCATAAGCAAGCGTATTGTTTAAGTGCTCACAAGAAATATATAAGCACTGAAAAAAATTCTATCTAATGTATCCTAACAAGTCCTGCTTCTTACTATCTAGGGTTCAAATACTGATGTGTTCCTGAGAGCAAACAGGTTGTCTCTTAGCACTCATTTTCCCAGAAAACACCCTCCTTCCTAGCCTCCTCTCACAAGGTACATATGTGATTCCTCCAGTCCTTCTTTCCCTGTGACTGGTCCCACTTCCATGTCTCCTCCCTTTATGTGACTGACTGTGCCTGTACACAGGCATCTAGATATAGCCTGCTGTCTGCCTTGCAAAATGGTGTTAGCAATCTCCTCCCTCCACTGAAAACACCTTACCTCCTGCACTAGAGGCTGACATTTGCTTTTTTCCAAACTCATAGCACATTGATTATTGACAGAAATTCTATAACCACTATTTTTATACAAATATATTTCTCATTTCTAAAGGATGGTCCTGAGTTTACAGGAGAATTTCCAGTTTGCCCCTTGCACTTTGCATTACTTGCCCATTTCAATTATTTCAGACCTGTTGCTCATCTTTTTTTTTTTATTTCTTCTGCAAAATTCCATCCCTTTCCTCTGCTGCTGATGCTGTTCAACCTTGTATTATCTGCACATATCATTAGTATACAAGATTATTACAAAACTAGTAATTAATGAGTGGTCACAATATCAGTTCCAAGGGAATCCAACCACTGACTGCCTCCAGCTGAATGCTTCCTCATCCAGCGCAGCCTATTTTCACAGCAGAACATTGGTTTAAATATGCATTTTAATGGCACAGTATCTTCCGGCAGTCAAATCTTCTGTGTGGTCACAGTAATTAGGACTTCTCAGATACCAAGCACCTCTTTATAGGCTAAAGCACACCACTCACCACTTTCAGAAGACAGTGAAAGAGGTAGGCTGTGCAGCATCTCTCAGAAATACACCATTATTCAGTCTACACCTGTAAGCATGGTAATATTATTAATAGTTTGTATTTGCACATACCAGGGCTGTGTCTGATGCAGTTTCCGTTCACTGGCTCTGATCCTGACCCCCACCATAGGCTGACATCCCAGTCTGTCATTGGCTGGTCCCCATCCCCAAGGAGGTGCATGATGCCCAGGACTGAGGCTGCTGCTGTTTCCCCCGGCTGCCCTGCTCCCTGGCTTGGGTAGCAGGATGGGACCTGGAGGGTGGTCCTGCCCTATCACTCCAGGGAAGATGTCACATCTCCTGGCCCCCCGTCTGCAGCGAATTGCCGGTACACACAATGTCCTAGAAGTTACTGGAGTTAAGATGCAACTCTTTGGTGCCAAATGCTTTGCCCATTTCTGTCACAACATGTGTTCATCTGTACATGTTTTCCATGGGTCTGATACTGCATAATCATTTTTATTGCCCACATTTCTGCATACCACTTAAGCCATGGTTATGAATGGAACCATCTGCATTTCTACATGCTACATTTCATGCTAGCTGGTGTTTGGAAGTGAAAAATTGTATTTTGTTGGAACCATGTCTTTTACTCATTTTATCTGTTCTACATTCATACACATATGAATATGAATATCCAACCAGATTTTCCCATTAGTATTTGTGATATCTTGAGCTATTTTGTTTGAAGTTCTACAGTAAGGGAACTGTGAAATCTCAGCAGGGAAGAAATTAATGAAAAAAAACCCTCAATAAATGGAATTGTTGCATTTAGGTTTGGGTGCAAAACTGGTAAAATATCATCATGGTTCACGTGGTGCAGCTGAGGGCATTGGAATACTTTCAGTTTAAGGACAGACAAGACACCTTGTGCATGGGGAATGACATGGTTTCAAGGCTCCCATGTCAGTACGTCAACCAGGTCTGTCCAGTACATAGTCAGTGCACACAAACATGAACATCATGTGCTCTCAAACAGACATATTTCTTGCTTCCAAGAAAAAAGTCAGAAAACTGCTGGCTCTAGGCTAAGTGGGCAACACTGAAGCCAAATTTAAAAGTAAAGGATAGGTCAGTCTGGATGTAGGATGTATATTCCTATGCATTGCATGGAGCAGGCATTGGCACCTCTTAAAAGCACATAACAATAGTGACATTATAACCTGCCTCCTTTGCATCGTTCAAGCAGAAAAAAAAAGTTAGATTATGGCTAGCCTTGGCTCCATCAGACACAGCTGCAAGATAGCCCTGTGTATTTCTGGGGAGGTAGCAAATGAAAGGTTATATTCAGAAGCTGCATACCAGTAATATCCAGCTTTTAGACTGCTTAGTATCCAGGTTCTCCACCCAAGCCTAGGACAGAGGGGTTCCAAACACCACTTTCCTAATTCCCAATGGTGGGATGATGCCAGTTTAGAGGTTAGAGCAATACCACCTCCTTAGGTTGCTCCAACCACAAAGGGAGAGACTTGGAGCCCAATCCCATGCTAGCGAATGTTACAAGGGGCAGAAGCTGCAATGGCAGGAGTCAGGGTTTCCTAGTCCATCTGCATTTTCACCTACCGTGTATGTTGGCAAGGCAAGAAAGGAAAAAATCTCTACCTGTATGATCTTGCTCTGTTTCAGTTCTACAGGGATGGCCAGCCAGAATCCTTTGCAAGCGAGGACCTCCTTCAGATCTGGTACTAGTTTGTTTCTTTTGAGAAGGGAGTTCAAAAATATATCCATTTGCAAATATAAGCTAAAAGCCAATTGCTAGCCTGCTCAACAGCACTTTACACAACCAATTCAAATGCCATCCATTCATTGACCAGCAGGAGGGGCATAAAGAACTTGGAGAATGTTTGGTGGTTAACTCACAGACTGAATGTATGGTAATCAGTGTAAAAGCCCTTTTTGCATATGATGCAACAAACGCAAGAAAAGTTGGTGGATTTTAAGCCAGAACATTCACCTGTTGCTCCAAAAATCTCTTTTTTTCTATACCACATATTGTGTATGGTAATCTTAGCAAATGCCTGGTTAGCGGACATGCAAGTATATTTTTGTGAGCATCAACAAGGACACTGTTAAACCTCATCTCTGACTTGTTAATTAAAATAAAATGGGCAATTCCTCCCAGCAGGTTGCTTTGCAGGGAAACAGGGAATCTATTCTGTTCTATAAGGCAGTTGACTTCAGGGACATGCTCCAATCAAAACCCCAGTCTGCATCCTGCGCTTTCTCTGCCCTTCAGAGACCAGACTCCTTAGACCTTGTAATGCCCTTCCAAAGAGGGAAAATAAGCTTAAAGTGCCACTGATGGTGTCCTGAATGGCACGGAGATATGGCTCCATCGCAGTTCACATTACTAATTTCCCAGTGATCTGAAGGTGTGAGAGTGAAATCAAAGCTGCCGTGGTGCTGAATGCAGCAGCAGATATTTTACAAAAAAGAGAGTGCTCATACAATTGCTTAGTAATTTTGCTTTTTCTTCTCAGTCACATGAATAAAAACCTAGACTACCACAACCCTTTTTTTCCCCCTCTTCTTTTTATTTGCTTCCACTTGGTTCCCCCATATAGTAGAAATAGTGGTCTGGACATAGACTGTGGGCTGGTTACTCAATTATGAATGGGGAAGCTAGCGTTATGTTAATATAGTAAAAGTCTATGACAGTCTTAGTGTCACCATTAAACCAGTACAGTAAATAAGGTAATATGGAACTTTTTTATGGATCTCCTTATCTTAGACATTTTATTTCCTCCTCATATTATCTATACCCCCATAGAGAGAATGGTTACCCACTGTGAAAAAATTCATGAGGCTGTAGCTTTTATTATTGCCAGAAACATTAGGATGTCATTGGTGACAACAGGAATAACTAGCCAAAGCAGGAAGTAGCATTTTTCCATTATCTGTTACTTTTCATTTAAATTTTCTATCTGTTTTGAAATGAGAAAAGAACAGTTTGATTCTATCTTGAAAACATTTCATAATACTCACTTTTCAGCCTTGCTCCGAGACTTATTTAAGGATGAAATTATGAAAATACTCCTTAATCCTGTATATTTGTACACATAAGTAGACCTTAATTGAAATATGTAGAATAATATAGTTGTATAAAATTAATCTACCTATCTATCTATATTCAGAATGAAATATTAAGTGAATAATATTATTACAGTTGAGTAATTCAGTCCTAGGAAAAAATGGTTTCTGATTTATTTTGCTATTTTTTCCTGACTGAGTACTGGGCAGCCCATTCCTCAAGTTTATTGTTGCTTGATGTAGAATACAATCAGTGAACAAGTCTTGAAAGCCAATTCTGCAGCTATTTAACTTTACACTTTTTGAGTGGGTTGCTGACAGTTTGTTAAGTTCAGCATCAGAATAAGACTTTAGAGTCCTAGTCTGGATCTGCTGTTAGATGACTCATTAAGAATATTTAATAGTTAGAATTTAGACTGTTCTTAACATTGATTGATATAAATCATATGAATTTTTTCAACAAACAAAACTGTATTCCTAAGTCTACAAGTCATAATGGCAAATATAAAATTTTCTTTCTGAACACATCATATTTTGAGCAAACCTGACACAATTTACCTGAAGGTCTTTCTCTGTAAATTCCCTCAGATACAACTTGCTTGATATAGAAATCCTTGTCCAGCTCTGGAACAGTGTCTGGGAGAAAGAAGAGAGGAATGAATGACATTATGCTCTAACTGCCAAGAAGCATCATGGCGATTCAAAGAAGAGTCAGCTTAATATCTTCTGATCAAAAAATTAATATTTAATTTTGGACTGAAATATTTTGACTCACAAAAGTCTAACTCTTCATTTTTCACTTTTCCAAATTATAATTTTTCTGAGTATTAATTTTTTTGAAATTATTTGCTTAGGCACTAGAACGGCAGAAGAAATTGAGATGTTTTTGAAATGCAGAGCAATACACAAGGAAAACTCCCATGTAAGCAGGCATAAATGATGATGATTTCTAAATTAGCTATCATCATTCAGAAAATATTTGAATGGTTCTCTGAAAACACTAGCACAATGTTCTGCAATGATTATAAAGGCAAATCTAATGTTCAAAGTTATTAGGAATTGTATGGGGAACAAAACAGAAAATATCTATGCTCCACTTTATAAATCCATGGCATGCTCACATCTTGAATGCAGTCCAATTCAATTTGGAAAGAGTACAGTGTAGTTTTAAAGTCACAGTAAAGATGATCAGAAATGCAGAACAAATTCCATATGAATACAGCCTGCAGCTCTTCATTTTGGAAAATGCAAGACTGAAGGATGTCACCGAAGAGGTCTACACAGTCTTGACTAGGAGACAAGCAGTAATGATGAGCTATTTTGAGTTAATATAAGAATTAGAGGTGCTCCAATGCTTTTTTTTTAAGAAAGAGCAAAGAAATATAACTATTTTTACACAAATTACAAATAAATTGCAAAACTCATTATTGCAAGATGAAGAGGTGAGTAAAAGTTTAAACGTATTCAAAACTTACCCAGACAGCTCCCCAGACAGGGATGGGTCTGCTGGAGTGGAGTTAAGTGGGATAGAAGTGACGCAATATCTATCATTTGCCAATTCTAAAGAAGTCGGCTTAGGGCACTGAGGAAGAACCATCCTCTATATTCCCTGTTTCTTACATTCATCCCAAGTATTTGCAGCTGATCCCTGTAGGAAGGAACATTTGGGGCTGGACAGACTTTTGATGTGACCAAGAATGACACTTCATAGAGCCTTAAGAAATACAGAAATAGTGCTAGGATTTTTTTTTTTTTTTTTTTTGAGAGAGGGCCTGACTGAATGAATCTCTTTAATATTAATATAGTTGTTATTCTAATTCAATTTTCTGTTCTGTATTATGATGACAGGAAAAGAACAGATGATCAAAGTACTTCCTGTTGCCAAGATTTCTAAACACTGCAGTGGTAAAAACAATAATCTAAAACTCAGTAACAACCTTGTTGAACACTGTGCTTAAAGCTGTGAATGCAACAGGCTTAATAATTATCACACATGTTTTACAAGAGTTAAGTCCCGGCGCCAAGCTCAGCATAAATCATTACACACAACAGTTTTAATAAATTCAACTGTCTTTGCAGGGTGGGTTTGCATTTTTTAAACATGTTTGGAGACTGAAAATGGGTAGAATTCTCTAGTTTGTGTGACTGTAAATTTAAGAAATAGCTTGTGTTATTTGCTTTCCGTTAACTATTTTTATAAGCCAGATTGCTGAAATCAGCAACTTCTGAATACTCTAGTGTCCTATGAGATGCATGTTGTCTCTTTTCCTTCTCTCAATGCCTGTGAATCAAATCTTTGGATGGAGCAAAAAATACTTCATTGATATCAGAGGTGCTCCAACAGTTTACATCAGCTCAGAATCTGTTCCTTCTAGTTAGGATGGGAGAAGAAAAGCGTAGAGAGAGCAGTTGTCCCTTATGCCTTTACAGTACCTGAAACACTAGCATTGTTATTAACAGAATTTACAATAAGCTTGGTAAAGGTGAGCTGCAGTCACATCAGTTTTTCCCAGTGCTGACACAACTTCCCTGTGAAAACTTCATTTGTGCAGGTGCAAACCAAGTGCAGGCATAAAACGATTATGACACTTTTCTGATTTGAGGTGCTTCTGTTGCTGTCAAACTAAAAGAAGCAGAGAAGACTGGAAGCATCTCACACAAGAAGATTTTGGCAGGCTTTTGTTACAGGCTTTGTTTCTTCAAGTTTCTGTGGATAAAGGGTTTCTTTGGGACAGGTTAGATGAAGCAGAAAGTGTCCTGAAAGCTGGGGTCCAAATCATCCATTTAATGCACTGGTATGAGTATTACACCCCATGTGCACCCTGCAATGCCTGGTTTCATAACAGATTCAAAGTCCAATGTACTTTTGCCACAGGAGTTTCATGTGGTCCCTTATACATGAATCAATTGCAAAACCAGAATGAAAAACAGAAGCAAACTGCTTCCTCCTTTACTCACCCCCATCCACCCAAAAAAAAAAACAACAAACCAAAGCAAAAACCAAAAAGCGAAACAACCCCAACCCAGAAACCTTGTCCTTCCAAAATATGCAGATCAGCAGGGTCTGCAGCAGGGTCTGCATGTTTAAACATTCTCACAGTGGGAACCATTTTTGCCAAATGTTAAAAGCAGAGGCAAAGCAAATCCTAACCGCTTCCTGTTCCTTCTTAGTCCACTTTTCAGCATGGCTAAGTGGTTGGAGCAGTCTTCTGGAAAGTTGCAAACTGTCAGACTCTAAGACTTCCTCTAGAATTATTACTGACATGTCACTCATTTGAGGATTTCCAGTGTTTTCACATTTAATTAAACACAGTGGGAGATAAAGGCAGTCAACAACTGTCTGAAGAAAACCTCAATGGTTGGGAGCTATGGGCTACCTTTACAAAGGTCTCTAGTTGCCTTGAAATGCTGGTAGATGCTTGACTAGAAGCAAGTAGGCACTCAGCTCCTCAGGATGTGCAGGAAACTCCTCACTGGGTGCGGGCATGTCAGTTAAAGACAAAAGCTAAAAATCTATTTCCTGCCATGGCAACATTTTAACTTAGGCTTCCCTGTGACACAGGGATACTTTTCCCCGATGGCGAGGCAATGATTGAGGGACTCTGCCTGCAAGGTACTGGGTACCCCTGCTTCCCAACAAATTCTCCAATACCAGGGAGAGGAAAACTCACAGACCAGGCTTCTTGTTAGAAAATTCCAAATTCTGAAAGCAACTGGAGTCAGTGGGAGTTCGCCTGGAAGAAAAGATTCACTAACTGATTTATAAATTCAAAGCACTATTTACTACAAGTTCTATTCACACCTGGCAGTGAGAAATCATTAGTGGGTAGAAGAACAGAGTCATCTGGCAGCAGCTTTTATCTTTCCTAGGTCTTTTTGACCCAAATACTGCCAAAATACCCAGTCCTTTTGCTTGATTGTTAGTGTTTGCAAAATGAGTCAGATGTTTCATTCCATCCACAGGTTTTCTGCCTTTTCCACTTCTAATATTCATTGTGAGAATTTGATCTAATCACTTTTTGTCAGATTTTTCCCTTTCTCTTTCCAGACATCAGCATTAGATCCTGCTGTTCTTGTCCTCATGCCAAAAGGTAAGACTTTCTCTTCTGCAACATTTCTTATGCCCTTTGAGCTGGTATAAACAATGTGAGGAAGAGCAAAGGAAAGGGGAACTCTCAAATGCCTGCTGCACCAATTGACACCACAAAAGATTTTTAAATATCTTTACCAGCCCTTCCTCAGGAGCACAGTGTGTGTGAAGTGGTGAAGACCGCAAGACCTTAGGGCTTTCCTTTGCAGAACTGCCTGACTGCCCTGCAACCCCATCAGTTTCAGGAGCTGCAACACCTCTCCAGGACTTCACCATCTCTTCTGGGAGAGGAGTGGCAGATATGGTGCAGCAAGGGCACCACAGTTAGCAGGTCTTAAAGAGAGCTGTGTTTGGGTAGAGAAATGCTCCTTCACACTCTGCTCCTGCTCAAGCATATGCAATCTCTCCCAGCAAGAAGTAGAACCATGCATGAACATGCAGGGAGGAGATGAGTGCAGTTAAACAGAGCTGCTTTTTTAACTCTTCCATCTTCTGAAGTGCTGAGACTTACACAAAACCATTGTCTGCTAAATGTCCCCTGGAATGAGTCTCTTAAAAGACAGAAAATTACGTGACACGTGTCCAGCTGGAATGAAATAGAAACACAACAGCACTACTTACAGAGAAAAATGCATGTCCAATATATTCATTTAGCAGAATAATCATTGGTAGTGCTGAAAAAGGAAAGGAATTTGTTGCAACTACCATTGTCAGGGATTTCCAAAGATGTAATTGTCAGTTAAGGACCCAATTCTTCTTGTTAGACCATAAGCTACGTACGTTTTTCCCAATCCTCTCTTCCATTCATTGTTATTTTTATCTGGACAATGTTTGTTTTAAATGAAAACAGTATTAAAATTTTAATATCTGTAGTTAATAGTCATCCTCTTGTTCACAGAGAAGACTGAGGAAGCGATTCAAGAACGGTACAGCCTGTGGAGCGAGCACTGTGTTGCAGACAGGAGTGGAGAAGATCAGTTCTGACAATGGTTTCAGTCCCAACAAATATTTTTTTTTTTCCTCTCCCTCTTGTTCCCTCTAAATGATGCAAAGAAAGGGTATCTCAGACACAGTCCCTTGAAATGTGAGGTAATCAAAGTAAATATGTCAAACAAGAGAATGCAAGAGTCCATTGCAAACACTAGGAAAAAGGGACAGGCACCACTGAAAAATCTCCTGTTGACTTAAAAAACGTATCTTTCCTAGTTTTTCCACATATATTTACTGCAATTTTGTATTCTATTCAAAGTCTTTTTTTCACATTATATAGGACTGGCACATAATGTAATATACATGTTACATACACACACACAAAGATTGTGAGATCAAAGCAATCAAAATGCCAGGAAATACTGTTTAGGATTTCCTTCCCAATTCTAACATAGAGCCCCTGGGCATATGAATTAGGGCATATTTCCAGTTGAATTTCCACACATTATCTGCAACTTTACTCATGCAGTTTCTGTCTTCTTTGCCTTCCCTTACTACTTCTACTTTTCATTTTTCCTTTTGTTCTTAACACTTATTTGGTATTTACATCACCTGTACCTTGGTTTAGAAGTCCCATTAGAATCTTTGTCACCTTCTTCTGAATCTACCTTTAACTTTACCTTCCAAAGAACATGCATGTTTTCTTGTTTCTCGGTCATGTGAATATGTCTGTAGTTAATCCATCCATGTAGTTGATAATAAAAACACAAAAAGAGAGGAAAAAAAAAACCAACAGAATGACATATTCTCTTGCATTTTCCCTCAAACTGAAAGTTATTTTACTCAATTGAAAAAAAAAAAGAAAGATGTTATTGGCAGTCTGAAACAAATTTCAGGAAAGTTATGGTTTGAATGAAGAGAGATTTGAGGATGGAAACTACCCAGAGACATTAGTTTTAGTATTTTTGACCAGCATTTCCTGTATAAGATACTCAGCTCACATCTCAAACTGATTTGAATATAAGAAGCTAGAGATCATCAATTGGATTAAGATGTTTTGGAAATGAATTTAAAATAGGATATTTTGGGCATATCTATACTGCATTTAGACACATTAATAATACAGTCTCTCTGTCTTGGGAAAATATCTTTCCATTCTGTTATACAAAGACTCCTAACCCTCATAATATTGTATTTTATTTCAAAGGTAAATCTTCCCACCCCTTTCGAATGAGGCTGGTTTTGAGACCTAGGCTGTGTTAGTCCCGATCCGTGCAGTATATAAAGGTAGTATAAAGCCCGTACAGGTGCCAGTAGTAGGAAATATGCCTCAGATGGGATGGTCGCAACCTACTGTGAATAATCTTTTTGCAACTGTTGTGAAAAGTCTGTGGGCAAGCCCCTCTAACTGGACTTCTTAAATAACCAGCCAGTTTCTTGAAATCCCCCATTTTCCAAGCATACATTTTTCTCTTTTCAAGGAATAGGCTATATTCAAAGAGAAGGCAATGCAAGTGAGAGGAGCGGTACTGGCAGGTCTATATACTGCCACCCTCTGTTCATCTCCAAACTTGGACCATCACATTGGAAGGCTTCCTTGTATTGTATATCCCCAGGCATCTCACTCCTTATCTGAGGAAGCCAGCACCACGTGGCTTAAAAGGAAAGACATTCCACAGACTATTCTCCCCTTGTTCTCTGTGAGGACTTTCTGCTGAAGAACAGAATAAAATTACAATGGACTTTGTGATGAAGCCTTTTGTTAGTTGCTTGGCTTATGGTAGCGTTCAGTAGCTCAAATATGTACTTGAAGTTGCACAAGTTCAAAAGAAATGTCTGCCTTGGAAAGGTTAAGTACATGTGACAAGAATATGGAAAAAAGAACGGTCCTATTTCATGGATGAGGCGCTTGGGCTGAATAAATTCAGACTTTTTAAGGGGTCTTTAACATCTAAAAACACATGAAGATTGTCAAAATTTAATGGTTTGTCAAAATCCCTTTAAGTGTCTGCATACTTTTACAGCTTCTGTACACAAGTTTGGGTTCATCTCCCCTATTTTACCATCTAGAAATGAGGTGTGCAGAATGTGTTCTCTGCCTAGATAAGTTGTAGGGACAAACAGGTATCTTCAGCAGGTGATTTAGTCAGTGGTGTGTTGTTCAGCAGAAAGTGACTCATGATTTCCATTAACTATAGAGCTTTGTCAGGCATGAAGTAACAGATCACACATGTATCCCACAAATTCCAAACCACTGATTCATTTCATAAAGAAATTAAGTAGTCAAGAAGTAGCCCTCCTCCAGACACGGTAGTATGGCGACCCCATGCTGTAAACCATACAGATAGGCAAAAAAATTGGTTATAACAACTCGGACTCCAAACTTTATAAATCACTAGCCTTGAGAGACAAGAAATTTGTGGTGTCTAAGCTCATGTGGAGACAAAAGCATGAACCAAGCAGAGGTTGCACATGCAAAGAAAAAAGCAATCATTACTATAGTGAAATATTTGGCTTTAATTCCAGTAGTGATGCTGCCATGCATTTAGTTAGTAATTATATCTTTCAGCTGTCACATACTCCTGGCAACAGGGTTGGAGGGCTACCAAATAATCTTTTCAGAACTTCGTCTGTGATCCCTTGGAAAAAACCCATGTCTTTTCTCCATGAGTCATGATCAAAACCTTAATCTAAATGTAGCTGCCCCATTGCTCCAGTTTGGGCTTGGGTTTAGCTCCCAGCCCAGGTGCTGGGGCTCCTGCTGAGGGCTGGTTGCTCAGTTGCTCAGTGACATGGCTTCCTTCAGCAGCACCCCCCTCTCAGCAGAAACAGCGGCTAATTTTTATTGTCATTGCTGCTGCATATTTATTTTCTGTGAGGAAGGAGCTGTTTGTTTTTACCTAAGCCAGTTCAAAAGCAGGCACTGCTTAGTTGCAGTTGAAAATGTATCATGCAAAGAGGCTGGAATTCTTGACCTGCATCACCAAAAAAGCACTTCTCCTTAAAGATAACTTAAGGCGTATCACCAATACCCAGGTTAAAGCCCTCTTAAAAGGAAGGTCACTACAATCCTTACTGGACAAAGCAAATTACTCCAGTGCCTTTTTCTTTCAGCTATGATTTTGTGCACTGACCTTTGGAAAGTATGGTCAAATAGCCTTTAGCAGCAGTTGTAAAGCATAACATCATTGCATGGACACTGATTTCATTAGGCAGTCCTGTATAAATTAGCATTATTTTCTGGGGGGTATGCAGATACTGGTACTGAAAAGAGGTGGGTTTTGTTCATTCTGTGTGCTATGCCTGTAAGTGAAGAAAAGCCTTCCTGCCTCTCTGCAGAGACAGCTGCCCTTCTGGGCTTTGCTGCAGATGTGAAATACTGCACAGAGCGAGTTCCTTGGTGAGATTTTTTTTTTTCTAGCAGAGATTATGCAAGGGAGAGAGTGGTAGCCATGGACTCTTATGAAGAGTACTCCGATTTAGCCCAGGTAGAGATGTCATTCACTGTCAGATTTTGCACCCCCAAGTCACAAAACCTCAGGTAAAATTTTACTCCCCCCAGTGTCTGAGCACCTTCCAGATAAAATGGAACAAGCAACAGTGAAGTCCTTTGTAATCTCCTGGAAGCCTCCAGCATTCCTCCATCAGAGGGGAAATCTGCCTGGGCCCTTGGTGGATGAGAAGCTCAACATGAGCCAGCAATGTGCACCAGCAGTCCCAAAAGCCAACTGCATCCTGGGCTGCATCAAAGGAAGTGTGGCCAGCAGGTCAAGGGAGGTGGTTCTGCCCCTCTACTCTGCTCTGGTGAGACCCCACCTGGAGTACTGTGTCCAGCCCTGGAGTTCTCAACACAGGAAGGACATGGACCTGTTGGAACAGGTCCAGCAGAGGGCCATGAAGATGTTCAGAGGGCTGGAGCACCTCTTCTATGAATACAGGCTGAGAGAGTTGGGGCTGTTGAGTCTGGAGAAGAGAAGGCTCTGGGGAGACCTTATAGAGGCCTTCTAGTACCTAAAGGGGGCTACAGGAGAGATGAGAAGGGACCCTTTATGAGGGAGTGTAGCAATAGGACGAGGGGTAATGGTTTTAAACTGAAAGAGGGGAGAATCAGATTAGATACAAGGAAGAAATTCTCTACTGTGAGGGTGATGAGACACCGCAACAGGTTGCCCAGAGAAGTTGTGGATGCCCCATCCCTGGAGGTGTTCAAGGCCAGGCTGGATGGGGCTTTGAGCAACCTGGTCTAGTGGGAGGTGTCCCTGCCCAGGGCAGGGGGGTTGGAATTCGATGATCTTTAAGGTCCCTTCCAGCACTAACCATTCTATGATTCTATGATTCTATGGTTGATTCTGGCTCTTTTTAGTTGTTAGCTCACTAGGTTTAGGAAGAAAAGGTTTTCTATCCTGGCAAGCACCATTCTCATGATGGCGACAATTTTTGAAGCAGAAGGCTTGTTGGGCACTTCCTCAAGATTTTTAGAGCTTAGATTTACCTGAATTTTTCTAAGATTATTCCCCAGCTGAATCCTATCCACTGAGACTGCCAGTGCTGTGCTCGCAAAAATTTTCTCTACATAGCTGAGCTCACGCCATTTAAGTATCTCTAGACCTTTAAACACTCTTAAACTGCCTAGCAGTTTCAGATTTGTTCTGTTTTAATGGAGAGATTAGCATTTAGGGTCCCTTTTAGTTTTTGTGGACCAATTTGTTAATCTCCCATGAGAAAAGTGAGTTCTGTCTGAACTTCAGGGAAGGGGGAAGAGAATAAAGGATTAACAATAAGAATAATAAGAATTAGCAAAAATCTTAGGTAATGAATCATAAACAACCTGCCAGTTGTAACAACTATAGAAAGTTATGGAAATTATGGAAGAGCAAAAAGTACAGTTCTGATGCACATTAAAAATTCCCATTTCAGTAGCAATCCTGACACTCAAACTTGTCTAACTTCTTTAAGTGATCCTCTAAGTCTGTCGCCTTCTATACTTCAAATAAAACAATAGGAACTAGCAGATGGGAGAGGCATACTCTTCTACACAGTCCCTTCCCATGATCACGTTCAAGGGATGGCTGTCAGGCCCCACATAGAAAGTTTGAAAGGTTCAGGGATGTGTTTTGCCTTCAGTAACGTTAACTGGAAACATGCCCTATATACTTTCTCCAGCTGCTTGAAGACTATGACTTGGAGCTTTGTTATTCATGCATATAAAAATGATATCTTAAAAAGTAGCTTGACGTGTTCTGCTACTAAAGAAGAGGCAGTTTTCACTCTCTGCTTTACTTCCCAATGTCAAACTCGATCCATGATTTAAAGTAGTGTAATGGCAGCAGAATTATCTTCCTTACATATTTATGCTTGCTTTTAGGAAGAACTTAAAAATGCTGGATGCTGTACTTGTTCTTGCTCTTTCAATTCAATTTTGCTGTGGTGGTGACAGTTGAAGCAGGGTACTCTAACACAATGTACAAACTTCAGACCATAAGTTCACTTAGGCACAAAAACATGCCCAGGGAGAAATCTCTCCCCCTTTTTTTGTGGATGAGGAAGCAGGAGCAGATGGGGCTGAAATGAGGGCAAAGAATGAAATTTTCTGGGTCCTGTTCTCCGCAGGTAGGTGAGAGGGTGACTAAGGAGCTTGGGCTCATCCCAGTCTTTGGCTGCAGCACATGCCACCGTCTCCTTACCTCTATGTTCTATAGCTTGCCTTGATCTAGGATGGGCTTTTGTCAGTGTCCCCTAGCATATTCATAGGCAAGTTATATAAATGCAGTCCCTATTGTACTATTGTAAGATGGGAATCAAATCAATGCTCTTTAAGTTAAGTTTGAAACCATTTGCACCTGAAACGTTTCCATTTAATTGCAGTTTGAGATCCACAAAGCTGTCCAGAATAGTTAAGGTTCACTCCCACTTCAGGAAAAAAATCAACAGTTAGAATCAGTTTACTTTGAGGCTAATCAATAACTTTTTAACAATAGTTTTGGTTCAGGTTCTGTTTGAGAAATTAATCATATTCCAGACTTTCCCTGGGAGATAGGCTCACCACATACTCTGACTATTAAGCAATATTCATGCGTTATTGCAGATCTGTCCTAGCAAATTCTGATTAGTAGTCCTTTGTCATACTGGAGGGTGTCTCAAGAGTTGCTTCAGAGAGTCTGGTACTATCCTGTTGTCCATATTTCCATTCATAGACCCGGTGCTGGAATAGAGCATACTTACTAAATTTCCAGATAATATAAAGCTGAGGGGGGCTGCAACGCTCCAGAAAACACTAACAGAATACAAAGTAATCTTTGCAAAAGGGAAAATCAGTCTGGAATTAAAAAGGTATCATTCAATAAGATCAAGTGCAAGACAGTTTAGTCAGATAGAGTACTCTAGATGGGACAGAGAACAACTGGACTAGTGTTCACTCTGCAAGAAACGTTCTTAAGACCACAATAGGTCACAAAGTTAATTTTAATCAATTGCGGCACATTACGTAAAACAAAAAACTTCACAGACTCTAAAGTTACCCATAGGTGTATGAACAAGGATATGATCCATGACACTAAAAATAACCCCTCTATCCATAAGACCTAAGCTGGGATACTGAGTCTGATTTCAGGCATTGAATTTCTTTAAAAGCATGGATCATTCGGTTTAGAGAAGACTGATGAGAATCAGAAGACTAGGGATCTAAAAATAAAGGAAAAAAGGAATTATCCAGCTCAGAGGAACGATGTCAGGAAAACATAATGCAGAATTCAAAAGCATCTTGGAAAGAATAAGGGATTAATCTGCCTGTGCACCTGGTGGATAAGACAAGAGGTAATGCATTAGGAAGTAAGGGAAATTTTCGAACAGTAAGGTTAGTGAAGCAAGTTTCTTGTAGGAAGCAGTGCTATCTTTTCACTTAAGTTCTTGAAGAACAGATAAAACAAATGCCTGTCAGGGGTGCTTTGGGTATAGCTGATTCTGCTTTGGAGTAAAAAGAGGGGTTAAGATGATCTCTTGAGATGGCTTCCAGCTTCCTCTTAGCTCTAGTCTCTGTTCATTCCACCATTTCTGTGTACCTACAGCACTATATCTGAAGGCAGTCAAAACATTAAAAAGCACATTTCATATTTTTCACCTCCTAAAACTAGCACATTAATGATACTAATAAAAATGGTTTGCTCACCAAGCTCCCTTAGTATGCTCTAATTTCAACACTCTGAAATATTTGTGCTTCATATGGGAGCTCTGCTTACCATTGAGATCCAAACTTGTGTCATCTGCTTTTTCATAGCTAAATCTGCAGGCAGCAGTATGCACAGAACCCAGTTCAATCTTAGTGAGACCAACAGCAAAGGAAATGTGAGCTCAGCCATTAGTTATCTTGGCATAAATAAGTATATACCTTTCCCAGACTAGCAAAAGCAATCATGGATACCAGTGGTACACCATCACAGCTATTAGTCTGCCTACCCTTAGCTTGCATTGCCCTTTAAGAAGTGTCACCGAGCACATTAGCCAAAACTCATCTTTCCTGACATTTCCCAGTGCAGCTCTAGCAGGTAATGCCCGTGTTAAATCAGGTTCTTTCACTGGAAATGTCTGCTGGGTGCCTGAATTACAGCAATTGCGGAGTATCCTCTAGCCTGCTTGCTGGGACTCCAGCCCCCGCAGAGTCTCAGCCAGCCCAAGCTGTTTGGCTGCTGATTACAGGTTTTGTCATCTCAGCTATGCAGCAACTGCTCCCACGTTGGTTGAATCCATCTCTGGCACACATGCACAGGCTTTTCCTGGTTATACTTGCAAAAGGCTCCCGGGATGGTGCCTAGATAGTGTCAAGTGCAAAGCAAGTCAACGCACAGCACATGCTTAAAATAGCATGGATGTCAGAGCAGCCCTCAGGATGCTTGTACAACAAGGAGTGTCCTTGATCAGACGCAAAGCCTTGTTTGCTCTGCCCCAAACTGTGCTCTGCACACATGGCCGTTCCTGGCTTCTTGCCTTCTGCTCATACAGCAGCTTCATGTTGCTGGGTATCTTCCTGCACTTGTCTCTGCATTTGGTTTCTCTTAGACAATGACCTTCCCAGAAGCCCAGCAGCTATATTGCCCTCAACATGCCACCTTCAGGTAGGTATTAGTTGCCTTGTTGTTGGATTTGAAGAGGGAGATGAGGGTCCTTCATGTGACCAGCCAATGAATGGTCTCAGTTCTGTGGCCAGCTCACAGGGTCCTGCTCCTGGCACCCAGAGCCCTGCTCCTTTCATGTAGACATTGTTTTGGCCTATTTACTGGGGATAGCAGCAATAATTTTCCAGCCCAAATGAAAGCAATGCCTATAGTGTACTCGTAATACTGAGTACTACCAGTACCTAGGGCAGGACCATATCACAGCAGTCTTCCTAAATCTCTTACAGTTAACTGCTCACATATTTTCAGGAAACAAAATACCTTTCTGGACTATTACCTTACAGTTTTACTCTATATCCAGTACACTGCCTGGCCAAGAATAACAAATAAAAAGAGAGGATGTACCAATCTTTTATATCTGGAAGGAGAAATAGAAGAAATAAAAAGAAAATAAAAGGAACTGTTAACTATTCCAGCCCTTCTGGCAGCAAAAATGCAGAGTAAATTTTGGGAGGGCATGCCTCAGAAGTCTTGTCTTTTATATGGAAATATGGAATGTGCTGTTAAGACTAGATTAACTAGTCTGAATTAATAAAACACAAAACCTGAACATTTATTCAAAATTCAGGCCAAACTTCAAGCTGCTTTGAGGTTTACAAACAAAAACAAAGGCTTGTACTACCTCCCCTTTACTTTTTTTTTTCTTGGTTTTAGTCAGCACTGAAATACTTCTGTCTAAGCAAAACCCAGTCACAGTGGAATGCCACCAGAAAATTCTCACATATCCACCCAAATTTTGCACTCTTGAGAGATTCAGGTAAATGGGATAAGCTTTCAGATTCTTTCACCTTTCAGAAGCTTTCTTGTCTTCAGTAATTTTTCATTTTCTGAATATTTCCCTAGTTCTGCACAGAGAGCAAACGCTAAGGATGTGCCATACATATTAACCACTAGTGAAACTAGGTTGAAAGAGAAAGCTTTTATCGATTGAGTTTCAAGGGGCATTAAGAGAAGACAGCTCCTTTTAATCAGGGGAAGGAAGGAAGATTGTTCTTCCTTTTTGAACATCAGTATTTTAATACTGATAGTAAACCTCCCAAGACCATGGGAATTATTAGCCTAGAGCACTCATCAGCCAATGGTATCATTCTTGATCTAAGAGGAGTGAAATAGATTCATAGTATTCTCTCTTTCCAAAGACTATTAATACAATGTCTTACAGAGAATGCATCAGGCTATCTACTACCCATTTACAAAGACGACTTCTCTTGAAACATCCTCTTCTTTTCTATACGCACTCTCCCAGGGGAAAAGAAAGCAAAATCATCTTTAACAGAGTCCCTGCTAGAATCATCAGCAGGAGAAATTTATGAACACTGTGAGTGGGGACACTGGATGTGAGAGATTGTATCAGAAAGAAGAAATCACAGAGAATTTTCTTTAACATTTAAATATAATACTACTATTATGCTAACATACACATTTGTCAACATGGATCACAATTAAAATACTGTTTTGGATAATGAATGATCATATTTACTAATTTTATTACATTTAAAAGCCTAATACATGGCACTTTATAGAAAAATTGAAAGCCAAGGAGTAAGAACTTAAAATTAGGTCTGTGCTTTTCTAAATGAGACTGACAGTGGCTCACAAAACTGAGATTTGTTACAGTAATTGACTGTGAAGGAAAGTTTCTGACTGCAGTATGAGAAAACTAAGCATTGTCCTTTAGGTCACAATTTACCCTCAATGCTTTAATTTTAAAAGATACCAGGAAATAAAGTAAACTAAAACATAAACCACCACCTACTGTACCTTTTTCTCATGTGGCACAGAAGACAAATGTTTCATCTTGTGTGTTGTTAAGGATTTTCATCCATGAAATGCTTCATCTCAGCTCTTGTCACCTCCTCCACACTTTCCTTTCACTCCCCAGAATATCCTTGTACCTCTGTTAATGACACAGGTCCTCTTGCATGTTGCCACCATAAGCATGTCTATGAAAGCTGTACGAGTCAGCAGCCATCTTACATTGACTACAATTAAATTGCAGGAGTAGCAGGAAGTCTTAAACACATTTCCAATAATGATTGTTCTGAATATCTGTCACACCCCATCCTCAAAGATCTTGGGAGTATTTTGGGGGTACATAAGTTTAGTATCTTATTATACAGACAGGGACCAGTGATCTGGCCACGGCAATGCAGAATGTCTTTTGAAGCTGGACTAGAATTCCAGTGTCTCACCATCAATTATATCTTTAACTGTAAAATCACATCATTTTTATGAAAGAAACAGTGGGCATTTCAGATGGACCAAATTAAAAATGGCTGAAAATTGTCAAATTGATGGCTCTTGGTGCATATTTTCTATTACTGTTGTCCTCTAAATCATCACTACAATTTTGATGTTCAGAACAAGGAAGTCAGAGTTGAAAGTTATGAGAACCGTGTTGCACCTGCAACAGGACTGAATTGCTCCAGAGGGGATGACAATAAAGTACTCAGTGCTTTAGATAATGCATTAGCTTTACCACAATGCCCAGTTTTGAGGCACGCCAGTGCAAATCTTGTCATCCTTATTTACAGAAAGTGGTGTAACATCCATAATGAGATGTGCTAAGGTTTGCATGCAGATAGCTAATCCCAACTGGTAGTGCTGCTAACAAGACAACAAAATGAGGAACTGCAGGATGCTATGCTTAGCAAGAGGGCAATAATGTATGTGCAGGTGGCCCACAATGACCTGGGCCACCACTAACAGGGCAGCATATGTAAATCTGCAGGACACTATATGCAACAATTGGGAGGTGCAAGCTCGGCAGAACTGATAACCAAGGTAGGAATTACTGGGGGAACTGTATCATAAATACTAATTAAATGTATACAATCAACAAAACCAGTGCTAGAGGAGTAAACGTAACCAGGGTTATACTTCTTCAGGGAGGGAATAGGGGAAGGACTTGGTGGTGAGCAAATGAAGAAAAAGGAACTATAAAGCGAAGCACTCAAATGATTGGGGCTGACCTGCTGCTTTGTTCAGGACATATGAGATACTCAAGCTAGTATTGACCAGGGAATCTGCAGAGGGCAAGGACAAAACATCCTCACTTGTCAGTTTGCTCCTTCCCTTATTTCACAGTTGCCAGTGCACTGGCATATGAATGTATACCAAAAGCAATGGTAGATGCTGTGTGTTTGAAAGCCAAGGACATTGTACCAAAGAGGCTGTGCTAAATCAGTGAATGGTTTGCCCACCCTAAGAACACTGCATAAAGTCACAAGCCTCTTAGAGCCTGAAAAATGCCAGTAAATTGGAAAAGACTTAGAGAAATGCAACAACAAATGATTAAGAGACAGATGGACTCCTGTAAAAAATATTAAAAGAACTGAATAGTTGGGATAAAAGGAGGTCATGCAAGGCAAAGACTGTAAATAACAAGGATAAAATAAATTATTTAAGAATGTAAAAAGAAATATAATCCACTGGCACTGAATAATATTGAGCAGAGGAAAATTTAGTCAGCAAATCTGGAAAAAAAAATGTTTCTTTTCTGATCCAGTAGGTTGAAGACTAACCTCCCAAAGGACATGACGGATACTGTATGGCCTGCAGAAATTTAAACTTAGAATCACAAAAATCCAGAAGATAACAGCAGGGGTGAAAAATTGGTCTGGAAATAGTGAGCGAGTTATATATGCTAACAGACTTCCCTATTTGTCATTTCTCCTTTATACATCTTTATTGTGGCAACAGCGGGGAAGATCATATATATATGTTTTATTGGTACTATTATTTGGTCTATATGTTGAGAAGAACTTAACCTGCCAGCTAAATATTCATTAATAACTAGTGTTTCCCTCAGAAACATTTGTATTGTAATGATACTATTTCAAATATTTTGAAGTCAGGGATTGATCACAAGTATTTTGAAGTTCAACCTGAATATCTTAGAAAGGATAATGATTTATTTTCCTTGATTGGATGATCACTTGCAATGCAAATACTAGTATGTGAGGATTTAAGTTTCTGAACTTTGGAAAAATGTATGCATGTAGCTTTGAAATTTGCCTTTCAAGTTTGTGCTAGTTGCACAGCAATCAGGTGGCAGCACCAAGTGAATACACAACAGAGCTGCACTTAATAGAAATAAACTGATTAAACATGTTTATTCACAGAAACTTTCTTGCAGTGTTTGCCTTGTTCTAATTTAATTACACAACACTCTCATTCCTGCTGACCAATAAAGATTGCTGCTATTTTTCAATAGACATATAATGAAGTAGGATGTTCAGCATTGATTTCGGGTGGAATTTGGGAGTAGGCCCTGTGGCCACAGCTCAGGAAAGCATTTAAATCTATGCCTTTTCAAGGCTGCAAAAATCAAATATTTTCTCAGAACGAGAGACACTTTTAATTGCTTTCTGAACAAAGGGCTTAGGACTGAATTGTTATGTGTGGGCAAATGGGCCCTATGAATGCTTGATTCCACCATCATACCCTAATATAATAATTATACAATTAGATATAATAATAATAATAATGATAACAATGTTATGCTGTTAAAACCTTCTTTATGGGAAAGGCACTTGAGGAAAGTACATCTCCTAAGGAAGCAGAACAAGAGGTTGTCGCTGTAGAGTTTGTGCAAAATGCTTTGGAGGATGGTAGCAGGGGGTAATATCAAACAGAACAACTTCTTATCCTCATGACCACAAATATGCTTCCTGTAATTTTTCATCTGTATCTCACAGATCAAAATAACCCAGCCACTTTCCTGAACCAGAGTGTGTGCCTGCACTAGACGACAGTACACTCAACAGTAAAGGAACAAAAGATACAGAAACAGTTTTCTGTAAGAACTCGAAAGGTATATTTATGCTGTACCTACTACATTAGCTAAGATGAGATGGACAGTCTGATGCTGGTCATTGTAACGAAACAGAGTTTAAAGGGTAACATTAAAATCTTATTTGAAAGAATTATTTTCTCAGCTCAGGCCTGGAGTCCATTGTTCAGTTGTCAACTCTAAGATTATTATATCCCACATGGCCAAGTTTCACTGTTTTGGAATCATACATTTCATTTTAAGTGTAAAGCATATTGCTAGGTATAATACGGAAATGACTTGTCAGCATAGCCTCCCTGTTCCCTTAAATTAGCCTGTTTAAAGTATTCTTTAACTTTCCACTTAGGCAGCAAAAAGCCGCTTTATGTTCTCATTTGTCTTAGGGTAAAGTAAGAATTACTCCAGCAACTTTAACAGAGTTAGTCCTGATTTCCATCAGTGAAACTGGAGGTAAGATTTGGTCCTTGAAAATCAGATACTGTTTTCATAGAAAGGAATCTACTGCATCTACAACACTAAGGAAGAAGAGAAATAATTTATACTATAAATAATAGCAATAGTGCAATAACGAGGTGTCTATAGCTAGATTTGGTATATAGAACTTTCAATACAAGTACCTCAAACACTCACAGACTTAGATAAAGTGCCTCTTCATCATTGCTGGCGCAGGTAAGCAGAAAGAAGTGAAATTGAATCTAAATGGCCTGGGTTTGTTTTCTCATTTCAGATGAATGCCCACAGTTAAGTCAATGAGAAAAAGGATTGCACATCATCTGTACAAACCAGCCCAGATATTTAAATCCCTAATTTATATTGTTTCAGAATTTGGAATACATGACTTGCCTAGGGATGTAGAATGGATGAAAACCCCAAGCAAGGAAGTTCCATTTTGGGCATACACTAATTAGCTCTGTGAAAACTGTTGTGTCTACAGAGCCTTGAGCATCACAGCCCATGTTAGTCCAGGCCTGGAATTAGTACAGTCTTTTCAGCATGACCCTCCATGCAGACTAAATCAGTCCAGCTTTTCTAATTGCTTCAAGCACAGCTGACAACACATGCAGGGCTGCACTGTGCTCAAGACCCACATTGGTTCATTTAGAGACAGATCAAAAACCTGTGCAAGCAATGTTTTGCTCAGCATAACCCATGTAGAGTGCCTCATCTTGGAACTGGGAAGCTGGGAACTAAACTCAGCTGCCCTCAATCATAGACCAGTAGTTCAGGAGTGGACAGCTTAGTTATTTCCTTCTTTTATTCAGTCAATTATTTTGAACAGCTAGCTGCTCTTTGCAAAGCTAGAAGTGGGGATGGGTAATTTCAGCTCTGCAAGGCTGAAATGCCTGTAGCTTGATATGCAGCATACTCTTGGTGTGTATGTGTGACTGTATGCAAAGGCAGGGAAATGAGAAATGTATTCTGCAGGAGCTATCTAATGGCCAAAGCAACATCGTGTTCAAACAGCACAAAACCTCAATTTCTCTCACTGTGGCATGATATTAGGGTAAGGACTGACTGACAAGGAAGAGAGCATCCGACTGAGTCATAAGCAGTGATTTCTGCATGAGTCTCACAAAAGCTGGGCTTCCAAAGACTGAGAAGTACCCATGTCATTCATCTTAATCATGACTGTGACAGCTTTTCCCTTCATTGATTATGGTTAACGGTGGCTGAGCAAACCAGAGGAAGAGAATTACTGGTTCACAGCAGGCAGATGATTGACCTTGTTTGTAAAGGTAATAGCAAAACTGGTGGCCACAGAAAAAGGCACCTGAAAAACACAGTATCCTCTTTAATAAGGCAAATTCTATGCAGAGGAAGAGATCTCTCCAAAAGAAAATGGCACATACCTGTCTCGAGCGTCCCTCCCCACCACCATCAACCTGAATTGTCCATCTCTCCTACCTATGAACTAACATGCATTCACCTTTACTTGCTCCTAATTTTTTATGGGTGGCAGAAAGGACTCTCCAAACGTTCACTTTCCTAGAGCCTGTTAGATGATGAACAGATAGCAAGGGCACAGCACCACTTATCCTTCCACATATGGGACTGCAGCATAGTCATGTTAAAGCCCTCAGGACTGAGAAGCCAAGTGAATGAACAGATGAGATGAGATGAGATCACTGTAAAAGAGCCATCCGCTGCCTACTATGTGCTGCTCCTGGGTAGGATAAGATATGTGAAACAATCAAGATAGTTAGCTTTTCTCCCCAGGCAGCAATGGATTAAATTGCCTATCTGAAAGAGTTGCATCAGCGTGCCATATAAAGAAAAGCCTTTGAGCTTATTACATTGTTTTAATCACTGAAAAAGGGATCTTTTTCATTTAAGACTTCTGTGGTCCATTGCCGTCCTTGTTTCTCTGCATATCCAAACATGTCTAGAGCTGTCTTGAACACTGAGGGAGAGGTCCATTTTCAGGAAAACGTCCTGTGCCCTGTGATTCTAGTTGCCAATTTGAAGACCTGTTAGTTACCTGTCCAAAATGAGCTAGCTGTGTTTTGTACTGCAGTCAGCAGCAGTGTTGCAAGAGAAAGCCATCACCTACATGGCAAAGGAGATGGTATGGTGGATTGGCAGGAAAAGTGATACAGAGCTATGAGTGGCTGCATCTGGACTGCAGTCATAAGTGAAACTCCTTTTGCCTCCAGCTTGGCTGGGCTTTCATTTTGCTGATAAGAAGGTAGTTCCACACTTTATCAGCCTTATGCGTTCAGCTCCTCCTTGACATATTTCCTAATAGGAATATGAGATTGGTTTGGCACTGAGCCACAGAGGTTAGAACCATCTTTGATGCACAGACATGGAGGTTTGATGAAGGTGTGAATCAAGCTGGAAAGTTCAGCCTCACAGGAAGATCTAGATAGCTTGAAAGTTAAGATGAAGTTAAGTAATCCTCTAAAACCTAAGGATGAAATCATAAACGAATACTATGCTTTGGAGGGGGAAGGAGAAGCATAGGGGAAATAATCTAAAAATCTCTTCCCTGTTAACATGACTTTAGAAGACATTTGAAAAATAACACTCACTTACAAGGAAGGAGTAAAAGAAGACCCAGCTTTCTGTATCTTTGAGAGCTAATGGACTAAGAGAAGTGACAGGCAGAGGTAGTTTAGAAAGCTGCATTTTACTTGATATTTTATTTAAATTTTTTTTTTTGAGTGTGAAATATCTATCTATAGAATGCCCTTTTGTATAAGGCCATGCCTGTCTGCCAGATAAAGCAGCATGCAGGACAGAGAAAAATGCTTTGAAGCCTCCTAGGAGAAAACAGTTCTAACTTAATGAAGTCCATTATGGAGCTCTGCTTTCAGTACAGGAAGGCACTTTCAAAACACGTCTAGCAATGAAAACGAGACTCTCTCATGAAGTGTAAAAGTTGTGACAAACCAGTTACAGATGGAAATGACAGGGGTTTCTTGCTACAGACAGCTCAGAAAACATTCACTGAATTTTTCACTGAATTTCACGTAATTTTTTAGAGTTGGAAGGGACCATATAGATCATCTAGTCCAACTCCCCTGCTGAAGCAGGATTGCTTAGAGAATGTTACTCAGGACTGCATCCAGGCAGGTCTTGAAAATCTCCAAAGAAGGGGACTCCACAACCTCCCTGGGCAGCCTGTTCCAGGGCTCTGTCACCCTCACCATGAAGAAGTTTTTTCTCATATTTGAGTGGAACCTCCTATGTTCCAACTTGTGCCTGTTGCCCCTCGTCCTGCCACTGGGAACCACTGAGAAGAGTCTGGCTCCCTCCTCCTTCAACCCACCCTTTAGATACTTATAGGCATTGATAAGGTCTCCCCTCAGCCTTCTCTTCTCCAGACTAAAGAGTCCCAGCTCTCTCAGCCTTTCTCCATAAGGGAGATGCTCCAATCCTTGAATCATCTTCTAGGACATCTACACATTCTAAAGTGTACTGGAGCCACAAGGAGTTACTGGATTTCAATCAAGGCTCAGTGAAATCAAGTGCAACTGAAAATGCACTAGCTGCACCATGCTTGTATTTACAAGGTAAGAAATACATGAGGATGATATTTTCTTGGCATTATCCCTTCAAATGTAAGGGATGCAACTACCGTACTGAGACTGGAAGGTTATTTGTGTAGTTAAGTGGAGGTATAAGACTCAGGAAACCAGGTTTGCTTTGCAACCCAGTGCTGCCCAATTCCTGCACATTTTTTGGGGTATGCTTCTGATCCCTCTCTGTAAAGTGAAGACAAAACCGTTTTACTTATTTATGTGCTTATTCTTGTATATCATGGCTTTTCCTTTTAGTACAATGGAAAATTGGCTTTATCTTGAAGTTTCCAGGTTAATAAAGAGGGAAAGAGTAAAAAAAATAGTAAAATAATATTCAGAGTTAATTCAAGTTGGTGCCCTCTGCTGTCTTTATTAGCTCTGCTGTTGCTTGGAACAGAGTGAAATCACCTTCAGCTGAGAGTTTTGCTTTGACATTTTGAAGCCACAATTGTTGAAACCTGTTATAAATAAAGGAAAGCCAAGCTGATCTAGTTTAAACAAGACACCCATAAAACTGAATCTTTTGGCAATACTAGATCTTAATAGATTTGCAAATCTATCCATCTTATCTCTTATGCCCATAACATTTCTAGGTCCTAGTGGGACCAGTAGGCAAGGAACTGAAATCTCCCATGGAAAAGCCCTTGGTCCAATGCACAGAGGGCTAGCACTCTCTCACTTGGAAGGCCATACTGATGAGATTTCAAATGCACTGCTGCATGTTTTATAGATTTGGAGCAGGTTCAAACAACCAAACCCAAACTCCAGTTCAATTTTTCCATCACGATAGAACAAGTGGTGTGAACCTGACATGGAAAGGGAGGGTCCTCATGTTCTTGCGCCTGTCCAGTATGACTGCACACATGATTTGTGCTCTTTACTCATCTGTAAAAAGGTGATAAAAGTTTTCTACTGGGCTCCTATGCAGCATAAATGAGTGTTTTGAGAACCCTTCTACCATCATAACCTAGCAATGCCTTGCTTCCAGAAAAATGAAATCTGCTCTGAAGTTCATACATTGACCTCAGATACCAACGCAAAAAACGACTGCAACTTTTATCTGTGGCGAAGATCCTAACACAAGGCTTCCCCTGAGAGATGCTTCTGTATCCAAAAAACAAAGGAAAACAGGAAAAAGTCATCTTTCTGGCAGCTGCAGACCGGTCTCTTCAGTTTATTCATAACCTCTAACCCTGACAGTGCAAAGAATGACTGATTTGGGACATTAGAATAGCAGTTGTATGCTTCTAGAAATGGTTTACATGGTAATTCATCTTTGTTCATGTTGTTTTTGCAAGCAGAACTTAGCCTCATAATTTCTATGAACTCTCTCCTTCCCTCTCCCATATATTACCTTCATCTTTCAGACCTCTAAACCCAAGTCATTTTATTATTGATGAACAGCATTTGTATAATGCTTGTCAAAAGATCTGATTTGAAGGATCATAAACTTCATGTCATAATTTTCTCAGCCAATACTGATATGCAGCTCTCTCCAGGGTGGAACAGAGTAGTTGTGGGAGAACAGGGTGGTAACAGGATTGTGGAAGAAGCAGAGACCAGAAGAAGGAATAGAAGAAGCAGGCCTACAAGTCCGGACGACCCGTAAACAATGCCTGGTGCCCGACTGATTGAGGGGAATTCCCCCGTCCGGCAGTTGGGGGTTGCAGGGGTGTGTTGGTTGGGGAAGAAGGTGCTTGGTACTATATAAGCAAAGTGTTTGTGATAATAAACGATTCTGGTTGCATCTCCGACTGGGGTCTGTGCCTTCATACGCTACAAGTAGTGGCCTTGAAGATTAGGGGTGAAAGAGAAGAAGCTTGCAACTGAAAGTGACCATGAAAATTAGTGCAGTGCAAAAATGTAATTATTTATTCAGACCCCAAGTTCAGCAGTTTAACTAAAATACCCTGGGTTTTTCATAAAGTACCAAGGACTTTTATCCAATTATAAAAAGTATATAATGTTTGTTCTGTGCACCACATGGCAGTGAATTCGCACAGCACCCAAACAGTGCGCAGCACAGAGACAACCATCCGGAGGAGGGAGGGGAACTCTCCTCATCACTGCTCATGGCCAGACTGCAAGGCTTCTCTCCACAGCATGATTCCCATAGCTTTGGTGGGAGGTTTGAAGTGACACAAATACCTGAACATATCTAAACTTTGTGTCACTCACCAGTTGACACTGAAAAGATGATATTAGGGAATTTAATTGGGGTAGGAAGAAAACACAATTCCTAGAGAGTAATTTCTTTGAGCTCACAGCATTCGTTTCTTTCACCTGGATCTCCTTTCCTCTCAAACCAACTGGCTCTTGCACTTATCAGTGAGGTGTGAGGCAGAGCATCCTATCGAGTAGAAGTCCCCAGATTTTTTTGGAAGCAGCATACATACAAGAACTGACAAGACGTCCTCCTTCTGAGACTCTCTAAATCCCTACAGCTAAATACAGAAGGGCTAGGGAGAATGTGAAGCCATTAGCTTGTCATGAAATCACCCTCTATAAGTGGTAGCATGGTGCCCTGAGATCGGTTTGACCCACTAACACTCTCCAAAATGATAGCAAGACATGGGCTCCAGGGCTAGCACAAGGGCCAGGAGAGAGCACAGAGCCCAGGTTACAGAGCGTATCAGGGATGGTATCTCCTGTAATGACTATATACAGTTATGGCTCCCATCTACCTACAAAATCTTCTGACATTATCCTAGCTGGTTTTGGCCCTTATAGGGCCAAAACTTGCCTCCACCCAGGGCTAAGATCTATGAAGTATGAATGCAGCCAGTTTGTGCCATTGCTCTTCAGGCCAAAAAATGTTCCCGGTAGATTTTATTTAGCAGTAAACATGCAGACTCTGAATTCCAGCAGGATCACAGTGTGGTTGGCATGTTAGTGTAGGAACTGATGACATCTTTACCTTAGACTTTTTCAAATCAAGCAAGTAGAGTCAGAATTCATTTTTCTTCCTTGCTGCCATGTTTGACAGATGATCTCAGCTGATGGTGGATTTTCAGTTGGATGTAGGAGATTTACTTTTGTTGTGATAAAGGGATAATCTCACTTAAAGATTCCCCCTCCTCATTCGCTGCTCATTCTCTTTACATAGCGAGGAGAAAAAATAGAAACTAAACTCACAAGAAAATGGCAGTAGTAATAACAACAAAAGCAACAACTGAACAGGCTGGGAGCAGGAGGGAAGTAAAATGGCTCATGTTTAGTTTTGATCTTCACATCAATAAAGAACAAAACAAACAAGAAATAGTGGAGTTATTTTAAACCACGTGTCCATGTGCAACAGAAGGGAAAAGTCATTCTGAAATCTGGGTTTACCAGAAATTTATTGTGTTAGGAAATATTGGATCTAAGACCTAGTGCTCATGTCAATCAATTTAATTTATTTCACATACATTGGAAAATATGTCTTTCCCAGTGTGCACTATTTAATTAGACCTTCATGAGATTTTAAAGCAGGCTCCAAGGATTTTCATAGCTCCATCATCTTGTGAGTTCACATGCCAGATTTACATAAATGGAGACAAAGAGATTAAAAAAGCAGGGAATGTAATGAAAAATGCTGTCATCTAAGACCTTAGGAGGAACAAAAAGGATAAGAGGAAAAGACCCTTAAAAAAAAATATGAAAAAAGAGAATTAATAAAAAAAAGTGCATGAAAAATATTTAAAGAAGAACCCATACATTCTGAATGGCTAACAAAAATAATAGATCTTTTAATCTGCATATCTAGTACTTCGAAGAGTAAAGGAAAGTTCATTATTATAATTTTCCTAAAAGGAGGAAGCTGAGGTATAAATTTTAGTTGGCCCAATGAGGACTGTGGTTTACTCAATGACAAAATCAGTGTCAGCTGTACATAAAGAATGATCTCTCTGATCTCCCAAGTATTGCATCTATTTCCTGCTGCCTGCACATCCATGCTGTGTGCAGACTTCTGTCTCACTGAATTGCTTTTCTTGGTGGTTGATTGCAAAAGACTCCAGATAATGTACCTTGCATAAATATATATATATAGGCTATTGAGAAACGGTCTACCTCATATTCATTTAATCCTAAACTTAGTTTCTCTTTTAATTATGAGATCCCTCAGAGTTAAACTCCTTCTCAGGTCAAAGCTGGGACTGCCAAGAGACATCATCATATTTCTGACCTGGCAGGTTGCTTACAAGTGACTTAGCACATTTAGTCTTCAATGCAGAGCCCCACAGAGGCTGGAAACCCCTTTTCTTCTACAGAGTCTGTAGCTCTGTCGCATAAACCATGAATAGTTTTAGGTAAACAATAAAGCAGAAGGTAAGCAGAAAAATAGTAATAAAAAATGACTTGAAGAGACTTGCCCATGGCCAAACAGCTATTCAGTAGCAGAGTCAGGGACATTTGAAGGCAAAAGGGAGAGACATGGATTTGGGCTGAAGATTACACTTTTGTAGATACATGATCTTCCTCCAGTATGCCTCAGAGCTACCTCTCAGCACAGTACCTGAAAAGCGTGACTACTTCTCTCTTTTATCTCTCCAGCATTTAAACCACTTTTGTTGTGGGTCAGTGTTCTCACTTAAGGGAGACCCAAAAAAACTTCATGTTTTTATGAAGTCAGTGAGAAGCAGCAGTAAAAGATGGACAAAACCGTGGTGTGTTAATATCAACTGAGACCCTGTCCTAGCTTGGTGCTGCAACAGCAGAAAGCATATTTTTGCCTCGCTGCCATATACTTCCTGTTGCCAACTGGTTCCCTCATCCTCTTGTTTTGCTTCACAAAAACAATTTCTAACCACCAACTTCCTTCAACACTGTCTCCAGAGGAGAGATCACTGTCAAAAACTGATGTCCAGCTGATGACATTCCCCACCGTCTCCCACAAGGAACTTTCCTTGGGTCCATAGCTCAGCTCACTTCTGGTATACAGATCATGCAACAGCACATTAGACAACTAGAGTTGAACTACCTCTACATTCCTCTCTCAGTCCCCAAAAAAGATTTTAGACCATTTGCTCACTCCCTTCTAAACATAAAAGGAGGCATGCTCCATAGCTATAGAGCATGAAAGGATATTCTCATGTTTTCCCTGCCGCATAGGGATTTTTCCTCCACTTGAACAAAGAGGTTTTCTATGGCTTTCTTAGTTCAGGAACAACAAAGGAACATGCTTCGTTTGGGTCTCTCCTCCCACTGGCTCATGCTGGAATCAAATATGTATAAAACCAAATCCAGCTCTTCAGAGAATGCTCTCACTAGGCTGGGTTCTTAAAAGTCATTTTATGCTTCTCTTCAGGGTGCTCTCAGCAATTGAGTCATCACTGAGGAAAAAGATGGGGAAAGCAAAGGAGAGAAACCTGCAAAAAGATTACAGAACTTACCATAAAAGATATGTTTGGTTTTTTTTTAAAAAAAATTGAGGGGTAATCACTGTCATTATGTGCACTGGAGGACAGAGGCTGAGTTCATGGAAGAAAGTGTGAAGCAATGAGTAAATAGTGGAGTTCAAAGCAAGAAGAGGAGCGGATGAGAGCTGGCATTTGAGCAGGGCCATACTCTGGAGAGACAGAAAGCAGGATCCAGGTGTGTTGCAGCTCTAAATACTCTGCCACATTCCTGCTCCCCTTACCCCTCTCTCTTGGTATCTCAGCTGTAACAGGGATTTATGTTGCTGAACACCACGAAGAAGTAGTTCATGAAAGAGTGTCAAGGAACAATGAAAATTATTTTCACAACAGCACTTTGCATTGCCTGATATGGTCCAAGGCAAAAGCAACAACAAAAAAGACACCAGTCAAGGTGAGAAACAGTAAGAGCTGTTAAAAAGTTAAAAGGAACATTTGCAGTGATGTAATAAAGAAAAGCGAGGCAATTTTTTAATTAATGATTGAAAAAGAAAATGAAATTATCTTGAGGAGGAAAAAGGTGCCTGCAGACCTGTTCACCTAGGTATGATCTGTATAGTAAGGAAGTAAAAAAACAGCTTTTCTTCAGCCTGAGTAGACCTTGATTAACAGCACAGACAACAGAGTGGGAGGAAGATCCAGATTTTATAATTCATTATAATAATATCTCTCATAGCATGTCCTCACTTGCCTTCACAAGGTGGGGAAGACAGGCCATCTCACCTGTGAGAACTGGACAACTGGAAAGTAACCACTGCATTTTTTCCTATTTTGTGAAGGTAGCAAAGCACCACTGAGTTTCTCAGCCATTCCAGCACTTGTCCTGACCACTGGTGTATGAAGAAAAAAAAAAGGATAGTTAGGATGGAAGGACGTTCCATCTGAACACAAGGAAAATCTTCTTTACTGTGAGGGTCACTGAGCAGTGGCACAGGTCACCCAGAGAGATTGTGGAGTCACCATCCCTGGAGATACTGAGAAGACATCTGGACATGGTCCTGAGCAGCCTGCTGCAGGTGGCCCTGCTTGAGCAGAGGGACTGGACCAGAAGACATCTGGAAGTCCCTTCCGACCTCAACCCCTCTGTGATTCTGTGAAAAAAGTTTATGAGCGTATGGAGACTTTTCACTTATGTCCCAGCTTTTCTTATGGCTCATTTTGAGTTTTGGCAAGTCATTTCATCCCTTAATGCTTCCCTTTCCTTGTCTGCAAATGGGGTTTAATTATACCTACTTCCCAGGGAGGTACACTTCATTAGGAGTGCAATCCACCCACACACAGAAAACCTTTGCACCGTTTAAACCCCTAAGTGGAATGTAAGTGATGTCCAGACCTTGTAGTTAGTCCAAGGAGTTGGGATAAATGTCACTCTCCTTTTGCAAAGCCTACGGGATCATGAAATTGGAAGTATTAACAGTGCAAAACATTACCCTTGTTCTCCATGTGGGCTGGGGAATGCTGCAGCTACCAACACTTTATGATTCCAAGACATTAAAATTTGTCTGTTGTCATAATCCGTACGCTTGGGTTGTTATTTTGTGTAGTTAAAATCCGAACATGCTTCTCCGCTGCAGCTAATTAGTGATATGCACATGGGAGATGTTACAGCTCGTAGGCTAGTCTTTGCTGTGACAGAGTTGACAGTGATGGCAATGCAGTCTGTTCCAAAGAGGGGGAGGGGAACAGAGTTATCTGGAATTGATTTTTATCTTCATTAAAGTCTACACTTATTCACTATTTTCCCCTAAGCATACCTACTTCCCAGATTTATTTGAAAGTATAAAATTTACTTATACTGGTTCTTTTTTATTGGAGGGGGTTTTATGTATTTTAATATACTTACTACTCAAATTGAAACCTTTGTGAGAGCTAACTCTACAACCATCTTTTGATGCTGTCAGACTAAACAATATACAAGGAGTTTGGTGTTTACTTCTGGATGCCAAAAGGCTAAATATTCTAAAAGATGTTGGGTATCAGTATGCATAATATTTGGGTTACAGCAGCTTATATGGACAGTTAAATCAGAATGTTTTAGAAATAGAAGTAATAGTTTTGGTAATTCAATGGAAAGGGAGAGTGAAAGTGTGATAAAGGCTTTTTGTGATGATGGTGCCATTATGCTGCTAAGAATGTACGTCAGCCTTCCAATCCAGTCCTATCTCTTTTCTCTTTCTTTCTAAACTATCAAAACCACATTTCCATTCATATATTTCTTTAAGAATAAGGTAGTCAAACTTCAACCTTCGGGATCTATTTCTGAGACTCTAAGAGAACTACAAGAGAGCCAGATAGTTTCATTAAGAACACCTGGTTTTATTCCAGCTTCTGTACTGTGCCTTCATTTTCCAGCTTTCAGGAGGACAAACCACAAATCAAAATACATATGGACATTTATGAAATGTTCCATGCACCAAACAGTGAAGATTTTGGATGCCTTTTGACTTTTGTAGGTCAGGGTAGTTGAGATTTGCATTGTATGAACTTTGGTATCTATTATAAAAATGTCACACACATTTAGCCAGAGAAGAATATTTTAATGGTCCATTCACACACACTTTATGCCCAGCCAACCAAGTCCACTTTGGTCTGGTATGTCCATCAGTGATCACATTTGCAAACAAGAAAATAAACCCGATATACCTGTCATGTGACTGATTAAGCCACATTGCCACAGAACAAAAATGTGATTGCTTAATTTTTCCCCATTTTTACCTTATTTCAAGGAAAGTCACTTTCACTTTTACACACAGTGCCCCTCTCTGTATGGTGATAGGTGTACAGAGCAGCCCTCCACCTCCCAGCCTGCCAGACCCACCACAGTTCTCATACCTTGCAATATGCCATGTACTGTACCCTGAAAAGGAATGGATCCATCTGTCCTCACTGATTCTCCCTAGAAGTCATGACAGGTTTACTTTGCTGCCACTGTAGTTCACTTTCCAGTTCCTAAAAGGATTAACCCCTGTATTTGCAGGCAAAAATAGTGTTTCCCTTAAAACCTGAAGTTCAGGTCTTGGAGTAAATGACCACCGATATCCAGAGCCTTGTCATTACACATTGCACAGCAGTAATCATGATTCAGCTGTAGTTCATAGCTGTAGATCACAGGTGTCTATCACCTGTGCTTGGTGACTTCACAGGGAAACATCTTCCTCCTCAGCTCTTTCCTTGTTTTTGTAGTCCATTTTTATGTGCACCCAAAGTTTTCTGGCTAATCTTTATTCCATTTCTAACTATAACTCTATTGACAAAGGTTTTCTTGCTCAAAACTCACTCAAAATACACTATCTACTTGCAAAAATCCTTTTCCATGCTCCATGAGGTCTTGGATAAATGAACAAAACCACATCACTCATTCTTATTTTTCCAGTATAGCTATCTGTGGTACATGACTGAGAAAACATGAAACTGCTGCCCTCTTAAGCTTCACAAAGTACTAACTGAAGCAATACCCTGTCATACCTGAGTATTACCAGTGATGTCCAGCCATGTAAAATCCAAGGCATATAACTACTTGCAAAAGAAATTATACACTTTATGTACATGTATTAATCACAAATATTAGCCTCCAAGACTTCAGAACTAATTGCCAGAAGCAGTAAGAAAAGTTGATCAAGGTATAATAGCTATATTTGTTTTCCTTCTCAACAGGATTAGCTGAGCTGAGTATAGCATTGTACATGATACCACAGCACAGGATCAGTGCTAGCTCTAGAAGATTACCTCTTATGTTGAGAGGCTTAACAAAGCACATAGTAGGATGTGTGGTACGAGTACAAATTCAGGGGACCCAAGGACCGATGGCAAGTTTTAGAGCTCTGTGTCTTGGTCTATGTAGGCATAGACGGCAAGGTTGGTTAAAAATGCCACAGAACTAATATATCCTTTTTCTTTCAAATCCAGGTTTCTGGCTACTTCTGGATGTTGAGAGATCACACACATTTCTGTAACCGTTCCTTAGAAGAGTTTTGAGAAAATGTTTTTCCTTGTTCAGAAGAAAAAAAAAAAGCCAACCTGAGAAGCCTGGGACATATATTTTGGGAAATGACTACCACTAGGATGGAGCAAGAGAAAAGAAAGAGAAGGAAGAAAGAGATGTCAAAGAATGTGAGCAGAAAAACAGAAAAAAAAATGAAGATTTATAAAAACGCTTAGGGAGAGGGAATATTTTTGTGTAAGGTTCATGCTCATCCTTTCATTCAAACAAAGATGTAGTTTCACAAGTGGAATTTTACTTTTGCATCGACTCTTTCTCAAGGGAGTGAAGTCAAGAGAGAAAGCAGGTGTTTTCATTGAGGCATTGGGGTTTCTTCTCTCCTGTTCTTGATAGAAGCAGCATTAGACATGTGCAAAATGGCAGCTCATGGGCAAAAGCCAATTGTCTTGTGACCACACAGAAGTCCACATGAAATTGTAACTCTCAATAACCAGGGTTGTGAAATGGAGAAATGGTTTGTGGAGGGGAGGGAGTGTGAAAAAAAGGGGAAAAGACAAAAGTGAGAGCAAATTTTGCTCTTTCTTAAAGTCACACAGAAAGTCTGAGCATCACTGGTTTAAAATGAAACAAAAATCCTTGTCCTGAAATTCTGGGGAAAGAGGATGCTTCCCATTTCATTTTGCCTTAAATTTTCCTTTTAAATTGGTTCATACCACTAAAAACATTGCAAACACAGAGCCAGGGAACAGACATGAACCAGCTTTATGGTGAAGTGAGGTAGAAAACAGGTGAAGATGGCTTTTTCCCTAGCTCTTCCCAGCTTTGTAATAAAAGGTTTTCAGAGCTCTAATTATAAATCAAAGCTCAAGTTCTTCTGTGAATCCGCCTTTGAAGGAGCTGCTATTTTCTCCTTTAAAGCATTTCCTCAGCCAGACAGCTAGATGGGGGAAGGGAGATTTTCCGTGTTTTATAAGGTGGGCAGAGGAGGACAGCCAGCTGCAGAGAATAAGGCAGCATGGATGCCACACATTAAAGAGAGGCATGAACAAGCTTGTGAATACCTCAGCCAGGTGGATTTATTTTCCTACTCACCCAGCAGCTGTGGTTTAGCACCACCGCTGAGACCAGATTTGCCCTGTGCCCCAAACTGGGTGTCAGTCATGAACAACTTGACAAAAATCAAAAAAGAAGACCAGTCCGTATGAGACAGGTAATCAAATTCGATGTTATTATCCTTTACAAAAACTCAAATATTGTTGATAGCGGTTTGTGTGTGTAACCTTATATCAGCTATGATGGCTTGGATTCATGTAAACATCAAGGGATGCTTCTGAGTTACCACATCTGAGAAGCATTATGAGAAACAGAGCAGTGATTGATGTCTCTGCTTTAACTAGACAATTTCAAACATTTTAACTTTTTCCCTAATTGCTTTTCTAGACCTCACAAGCTTTCCTCATCATAGGAACCTTGGGAAGAACTGCCCCACTGGGACAGGTTTCTGCCCTGTGGATGGTGTGAATGCTTGTTCTCACAACTGTTCCCAACTGTAGGCAGTCTTTCCTTACAGCAGGGAGGGAGGAAAAAAAACCAAACTTCCTTGTCTATACCATTTGTAAGATTCATAAGGATCCCCCAGGAAAATACTTGGGGAAAAAAGCACATTGTCATTAGTACAATTTGAGGAGCAGAATGATTGTATGAAAATCATACTCAGTCCTTCCATGGAGAAAAGCTTTGGCAGACTTAACAGCCTAGACTCTAATATGTCTCTCATCTGAAAATGATAATTTCATTCAAGGGGATAAGTCAATAAAAAAAAGAACTGTTATAAAATTGATTAGAGGAAGGGCAATGCATGTCTCTGCTTTTGCAGGGTTTATTTTTCTCTCAAAAAATTAAATTAATACAAGAGTCTTTATTTAGACTAAATTACAAAGAGGGGAAAATTAAAAATGTGATGCAACAGTTAGAAAAGCTAAACAGAAAATTACTTGATGTGCGTTGCATATTGAGCGTTCATATTTGCACCGTGAGAAGAGGAATCAGTCCTGCAAGCAACAGAAAACAGGGCAGTTCAGATGGCTTCAGCTGTTAGTTTCAAGCTGATGCAGAAGTCTCTGATTTACTTAGTGGCATAAACCACTTTTTTTCCAACATATTAGTGTCTAATCAGTACCACTGGATCACAACAAATGTTATCCCGTTGTGCTGGAGAATACAAGCAAGTTGATTTCATAACAGCTAGAGATCATAAAATAAATCTTAATGAAAATTTCTTCTGATTCATAGAGACTCATTTTTAAAATGTGTTGTTCACACTTTCTATGTGCAGGTCTTTAATAGGTGATTTATGTGCACGTACGCTACACTATGGACAGTATGGCTTGTTTGATATGAGGTATACTGACTCTTGTCGATGTGTGTATGTGTGGGTTCCTGTCACATGCCACCTTAGAAAGGGTTTTAAGAAGAATATGACACCTTTTAAAACAGAGTGGTTGAGTGAACCTCCTCCTTGTCAGTATAAGCTGTGCTTAAAGCAATAGGCCAGAAAGACAATTGTTGTCCTACAGACAGTAAGCTATTCACATAGTCATGACTCCTCATGATAAGGATTGGCCCCTGACTTGCAGAGAAACAATAGCTAGATGACACTTTTTTTGGAGGAGGAGTAAACGACCAGGGGTACCAGTATAATAGTAGCTGTGAAGTTTAAGAGCCCAGTATTTCTGTAAAAACTGTTTCCTGGAGGAAGTCCATCTGAAATCTGCAGGTACCAGAATCTGCAAGGCCACTGGTTTTCTGAAACCCTTAATAGGACAAAATCATGCTTATATTCATTTTAGCATAAAAGCAGTGCTTTAGCACAGGGCATTTGGAATTTCAAAGTGTAAACAGTAACTGTATAAGGTGGGACAGCCAGCAGGCAAGATCTGTTCCTGAAACACCCCTGTCACGCTGAGAGGCCACTTTCATCCCCAGCATCTTCTGTTACACACACGTGTTCCTCAGACTAAGGTGCTCATAGAAAAAAAAGTAATCGTCCTAATTGCACCAGTGTCTTCATTAGGGCTTCATTTGCCCTTTGCCAAAGCACGGCAGATAATCCTGTTGCATCTCCAAGGCATGGGAACTGCCACAAGGACAGAGGCTGGGCAACATCAGCGCTGGTGTCTCTTCCCTCTTTCTGCTTTCAGCATCCATCCCCTACTGTACAGCGCCCCCCAACAAATCCAGTGCTCATCACACAGAAACAGGCAGCCAGTCCTTTGCCGTCACTTCATCTTGGACCAGGCTGGCAAATCTCTTTCCTGTACATCGCTACAAGAATGTACTGCATCCTCAAGCGTTGTGAAAAGGAGCTGGTTTCTTCTCATTCACACTTAAATGAATTATCCTTTTTTTTCACTTGTTTAACATAATTTTTAAAATGCATTGTTCCGTTAAGTAGTTAATTCTTTCAGTAATGACCTTATTATGTGACAATAGTTTAAAAAAATTACTTGCAGTTGTTAAGGAAATTTTAATTTCCACTTTAGAAAAAGGCCAAATTATTTATTAAAATTAAGTGCCTGTAACTTTTAACCAGACAAACATTGGGCTTAAATTCATTTATTGCACCAGTACAATGTAACAGAGTAATTGTGGAAATTGTAATACATTTCTCACTCTTGAAAGTAATTATTTTACCTGGAACAAATTGGGAGAAGAAACTTCTCCCCTACTCGCTTCAGTTCTGCAGACTTCAAGGTGTATCTTCAAAATATGAACATCTTCTATTTCATGTTGTTTACTTTGAAGAGGAATAATAAAATCCTAGATTTACATGACAACTTTCATCTAGAACAGTATAAAGAGCTTTTTATAATGATAGTGCAGATTATGACGTTGAGAGAGAGACATGCAGATCTGTATGGATACATATACACAAGCATACATTTATAAATGCATCCAGGTATATACGTCATGCTGTGCAATGCTAATAGACAGTTATATTTGTAATAGACGTCATGCAATGTGATACTAATAGACATTTATATTTGTAATAGAGTGGGCAAAGGCTTTTAAAATAAATCTATATGAAGAAGTAAAACAACCAAGTAACATCTTCCTTTTGTAGTATGCATAGTCAGTGCATAGGTGTGTCCCCCATATGGGTGAATTTCAGTGGAGTTCAAAGGAATTAATAAAAGCCTGCAGGAAAGCATAATGATCACCTTTCTTCTCTTTACCTTGTATCTTTTCCCCTCAAACTTTTCCCCTGCTCTGCTCCCTAGAGGCTCCTGCAGCACTCTTCTGTCTTTCGGCACATGGCCCTTCTGGCAACCTGCCCTTGCTGTGGGAGACAGCACAGGGCTACGCTCCTCAAGCAAACGCCCGAAAAGCTGTCCCCTGGAGCCGGACTCTCTGTAATTGCATTAGGACATTCATACTGGCATTGTAGATGACATTTCTATACAGCATCATCTTCATACAGACCAAGCATGCCCACGCTTGCAGTGATTGCTCATGGATCTTTATAAGGGCACAGAAAGAAGCTCTTTTCCACAGTCCCGCCAGAAGAGAAGGTGTTGATCCTGTTCTTTGTCTCCCCATACCCTGCAGGGATCCTGCTCTACCACCCCTTTCAGATTCTGTATGTTCCTCTCCAGGTCTCCAGCACACCAGAAGACCTTCCCATGTTTCTTACTCCTCCTCAAGGAAACCTTCAATCCTGCAAGTCTCTTTTAGACCATGCCTGGAAGAAATTTGAAGACTTGCTGAAAATCGGAGATAATGAGCATGAGCAGGAAGACCAACTGTGGAGAAAGAGAGTAGGTTTGGAGGCAAGCTCATTTATGCAAATCCATTGCAAAATGTTCTCTCACAGCTGGGTTGGAGTTACCTGCGTTCAAGACATCCCAGTCCTAGATAAAACTAGATTTAGGGCCCAGCCTCAAAAAATAAAAATAACAATCATAGAATCATAGAATGGTTAGAGTTGGAAGTGACCTTAAAGATCATCAAGTTCCAATGCCCCTGCCATAGGCAGGGACACCTCCCACTAGACCAGGTTGCTCAAAGCCCCATCCAGCCTGACCTTGAATGCTTCCAGAGAAGGGGCATCCACAACATCTCTGGGCAACCTGTTCCAGTGTCTTAACACCCTCACAGTAAAGAATTTCTTTCTAGTATCTAATCTAAATCTCCCCTCTTCCAATTTAAAGCCATTACCCCTCATCCTATCACTGCATTCCCTGATAAAGAGTCCCTTCCCATCTCTCTCCAGGTACTAGAAGGCCATTATAAGGTCTTCCTGGAGCCTTCTATTCTCCAGGCTGAACAGTCCCAACTGTCTCAGTCTGTCTTCATAGGAGAGGTGCTCCATCCTTCTGATCATTTTCATGGCCCTCCACTGGACCCATTCAAACAGCTCCATGTGCTTCCTGTGTTGAGGAAATGTCACATATGTTGGGCCCTTGTGTCACATGTCAAAGCAGCTAGGAGTAAAACCAAACTGTAAAAACCAAACTGGACAAGATTGCAAGTTCCTTGGAAAACAGGATTGAAAATAAATTGTACTGAAAAATTGGAAAGCCATGCTGAAATCCATAAGATGGCATTCAATAGGCATAAGCCCAAAGTAAACCTGCACAGAGGAGAACCAGTGAGTACAACACACCAAAAACTGCATATAATAAAAATAAGAGGAAGCTGCTGCTGAAATATGGTCTCATACTGGACCATATTATTCAGGAGCACTGGGCAGAAGAAACCACAGACACGTTCCAGTTCAGCTCATGTTGGTACCAAGGCACAAATGGTTATTGTGAGTTTTGGATGACACATTTTTAAAAGATAAAAGAGAAAAGCAACAAGAAAGATAAGAAGATGAACAGACATAATCTATGAGGAAAAGCTAAAGGAAACCGAACAGTTTAGGCTAAGAAGAGAAGACTAAGGGAAGACATGGTAACATTCTTCCATTTTACAATTAGTTGCTACAAAAAGAAAAATCAATCGCTCTCTAGAGCCAGTAAGGATAGAAAACAAATGAAGGAGGAGTTTGTAGGAATTATACATGGTTTAAAAAAACCTGGTTCTTGCAGTTAGATATTAAGAAAAATCTAAACCAAAGCGAAGCATGGGAATAGACTCTGTAGGGATTGCTGCAAGAGATATTTCCCTGGAGCTTTATAAGAATAGGTTGTACAAATATCCAGTAGGTATGTTCACAGTATATTTAACGTAAGGTAAAGCAGAGAGCCATTTTGGTCTCTTGAGGTCTTTTCCCATTCTGTGTTTCTGTGATTCAGTGTTCACAGGTATTTGGAAGTTTATTTTTAATGAGCAAATTTCAGCTTGTGGATTTGTTAAAAAGTATTCATTGTTTTAAACAATATATATTGGTCATCTCCTGTAGTACATAAATCCTATAGTATTATTTTTGTTCCAAATATTTCAATGTTCTCAAGTATTGTACAGGAAGATTCTGCTAGAAATATATTTCTGCTGTGAGTTTGAAATTAATTTTTTCTCAGAGATGATCAAAGTGGTGAGCATTATTTTATGTAAACATTTCGATTAAGATTTTAAAGTTCTGACAAATTATAAGCATCCTCATAAATTGTTTGAAAATTATCATAGTTGCTTATCAAATTCTTGCTTTTCATAAATATCCAGTGCATTTTTAATGAAAAAATATCAACATGATCATACTTTTCTTTTTAAATGAAAAAAATGTCAGCTCTACTTCATGTAAACATAACACCTCTCATGCAAACGTTTATCAAGAGCAAATACAAATTGCTACAGGCATGGCAAAAGCAGAATGTGACTTAGTCCAGATGCTTCTAATCCATTTCTCCCCATATTAACCCACTTTCCTTCACAGCAGAAACAAAAGCAAAAAAAAAGTAGAAAGAGAAACAAACAAAAAAATGTCACTGCCTGGAGGAATCAAGGTTTCCCTTACTTACAGTTTTGTAATGGCATTTTAGTAAGCTGTATTGTTATTTCAAAGCCAACCCCAAGAGTGCATTACTTTTAGCACACGGAAAAGTGTTCCCACAAAAGTGTATATACCTTTGTAACAGCATAAATGCCTATTATGACAGAAAAAAAGCACAGGTTTGCTAGGATCACTAGGATGAATGTTAGTATAGCTAAATCTGCCTGGGATTTCTCTTTTTCCCAGCCCAGATCTACACAGCTGTGTTAGCATAAGCCTGAGGTGTTGATTTGGTTTCAGACATTCTGCAGTAGGCACCTGACTCGTGGTCTGGAAGTATCTATTTGTCTCAATAGCCTCTAAAGGAAGCTCAGTACAACTGGATTGGAGGCATATAGCAATCTTTTAGATGTACAAATGAAATTGCACTCTTTTCCCCAGTCCAAAATGGAGCAGGAATTGCTGTCACTTTCTTAATATCAAACCTTACAAAATGACTGTAAAATAAGAACAAAGCCTGGAGGACTCTTAGAAATGTTACCCATGGAGTTGTGTTTCTTGGTGAGGACTGCAATCATTTACTTCATATAGTTAGAATGAAATAAGAAAAGGCATAACTCCATTAAGGTACCTGAATGCTCATTTGCATAGATAACAACAATCCCCTGAAAAAATGAAAATTGGTTGCCAATGAAAATTCTGTCTCCGTTTCTTAGTAAAAACAGCAGAAAATGTCTGAGGCCACCAAAAGTACTTACAGCAGTGTGTCCTATGGCCATGAAGTTGGTGAGTGCACTACCAGAGAGGACAGGATTGTCTCATTGAGACTACGCCTACCAAGGCACATCTGTAGAGAGGTATCTCCCCATCATACAGCAAAAACAGAATACTGGGATTGCAAGAAATGGCCCCTTTCCATTCATTTTATTTCACGGTGTCTTAAACTAAACTCAGATGAAACCACCTCAGGATTCTGACTGGTGATGAAGACAGCTTCAGGAAATCAGCCTGTCTTAATGAGGGTCCCTCATGTGAACATTACATATGGTGGTTGGGTGCAATGAGTTATTTAACATGAAAGGCTGGAGTGCACCAAGAATTGATTTGTTCTAAAAGCAAGACAAAAGAACAAGTCAAACACAATGCTGGAGAGCGGGAGAAAGCTGCCACTCCACACCTTCACAGTCTTCATTCCTCCACACTGTAAATGTCTGCTCTATCAAAAGCCTGACCTGCCTGCTGTGCCTGCCGGCTTGTGTGCTTTGAGATCTCTGTCAGAAATGTTTGATCCTGGGGATTTAAATCAGAAAGCCTGCCATGTTTTGTGACAGGTGAAATTGACTTATTTTGAAGCCTGGTCGATTTATCAAGTTGTTGGAATGGCAAGATTGTCACTTGCTATTATCGATGACATACAGTTCAGAGCAAAGCTGGCCATCAAGTTATCTGCAGGCAAATTCACTGGGACGCCAGCTGCAATACAAACAAAAAACCACCACCCCATTAATTGAGGTACTGAAATGTAAGTGACTTCTGGCTGACAGCATGAAAAAAATTCATAAAGCTCAGGCAGTTGAGGACGAGAAGGTGAAGGAAATTGTGACAAGCTAGTTTTAGGCAGTGTTTACTGTCTCTCTCTATCTCATCTTGCTCAGAAAACATGAGTTATGACAGAGGACATCAGTGCTAGATAAGGTTGTGCATTCCCCTTGTGTTACTCCACCTGTATCTCTCTGCAGTACCAGAGATGTCAACGAAGTCGCACCAGCACAAGGCAGTGAAGAACCAGGCCAAGCAGATTCATCTGAGTTTTATTTTGATACACTTAAAAGGGTTTCACTTTTGAAACTTCCATAATTAAAGCAGAATCATTTTCATCAGCTTTCTGCATTTAAGAAATAAATACTGACCTTTAGAGCTAGGTACCTGTGTACAATGAGCATGGGGGTACATTCATTTTGGAGTCTGTTTTATCCGAGGGTAATACATCGTTGTGAATACTTCACCTATAATGGATGCAAGTCAATGGAAAATTAGCTCTAAATAGCCCTGGTTTTTTGAAATGTAAGTTAACCTGATATTTCAGTTGTCAAAGAACACAGTTGCCTTACTGTTAGCTAATTCCAGTCCTAGGCATTAGTGACTGGTTGCGAAGCATAGGATGCCTATTGCCTCCTGAGGAAAAAAATGTGCTTTTAAAAATGGCACAATTCTGCTTCTCTTTTCTCTGACAGAGACAATAAATTACTGCCTTAAAAAAGGCTAATGAAGTTTATCCATGTATCTTTTAAGGTGGTTTCAATTCCTTGGGTAGAAAGACAAAGCTTTGTTATTGCTGAAGTGAATGAAGATATGTGAGAGCAGATAACCAGCTAGTTAAGCAGAGAATGTTTCCTGGGTGAAGAGGCAAAAAGACCAACCCTCCCTCATGAAGGCCTCAAAATACTCTGTTCAACTAAGGTCTCATTATATAAAGCTTAATAATACTGCATTGTTAGGACTGGATAACTTACCATTCCTTTTATGTTAAAGATAGTATTGAAAAGGAAAAACATGTTCCTGAATTATATACATAATTTTCCAGGAAGATAGGGGAGCAGGGCTATACCTGAGACACGTGCTAGACATTTTGCTTACTGCAGCTTTACTACAATGCTAGAACTTGATGGACAGGGACAAGGAGTGTGACATGCTTATAAATATGTAAAGAGCTGGAATCAAGAGGATGGGGACACAACATTTTTAGTAGTGCCCAGCAAAAGGACAAGGGGAAATTGGCACAAACTGGAACACAAGAAATTCCATTTTAACATGAGGGTTAAAATGGAATTTTACACCTTTTCAAATAAAAACAAAACAAAACCCACAACATTTCTGTGCTGGATTCAAAATTAAGTCAGGATTGCTCATTATTCTTTGTTTTTTCCCCTGCTTCCCTTTTCCCCAAGCGCAACCTCATAGGAAATAAAACAGTAAGTTGCTGCTATGTATTTCTCTATTTCTTTGGGTTACATTGTATGAATTTTACTGGAGAAAATCAGTAGGATTTTTCCATCTCTACTCCTTTCTAAGCCATCATTTTAAAGGCAAACTTATGTCCAGAGGCCAGTTTGTTAAGTGTTTCCTCCCCACTCCCCCCTCCTGTTGTTACCTGTCATCCCCTCTCCTCTTGACATTCTCAACTTTTGCTTTTGTTTGGCATCTGTGTCAGCTTGTAAAGGCCATTACCATGCTGCTGGACTCTAATCAGAAGAGATATTGTCAAGGTGAGAAAAATAAGCATCAGTTTCATCAAATGTGAGAAATCACAGCCTGTTTTTCTGCAAAAACACCAGGGTTTTCCTGTACTAATATTTCCTCTCTTTCCTCGTCCAGCTACCATAAGAGCAAGAAACAGCTTGGCAAAGAGAAAACAGTCTGAACCCAAACCATAAACAAATTTTAAAATTTAAAAAAAAAATTAAAAATTACTCAGCAGCCCTCCCTTGCTACAGCTGAAATATGTGGTTGACATTTTCATTAGTTTCTTGTTTTCTTTCACACGTTGCTGCACGCCATTAATTACAAACGCCACCCAGATTCATTGCAATGTGTGTCGTTCCCAGCCCCATGTGATTCTGTAGAAGCTATGCTCATCATCAGAAGAAATTCTTGTGAAGCATGAGAGGGAAGTGAGAAGTTGGGATTCATCCTAATATGCTGTCATATGGTTGTGTTCTGAGGCTCAGATCTGTTTCACTCCCCTTAGCTATTCAAACTGCAAGTGTTTATGGTCAGCCTTTCATGGAATTCTTTCTTATAATCCTTACCTTACTTCTTGAGAAATCCTTCTACCACTCTCCCTGGCCACCCCTGCACTAATTTTTTTTTTCAGTTTGTGAGGAAAAGTTACACTGAAATTTGATCAAGACCCTATTCACAGCATCATTGTCCCAGGTTGCCAGGGCTCCCACCTCTGGGACTAGAGAGCAGAATCCCTCTCTGCTGCCTGAATGCAGCTCACCCCTAACAGAAGCCAAAGATTAACTATCCATTTCAGAGGCTTTCTTCTCGTCACCAGCCTTCAGACCGTATTGAGAATTCATCTGTTTCAGGCTGCTGAAGATGCAAACATTGTTCTGTGGCTATGTACTCACAAGGTGAGGAATTGTTTTTCCTCCCTGCCTGTTTGTGCAGAGTTATTGTAGGCTGTGTATTTTGCTCATACTTGTCAGTGCAGCTGTCTCATGCTTTTTAGCAAAAGGAGAAAGCTTATAGCTGTTTATGGCACTTGGGCTCTTATTCTCAAAAGAAGGCAAAAATCACTGACTCTTTCATATCAAAGAGTCCAGAAAGAATACATCAGTGAAGTTAAATATAAATTTTTCAAAGGAAAAAGCTTCTGTATTACATAAGCATAGTAGCTAAAACATGGACTGACATATAGATCAACAAAACCCATTTTTCTTTCATTATGAAAAAAACAGTAATCTCCACGGTTGGTTTGAGCATGGATCATGGGTAGAGAGAAGCTCATTCTTGAACAGAGAGTGGTTTTAATAGATCTGCTCAAACCCTACAACAACCACACTTGCTAACACACTTGCTCTTTCTATAAGCATGGAAGAACTGCAAATTCTGGGGGAATCCTTGTTTCTTCCAAGCAGCTCCATCTTGAATTACAGAGGACACATGGGAAACACTAAGACAGTTGATTTTGTAGCATAAAGGGGTACTGATTTTTCTTGGGATACATAGCTACAAACACCTTCTGTCAATAGAGGCTGGAGGAAAGGACAAGGACAGATTCTTTCAAGCATGCAGTTTGGCTTCCAGTTGCTGTTCTCCTGAAGCACATAAAGTAGGACTGAGTGCTAATCCAGATGTAGGTCAAGAATGACACCCAGTGGACAGACCATGTGGTATTCACAGATGATTTCTGTGGGTGTCTACCCAATTCTCTTTTCCTGATTTAATATACTCTCAGGTAACAAGCCACATTAGGGTATTAAACAGTGTCCTACTCTTTATTTCCACTAACATGCTATGACAAGAAACCTCCTGAAAACATTTCCTTTCTAGCCCTTTTATACATCTATAGGTTGGGGTACAGAGACAAAAAGATGTCCTTGAAGACTCAAGCATCCTTTTTTTTTTTTTCTCTTCAAAATTTGAATCCCCACTTAGGTATTTCAGAGGATTTCCTCTCCCCTGCTCTTCTCAGTTGATTTTTATACATACAATATGGGCAGCTTCCCATAATACCCCAAATCTGTGTAGAGCTGGATTAACTTCTCTGTCATATGAAGAAACCGACATGTTCAAAGGTGTTTTCTAACCATAATAAAATAGGTTCATAACAAACGTTTTTGTTGCTTTGGTAGAATGCTCAAATGATTTTCCTTTGTCAAGACGCTATTAAAAAAAAAAAAAAGAGCAACAAGCAAAACAGCCATGCATTGAGTCTGGTCTGATTTGATTTCATTATTCTGACACAACAGGGGTTCGTTTGTACCTCATAAAACAGAGAGGTACCATGCTCATACCTGTACTATGTTCCACTGCCCAAAGGACAGAGACTTGGCAGATGCTCCCGCTCAGCACTGGGGGAGGACCAAGGAACCGAGATTAGACCCAAATGCACAGCAAGGGGGAGGAGGATGAAGAGAGAAATGTGAGGAAAATAGGAGAACTGGTTTCTGAGTGTCAGGCTGGATAACTGGGAGAAAGGGTCACCTCATGAGCAGAGCAGAGATGTTACAGCAGGAGAAGCAGGGGTTTCTGGAGGCAGCTTGGTACAGCCAAACATGCTAAATTGCCTGAACTGCTTTTAGCAGAGCCTGAACTCCAGAACCCCATGGCCTCCACCCTCACATTACCTTATTACTCTTCCTTTAGGCAGGATTTCCTTTTACTTATATGTTCATTGCACAAAGAGTGAGCGCAAACCAGAATCCTTAGCTTTTTTTTTTTTTTAAATACCACAATATGTTAAAAAAGATCCCCTCAGAGAGCAGCACACACTCACCTCTAGCAAGGGGTTTGGTACTATGCCCGTCTTACTGATACTGCACTGCTAATCTGAACAAACATGCCATGCTCCTCATTATGGCAAAACATGTGAACTGCTTAGTGCCAAGAGCGGCCTTAAGGCATCAAAGTTTGTGCTTTCATATGCATGTGGAGTAGGATTTTTGCTAGCAACAGTGGAAGTGATTTCTTCCTGTCTCACCCTCACTCCTCCTTCAGGGTGGTACAGTAGCAAGCATGATGAAACTCAGATCCAAATGCATCTCACTCCCCCTTGATTTGTCCTTACTGCTCAGATAGTGCCTTCTCTGAGCAAATAATATTTTTTATACTAATGCCTACATCTGTTTGGGTATGTGTCCTGCATTATTAATATCTGCAACCTGCAAAGGAAATTAACTGTAGAACTTGCCTCTGAATTCATGTTAATCTCCAATGAGCTCACACCTCCTGATCTTGTTAACCTCAGCTTTGAGCATCTAAAAGAAAATCCTACCTAGCGGACCAATTCAGCTGGGTGCTTAATCCAGGAGATCTCTCAGGTCAAAGGCTTAGCTTTAGCTGAGGACCCGCTACGCACATCTGAAACACTCTGCCCAGGTAAAGAGCTTTGGAAACCTGCAAAAAAAAGGTCATAGGCAGAGTTTATAGTGCAATATTTTTTTCAGATTCTTCTCCAGGTGTCTCTAAAAAAAGATCTATTGCAAGGATCTATCTCAGCGACACTCTGCTCCGTCCAGCCAGGCCCAGCAGGACACTTACTCATAAAAAGTGCTGGTGTCAGTAAACCATCAGCTTACCTAACACATTGGCCCTTCCTCAGCCTGAGGGTAGGTGCTCTTCTACCACCTTCTCATCTCAGCCTCCTCATGCTTCTCCTTAAAGAAACTTTTCTAGAACCTAGGTTTGGTGACTTTTTGTTTTGATTGTTTGTGGTTTGGGGATCAGGGTTTTGGGTTTTTTCTTGTTTTGTGTTTTTATTTTTAAATCCACTGACATTTCTATTTAATCACCTTTCCCACCAAATTGCTGTGTCTGCCGTATTTTCTACACAGCTACAGCTATACTAAAAAATTCCTCCATTAAAGATGAAAGACTGAGAAACATCTCACACATACAGTTCCTCACTGGGACAGTAGAAACAAAAAGCTTGGAAACTTTGAACTTTCTTATTTCAAGATTATATGTTTTATAATTATATGTTTATCCACCTTTTGTAGAAGGAGTAGAGATGCTTATTAATTCTCCACACCTGATAGAAATCAAATTTCTATCAACCACAGTGGGATAATGGCTGGGACTGGTGTTTCATTTCATATTCTGTCTTCTATGTAATTTTTTTTTTCCTTTTTTTTTAATTGACAAAACTCATGCATTGACAGAATCTCAAATTTAAACGTTTGGGAGTTTGTCATCATTAATGGTAAACTGTCTCTTTTTGCCCCTGTGTCTTAAAGGATCATCTGAAGTCAGAAAGAGTGCTTCTTCAACGGGAAGAAAGAGTGAAAGAGGAAAATGAATACAGTGCTAGAGAAAGTTTTTCCTTTTGAAGGTTTGGCAAGCGGCAGCAGAGAGCCTAGACAGGCAGATATCCATGCAACCAATCATTGCAGAAGTTCCCTTTTGTGGCATATTCTCTCTCACATTTAGTGGTGTTTGTTGGCAGTGAGTGGTCAAAGGTGTCCTGGTATGAGATGAAGGTGAGAAGATAACATCAAGGTATATAAACATATTCCCACAGTAGGAAGACCAGCTTATTCATGCAATGCAAGGATAGTCCTTAATGACATTTAAAGGCATCAGATTTACAATGGACAAAAAGGGCATTATCTTCCAACACAGCAATCAGTAAAATTAATCTGCTTATGATGCAACTCTCAGTTCCACAGTGTTATTTCTCTCAATAAGGCAGAAAGCTTTGTTATTTTGAAGAAAGGATTTGGCAGGTATATGCACAAGATTAGCATCTGCTGTCTGTTATCCAGGAAAATATTGCAAGAGAAAATATCACCATTCTCATGCTTCAGGACACAAGACCGTCTGTCTTTGGAGGTCAAAGAGAATTTCCCTTAAACTATTATAGAATTACACAGTTTTACTACAGTTTTTTTTTATGAGGACAGGTCACATATTTTCAAAACGTGCAATCTTGATAACATATACAAGCAAACTGTTAACTTCAAAAAATAAACATTGTTGTGAAGACTATTTTCTGGTTTTAGAACATTTGCTACATTTGTTGAGAAATGCCTATATTTCACATTTATCGTGGGCTTTATAACATTTCTGGACATTGACATAGAAATTGAAGATGGATGTCTTATCTTCTGTATTTTGCTTTCACTAGTGAATGCTCTCACAAAGCTTTGGAGACAGGTTGGCCACACAATGACTCTTTCAGATAGCCTTCCTTATTCTGTGTTTTTCAGGAGTGTGCCTCCCTGCCTTTAAAACCTGTCTATGTACCTCAGGTGTATCTGCATACTCTTCAGTAAACATAACAGTGCAAGAAGTAACCTAGGGCTTGGCTATACATGTATGATTAAAAGCTTTATCCTTTAGCCTTAGTGTCCAGTTATGCTTATTATCTATATATCATTATTTATAGTAATAAAGTGTATGTTCTGCAGAATCTCAAAGAAAATGGAGAAAGAGAAAAAGCCAGTGGGGAAAAAAACAACAACAACAACAACAACAACAAACAAAAAAACCAACAAAAAAACAACAACAACAACAAAAACCCAGCGGGTACATGAGCACTTTTCCCGTCTTTCTTTGTGTATTCTTCACTTGTGGTTATTTCTGGTTTTGGTTATATCAGTACTTGTAACTATTTTAGTTCCGTATCTTGTTTGCACTGTTTATTGATACAGCTGGAAACAGACCATATCAAAAAGTATAGACTGGGCAACCCATTAAAGGAGATCCTATGCGTAGTTGTAACAAACTGTTTTTTCTTATCAGACATTTGCTTGAACAGAGGACACTAGAGGTTATACCCTTATAACTGATGAACTCATGTGCATACGGCAGCATGTATACAGACCCTTTATTGCTAATTTCTGAACCTAGTACCCTCTGCATCACATATTCCCCACATAATTACCCGGATACTAAATGGCAAGTGGTGGCATATCTCAAAGGATGAACTGCTTCTGGGCTTGATATATCTGATTTCTAGAGGCAGAACACACTGAAATTTTACTGTGAAAGAAAATTCAGCTTTAAAAAAAATTATTTTCTCCTGATCTCAAACAAAATCATCTTATATTCACATTTCTGACAGCTACATGAATTTCTAAGACTTTTGGAAATATCAAAATGTTTCATTTTGGTAGTGTCAAATTATTTTGGTTTGCTGATGCTGAAATGTTTCATTTAATTATATCAAAATACTTTATTCTATTAATGTGAAAACATTATAACATAATCTTCAATCTTCAGTACAATATACCATTTAAAATCTCATAAATTCAATATAAAAAATTAATATGTATATAACAAAAATGAATTAATGAAAATGGTACAGTCAAAATGATATGGTTTTACTCTATCAAAACAAAATGTTTTGACATTACCAAAATAAAATAAGACTATTGAAGTGATTTGTTTCAGTGCATTTCCAATGAAAATTTCATCAAAATTGACATATTCTCCAGGAACATTTTGACGCTGATGAAACAACATGTCATAATGAAACACAGTTCTATTTACAATGTTCTTTCTGCCTTTAATTTTAGGAAAAGGAGAAAATAAATCCAAAGGGCTGGCCAAAATGACACAGCATGTTTTGCAGCCATACATTTACAGGTGCCTGAAGGTACTAGCAATTAAAGTAATTCTGGCCACTTACATCTTTAATTCTCTTTCCAAAAATAATCCAATAAGTTTCTTAAATTGCTCCTTGGTTGAAGATGACTCTAAAAAGGTTTGTCATTCTCCATTCTTTGCTACAGAGAGCACAGGAATAGCTCTAAGCATTTCATGACATGTCTCTCTTCTTGTCTTCTTCATTTTATGATTGGGGGTGATTTTCCCTCCTGCATACTTACCCTTCATGCCCCTTCTTCTCCTCATTTCCATGGTACAAAAGCTTGAGCAAGCTCCCTTTTACTGTCTCCATGAGTATTCATAGGTCTAATTAAGTTAAATTCAGCTTGTCTGATTTGAGAAGTCTTATCAGGAATACTTAACCTGTGCAAATAATATGCATAGACTGAAGTATTCCCTCTGAATGCTAATTAACTATCATACAAGACTTCATACATAATCAAATGTCCAAATGCACCAGGACCCTTACAGAGAAAGAAAAGAAAAAAAATGCTTTAGAAAAGGTAACAAACAAAAATACTACACTAGCAATTCAGGTCAGCCAAAAACCCTGAGCACCTTTCCTGATTCATATTGTGACACTGCCTTCTAATTTTAACTGGGAAAAGACGGAGCTCAGCCTTTCCTCTAACTGGGCTGCAAAGACTGAAAGATGGTGAAGAAGGGATAAAAAAAGCTAGGAGGGTCATTCAGCCTTCTTCATATTTCAGGACTATATTTTTAAACTGAATCTTCCAGAAAGCAAATGGTAATTAATTCTGTTTAGCTCTTTTTTCAGTGACTACATTCACATCTGCATCTTCCCTTCAGTCTTTTCTGTTTTTTTTCTTCTAGAGCTTCTTACCTTAGATTACAACAGTCTCAGGCCATGGGTCTATCCTTTCACAGACTAGTCCTCCTAATATTCAGAAAGGAGTCCAACCAGCCACATTCAGACCCAAGTAGGAGGCTGCCATGAACCTGAAGATCACTAAAAAAGGACCTCAGGGGACCTAATCCCTGAAATCAGGCAAGATAATTTCCTCATCAGCTTTACTAGCTGGACCATGCTGTGTCATAGGGTACCAACTCCATACCATCCACACCAGGACCAGGAACGAGTATGCTAGGGCTCTCTGTGTCCCTCTGCGTGAGGTTTCCTCTGAAACCACGATGAAAGAGATGCGCATGTGAAAGGGCTGTCGCCCACTAGACTACACCCAAATACAAAGTCAGAGAGTTGGTGGTACAGTTCTTTTGGACCTCCACAGACTCGCATATCCTGATGCATGAAAACCTGGGGCACCAAGAGCTACAAAGAGCTCCAATCAGTGCACCTAAAACACCCAAAACCTTCTTCCTACATGCATTTCTCATTATTGTCCAATTTCTTTTACTGTTAAGTAGGTCAATTCTTTCTCTCTCTTAACACTCCATCTAATTCCAGTGGCTCTGTACCGTAAGAATTCAATTTAGGAATCTTTTGCTGCTATCAACCATAATTTTTCCCCTACACAGTTTCCAACCATTTCTTCTTATCCCTTCATCTTCCGATACCGTGAATTAGTTTTTCCTTTCTATCATTTATATTGTTATTATGATTTCATCAGGCTATGATCAAATCCTTTTCACCTTCCAATCTTGTCATAATTTCTTTTGTCTAAATTTGTATTTTCTTCATTTTTTCTAACAATTTCTTATTTCTCAAACTCAACATGGAAAAAAAATGGACTGTTTTGCAAGACTACACAGAAGGTCACTGTTATCTCCACAGTTTTGCATGAGGTCCTATAAAATGTTTAATCAAAACTATGTAGTCGAGCCAGACCCTTCTGTTTTCTGTTATGTCTCCCCATTCTCAGGCACACAGTATCCAGTTGTCTTTTTTGATCTTTTTCCACCAACAGAAATTTCTTTTATTGTAATCCTCCACTGTAGAGGCATGGGTTTCCATTACATCGTAGGACAAATGGACATGTGAAGTTTTATACTTGTATAAATTCTGCTTTTGTTTTGTTCTGCTGCAAAGCAGTTTGTTCAGAGTCAAAGTCCAAAAAATTATGGTAATAACATGGAATGGGAAGACCTACCATTGCATATTGAGCAGGGAATGGATGCCTTTTTGTTCACTCCTTGTTGCAATAAGGATTTCTATTTTGACACTTAAAAAAAATCTGTCCTGGCTTTTTCTCTGCCCTTAGATCAGGGAATATTCTAATATCCAATGCTGTTAATCATGGAGAAATGCACATAACTATGAGTAGTGTGTAAAGATAAAATACTCTATGCAAGAACACCACTATATTAAGAGGGAGTATTTTAACTGGATAAAGCATACAGAAAAAAGTGACTGATAGAAACACTGATGGAAAGAATTTGACTGATGGCTATATGTGAATGACTAATACATGGATGTATTAAATGGATGAACTGGAAGGACAGATGGATGCAATAAATCAAAAGATAGATGAATTGATGAATGGAATGTAGCTGTATTGAAGGGAAAGACAGATAAAAGGAATATTAGAGAGAGAGAAAGAGTGAGAGCATCCTTGTGGAATTTCTTCTGCCAGAATGAGCCCTGATAGACCTCTTTGGGAATCAGTCGGTTGAATACAGCTCCCTCTTAGGAGCAAAACTGGGTTCAATCCACAGAAGCACAAGGAAGATGAGAACAGCCTTTGAACAGAGGGAATCAGAATTTAGAACTGAAAGCACAGAAAGGTATTAATGAGAGGAGCACTAGGACAGGATTAAATTTTAGCAGATACCTTAGGGATATAACAAAGAAAAACTTAGAATAAAAGTTCAGGTAAAATGAAATTCCTTATTTATATTCTTTTCCAGTGAAACCCATAACTTGGATGTAGCTCTCATTTCACCTGTGTTTTCCTAAAGCCCAGTCACACTTTTTAAATGTCAGGATTTAACATTTTGGACCTTCATGACATTGAAGCTCAGCAAGAACTGGGCCTTCCATGTACAAATGTGATGCAGTGATCTATCTGTAGTAACACCAAGGGTGCAATATGATAATATGCAGTTACTCCCCCTGATGCTAGCATTTGCTGCCAGCAGTTTCCATTAACAGAACTAGGTACCTCAAGAAGGGCAAATATAAAGAGCTTCTTCTCTAAGCCTCTACTTTAAATCTCCCCAGGGTTGTAGTACTTGTAACTGTACATTTATTAGTTCATCCCATTTTGGTTTTCAATACCATTGTACAATGCTCTGTGCATGCACATTGTACAAATATTTGTGGGACTTTAGCTTCTAGGTAACAAATCCTAAATATCTCCTAGTCAAGCCATCACACGAAATAACCAGAAGCTACCACTCCTTAGGATCAGAAGCCTTCCCTGTATAATGACACGCTAGCAGGTCTTTAGCAATCCGCTGCCTCATTTTTGCTGGAGATAAGGCACAGCTTCAGCATTTAGTAGTCAGCTACTGGTTGAACTCATTGCATATAACTTTTCAGAAGAGATCAAAATAACTGACACAAACCAACAACAGATTTTCACATACTTGAATTAAAAATTATTTCTACTGAAGCACATGTATTCTTTGGCTGGTGTTCACCAGAAAACTGATATGCTTTGAATTGGCTAGGCAACTCACAGCAACAGAAGTTAGAAGACAAGATTCTTTCTACTTGTATAAAGAAGACCTGTGAGGGAAAAATATGGTAGAAATAGTATTTTTCAGATGACTTTGCTGACCTTATTCTCAGTTACAATCAGATGGGATTTTTGAGGCTCTTAATTTCTATATAATTTTAAAATCTGGTTGGATGTGAGAAGTGCAATTGTAGAAATAAACCATGGTACTTCCAATTATGTGCTCTCAGTATGTTTTCTGAGTCATTTCTGATTAGCTTGCTGAAAACATTATATTGTCAACAATGTGGAGAAAGCCAGCTGTGTTATCTTTTTGTCTTCTGAGCAATGCAACACCAATAATGACTAGCTGACTTCTGATTCCTCTCAATTTTTCACTGCAATAGTGAGATGGTGTGGTTTTCATGCACTTGGCAGGGCTACCTTTCTAGCGGGCTGAAGAAATTAATTTTGAGCTGGAAATCAAAATATCAAGTTCACTGAGAGAGGATGCAGACAAAATGCCAAGAAGATTTTTTTTTTAATTTCATAGCCTCAGTTTTTGGCTTTAACAACACAGAAGGAAAAAAAAAGGAAAAAAAAACCCAACAACAACAACAACAACAAAAACCCCAACAAAACCCCAGAATTTTTGTTTGTTTGTTTCTAAATGTAATTAGATCATATATTAAATGTAATTTTTCTGATGATCAGGGATGTTGCAGTGATGGATCTGACATCAGATGTCATTTTCTTCTTCTTCATAAAGCAGCCACAGCAAAACTCTCAGCTTTGGCATCAATTCCTTAATTGAAAATGCCTTGTTCTTCTCTGCCCCAAAAAGAAGCCTTCATCTTCCAAATCCCCAACATAATTTCTCTCCTTGCCTCTGTCCTGCCATGAATGGACTTCTTCCTATCCTGAAAGAACAGCTGGATCTTCATATTCCCATATATTTCTCTCAGATAGCCATTTATTTCCAGTCATACTTGATAATTCACATGAATACATCTGTTAAACAGGAAATAGCCCACATATACCAAGCTCATTTCTCAATTACAAATGAAGAGCTGTTAGATATTAGTAATTACCTCTGCATGCCTGATCTTAAACCATGTGAACAAAAATATTACTGAATGTGGTCAAAAATGCTTCTTTCATTTTGTGTAGAAACTTGAAAATTTCTACTATAAAACTCAAAACCAAAAGACTTACATGTCAGGTTGGAGTTTCTGTTCCACAGGGGAATTGTGGTTGAGGAGTCAAGTTCCCTCAGGCCATCCAGCTGAACTCATTCTCCTTACTGTTGTGGACTTCCGTTTTGGCAGAGGAAAATGTCCATCATTTATTAAGTCATTTATTACACACTGATTTTAAATCTAAAGAAAGATTTGTAATTATTTCTGTCTTCCCTCTCAATCTTTACTTTTTAATTTTTTATTAAGAATTAGTATTCCCTTCAGTAATCAAGCAACACACACATACACATACACATATATAAACAATACCAAAAAAATTACCTAAGCAAAAATCCAATTTCTCTAGTTGTTTCAAAGACTACTTCAGTGAGAAAAATGCAGATAATTTCTACCTTTTCAGTCTTCCTGAAAATGCCACTGCCTGCCCCACCTGGATTAACCTGAATATTGTTGTGATTTGAATGCCATCGAACTGATTTCTGAGGTTGGCAGAAGCAATGGTGGCACCTGGTCATCCTCTGGTTTTAAAAATGAATGAGTACCAGAATAATTACACTTTATTGTACCTGCTAATTTCTCCTGGAAAATACCTTAATAAATTGATTGCATGTTTCAAGTAAACCTGTAATGAGAGGATTATTTACAAAGGCCACACAGAAGTTGTTATTAAAAAGCAATCAGAAGGAGAGAGGAACAATTGCAGGAAGGCTCTGTTGGGAAACCTTAATGGTGGGGGATTTAGGATTTGGTTTGTGTTATCTTGCTGACATTTTAATTAAAGTGTACTTCTCCAATTTTCATTACTGTCTCACACTTTATCTGAGTTAATGTTCACACTTGGGTAAGGAGAAACTAATTTTCGTTACACGCCAGGATGAGGCAGTGCCAATCTCTTTGCTTTCGTTTATCAGACCTGAATCTGCAAAATCCTAATGTTCGGATCTGGAGTCTGCTGGTGTTGGATTTGGAAGTGCTGCATGGGAGTTTTTTCTGGGGGATCTGCAAACAGCAGGGTCCAACAGAGTAGTGGCCCTATGACTTGTCAAGTGGGTCCTGCAGCTTTGTAGGAAATGGAGGCTTTAGCCAGACCTTTGCAGACACAGAGTTGAGCCTGTTAGCTGTTTTAAGATGCTGATGGCATGAAGCCAACCAAATTTTTCAGCCCGGTCCTGTTTAATATATTCACATTTCCAAATTGTAACTGAAATAAACTTCACCCTAAACAAAACTGGTGTATGACGCCAGATTATCCTCTCTTCCCCCTCTTCCAATTAGTAAATAGGTTTTAAGAACAAATAAAGAAATTAAGAAGCTTGAGACTTTGAGGTGTGAAAAAAAAAGGATTAAAATCCCTAAAGTTCTATAAGTAGTTATAGGTAATTGGCATGTATTTGCACAGCCCCCAATAAATCCAAGTGCTATGTAATTGCTGTAGTTACAGGGAAGAGTGTCTAAATGATTAGAAAGACCAGGTTTAGGAGAGTGGTACCAGCATCTGAAGAACATAAAATCCAAGGAGGGAGAAGAATTATGAAGGCTATGATTAATGTTCACAGGAGAAAACAGCAGAAGGGAGCCTGAAGACACATGGATCCCAGGCAGGCTCAAAGCTGCTTCCCTGGGCAGTGCTCTCACTTCTTTCCCCTGCAGTAATGCAGCCAGATGGGCAACGGCTGGTAGTTTACCCTGGGCCTAAATGTAGAACTAGCATAAAGGATTTTCTGAATTCCTTTCAATTAGGTTTTGTAGGATTCACTAAGGTAACTCTTACAAAATGGTTTTGCTTTTGTTTCAAAAATAGTTCTGGAAAGTTTGGGGGGGTGGTGGTGGGGGAAGTACATTTCGGGGGAAGTACATTTCAGATGAATTCTTGAAAAAAACACATGACCAAACCCAGAATGTTTTAATGGGGAAGTGATGTTGCAATATCTCATGGGAGCTGCAGACTAGTTATGTGCTGTTTGTGCCGGTACACAAGGTTTACAGGTCAGACTTCTGCTCTGGCAAGACAAAAGGGTGAGCAACCACCGCCTCTTTTCTCTAATAAAGGAGACTGCAGAACATCATAGGAAAGATGTACAACCACCTGTTCCCATTCACAAGGGTGGAAGGCCCACAGGTAAATGCTGGGACACAGCACTTTCCCATACAGAGTTGATCAGTTTGTGTTAGGATCTCTCCCTAGACAAATGGTAAAGTGACATAATCTGAACCAATTACAGAGAGGCTGGATATAGTGTTCTGTCAAATATCACCAAAACTGTTCTCCATCCAGCTCCTTTTTCCTTATCCGCTTCAAAGTTGGTGTCATGTTGTTTGAGGTGCTAAAAAATAGACTATGAAGCCCATAAATTGAAGGGGAATAAGTTGCTTTGACTCTGTGTAATAAGACCATACAATAATACTCATTCTGTGTAGCATCCTTCAAACTAACCGTTGTCTAAAATTATTCTGGATTAAACATTGAGAGACTGCAGTGAGTATAGCATATAGATGACATTAAACCATGCTACAAAGTGAAAAATTAACACAGCTGTCATTTATGAGTCTAATAAGACACTATAAAGAAAATGAGAAAGGAGAGACAAGCTTAATGAGGCACACTCCTAGCAGAGACGCAAAACATGATGAAGAGACAGTAATGTGAAGAGAGACAGGACCTTCTTCTAGGTAGCACAAATTACAGAGAAGGAGCTCACATTCAGAGCAGCAAGCCAGAAATAGACAGTGACAGAAGCCACAGTAAAAGCAAGGAGAGAGAAGCCCAGGAGGGTGACTGCATCAGTTCCTTGGAGGACAGTTTTGTGCCTGGATTATCAGCAGACAATGGTGCTAATTTCCAAGCCCAGGTTCCCTCTGGGCTATAGCAGCAAACCTGACAGATACTCAATTCAAAAGTAGGATCAAAATCATCTACAGTCTTTTAGCAGCTGTTTGACAGAGTCCTGGTGGACAAAGTCTGGAGATTAGAGTCTTGGCAACAAAATCAAACCGGAAATTGAACTAAATGAAGACGACCAGCTCTGGGTCCTTTGATGCAGCTTTTCCTTATATATATGCTTATACCTGTGAGCATATATCTTTGTTACTTTCCTACTCTTTTGTTATTGTTTTTCTTTAAGGTGAAAACAAATTTTACTTCAAGATAAATATCTCTCCCACTTGTATGAGTTCCCTTCTCACCAACAGCACTTTTTTCCATCAACCTATAAATCCTCAGAAGAGCTAAATGTAACAAAACCTTATATCTGGCAGTTTTCTTATAAAATGCACAGGCTTCTGGCAACCAATATAGTAGAAAATGATCATCATCATTACACTGCTTAGTTTTATGGTATGTTAAACTACTGATGTACTGATTCAAGAAAAATGCCTTCAGCACATAGCTCCATGCCAAGGCATTCTTTGAGTTATAGAAAAGCTGACTCTACCAAGGATCTGCAGTACCGTACAATAAGCTCTATTCTTTACTCATATTAGAATCTGTCTATCTGCTTTACTGTGGTATCTAGGGATCTTTTATGATACCAAATGTATAGTGGTTTTTCAAATAAGCATGACCTCTAACACTCTGCACATAACATTGTGTGCAAGCCTACCAACCACTGTACAACATCCTTTCCCCCTGAAGCTGGGAGCAATGCATTGCAGGACATTAAGCCAAATCATTTTAAGTCCAAACCACTGCCTGACACTTCAACTGAAAATCCATTTAGTGTTCAGTGCAGTTTGCTGAACACTGATATAATCTGCTGGTCATGGAAAATGTTATTTTGATTTCTGAAGAGTTTCATTCCAGGCTAGAAGTTCCCAGGTAGTTGCAAGAGCACTGGAAAAGTAATTAATTAGTCCTCACTTGAAATGGCAAAGGTTTGGCTATTTGGGACCAGATTTCCTACTGGAAAAAGGATGCTCCAGCTGGTTTCTGATCACCAAACAGAAACATAATTCTGACAGAATACTGATTCCTGCCTAACAAACAGGACGTGAACTGACAGGGTCATGAAATGGATTAGGAAATGCAAGTAACCCTCTCTAGACACATTTCCTGTTAGAAGTAGTAGAAATACAAGTTTGCAAGCTTTCAGGTTCTCAGGTAGTACTGATATTCTGAAATTTCACCTGAAATAGTTCCCCTGAAAATGATCACATGCGTCAACTCCCCACCATCCTCCTAAAACTCAAGAGGTAGCTGTAGTCAGAGATCTGCTTGTGACAGACATAAGTTGCTTTATTTAAAAAAAAAAAAAAAAAAAAAGTCTTCATATTCTAGGAAATTGGGGGGTTTTGATCCAAGTTTATTTTTTTTGCTAAACTGCTTTCAGTGCTTTCCTCTGGGTATCTCTGCCATCCCCTCTCAAAGTAGACAGTGAGAGCCAATGCTAATAGCTTGTTTCGGATACCTCTGAGGGAGAGAGCAGTCACCACATACAGTTCACTGAATCTTCTATTTACATGCAATAAGTGGTCTCCTGTAAGAGCACAAAGTCCTGGTGGTGCTGGACCACCATCTAACTTCTCATTTTCTTCTTCCAGCATGCGTGTCAGTGGTGCCATTGCACATTCCCTAGGATTTATAGAAATTGCTACTTTTTAAAAGGTGAGCTGATAAAAAGGGGCTGCTCAGTAGTGTGAAAACACAGTTTGGGGCACTTCAAGTGAGACAGTGAAAAACTATGTGCTGAACCCAGATCTCTTCAGCTAGATTAGTCTCTCAACAGATGCCTTTACCTCCTTGCAGCTCTATAAATACCAAAGTAAGTCCCAGGCTTCAATTCATCTCTCCCAAGGCCTCACCAAGCATGGGATTAGCAATTCAGGTTTGTTACAAGGATTCAAAAATGTGCTAATGGTGGAATGGGGGACATAACAGAGCACTAGGGTTGTGATCAATGGCACAAAGTCTAGCCGGAGGCCAGTAACTAGCAGTATACCCCAGGGATCATTACGGATCCTGTTTAACATTTTCATTCATAATCTGAATCACGGGGCAGTGTGTACCCTCAGCAAGTTTGCTAATACACAAACTCACATGGAAAGGCCCTCCAGATGAGCAATTGTCCAATATACCCTCTGATAAGGTCTCCACCTGCCAAAGGCTTTATTGGAATTTTACGTCCCTCTTTTCAGTGGCTGAATAAGGTAAAACTTCTCATTACACCGAGTTTGTAGAAGTTATGTATCAGGAATCACATAAGGGGTATGAATCAACAAGTTTGTAGTGATCCAATGCCCCCAGTCAAGTTCTTAGAGAAAAGGAGAATAAGGCCTAAATTTCATAATCTGCCTTGGGAAGGATACATTTTTTTTGGAGAAGTCACAATCGGTACAAGGAACTATATTTTGTGTATGCTTCTATGAATAGAAGTGACTCATCAGAAGTAGAAATATGCCATCCTCCAAGCCCCAAAATTAGATATTGTGGGGTTTTTCAAAGATAATCCTACCATTCCCCAGGCAAACACTCTTTACTAGATCATACATTCAGTGATGCCTTACTCCCTCATCTTTCAGTATAAATCAGTGCAGCTCTGCAGTTAATTTCAATTTATTTCTTGGGCCCAGAATTATGTTACCGTTTTATTTGTCCCTTTGCTATAGTCTAGGAAGTTTTAAATATTCCCCTCCACATTCATAACTAACAAATATACTCAAACTCAAATAACCACCTTCTCTCTCTTGAGAATGTAAAGACCTTACGAACCGATCTTAAATCCTGCTGAGTGTGTATATTATAGTTTGTGGTGTGTCTTCAATCCCAACTGTAACAGTATGTGTGAGAGAGCATATTTCTTTGTTAAATAAAGATGAGAGCATACTTGCAAATGTAGGTGCAGATACCTGGATGCAGATACGTTCACATGCTTTTTATATCATACATATGGACATACTTGTCAAAGCAGGAGTGTATCTGTCTATAAAGCCTAGATTACCAAAGTGACAAAGAGCTTGAGGTTACCTTTGTTTTTAACCCTGTTTAAAGTACCTGGAATTTCTGGTCAACGATCCTTGGAATATCTGCCCTTTTGTGATTTTTCAAGGTTAGCATTCAAACAGATATAACTAGGAGCAATAGGTGTTTTGCCCAATGAATGTTTATTCAAACACATACATACAGAGCACAATGATGTTTATGTATATGTGTCCACATGCCTGCATATAAGTATATGAATACTATTGTGTGTGTATAGTAGCAATCATCTTTTAATGGGAATCTTGAAAGCTCTGGAGGAAGATGTATGCATTGTATTTCAACTTAATTTATTTTCCCCATTTAATGGTAAAACAGTTATGACTTAAAGAGCACATAGTAAGGCAGAGAAAGAACTTGAAATACTGCCAAAACTTCCAACACTTAGGCTGTATGTGACTACAGCACAGCTAGACAGACTTACAAGTAAAATGATCAATAATTACAGCTTCAGATTTACATCAGCATAGAGGAAACACACAGAAAGCCACAGAACTGAAATGCACAAGCAACCAGCTTTAAGTTGGTAACATGGTGTAGTGTCACCACATCCCAACAGCCATGGCTACCTACATGAAGATGCCATTGCATCATTTCGGAGCTGTTTTTTTCTGGCTTTATTCTCTTTCCATTTATCCATATTGAAAGTTGCTCCTTTAGGGACACCTGCAACTTCTCTCTTTTGTGATAATGCATGGGCATGTGTGGCTTTGAGAGCTATTTATGTAATATTTCCATTAACAAGCTGTAATTAAACCATCTAATTAAAAAAGAAGTAATCTATTTAACAGGGGTTTTATTTTTTTAAAGAAAGCCTAACAGAAATGTGATTAAGTTTCTCTGTTAGACGAACATTATGGCTTTTCATAAGGCTCTTAATTACTCAACCCAAAATGTTAAATAAATTAAATTAAAGACATAATTTCGTTTTTCTAAAAAGAAAAAAAATCCCACATGTTAGAGTAAAAAGCTGTTCCAAAATACCCATTAATATAGTAGGGAGTATTGTTAATGTGTTGTGCATTTCAGCCTAGACAAAAGCTGATTAGTGATGTAAAATACAGTGAATAAGAACTTGCATTTATTAGACAAATACGTAGGTAATTGTACTTTTTGTTCCCAAGATATGCCTACTATTAGAGCACAGGAATGGCCTTTTTGGGCCACAGCAGTGGTTCCCCCAACCCAGCACTTTTCTCCAAGCTGGGGTAAGGTGAGAGACTGTCCAGAGAGAGCACACAGGCCTGGATGCTTTTCTCTGTCCACTGTGTAAAAAGCTACTTTCTTTATCTGCTTTAAACTGTTGTCCTATTAATTTGTGTCAAGTGCTCTTTAGTTCTACTCTTGCAGGATTTAGTGAATAACAATTCTGCATTCACCTTGTCTGTGATCTACATCTTACCATAACCTTACCAGAAATATTCATTTGATTTTGCCCTATTTTCAGTTTCCAGTTACTTTTCCTAAAAATTATCATTCTCATCAACATTTCCTAGGTTGATTGTCTACACTCATTCATCCACTTTCACTAAGACAAGTGTTTCTGAGGGCAAAGGTTGTGAAAAGGCCATATTGGATGGGGCTTTGAGCAATCTAGTCTTGTGAAAGGTGTCCCTGGCCATGGCAAGGAATTTGGAACAAGATGGTCTTCAAGTTCCTTTCCAATCCAAACCATTCTATGATTCTATGATTCTAAAAATCAATCAGCAAAATGGGCGTGCAATTTCCAAGAATGAAATGATGGCTTCTTCTCAGGCTAAAGGAGTAAACTTGTACTCTACTGAGACACTTTGGAACCTCTGGTTTTTGAAAAATTTGACAAGAATTATCTGCCTTGTGGGAAAGGTTCTTGACACATGCCTAAATCTCTCAAACCGGTCATGCTCACTCCTGATGTGGTGGAGCTCAGTGCTTAAATTTGCCCAGAGTTTAACTCCCTGCATATTCAAGGGGGTCCCTGGGCAGCCCCCTCCCAAGATGACTGGGCACACACTGGCCTGGGACTGTGGGTGTTGTGATTAGGATGGGGCTTTTTTGGCTGCTACAAGGTACAGCATGACAGCAGACACAAGGACTGAGAGCAACCAGTCTCTCCTGCATTTCTCAGTCCACTCCCACTGCTGACACACAGGCAGCATGATGGGAGGGAGGCATCAGCCTAACATGACTGCAAATGGGAGAGGAAAGGCAGCAAATTAAAAAGAGGGGATATGTGGAAACAAAACACAACCTCACAGTCCAAGCATATTTGTGAACCTGCATGGTTTGGACCCATATCTTTTGCTGTGTTAGGGTTTGCCTCACTGCCAAACCCAATGAGAACAAACAAATTAGGCCAAAGGAGGGTGTTGTTGTTTAGTTTGAACACAAAGCAGCGATATGTGAAATGAATTTCTGTATACTTAATCTTAGCCAAATGAGGCTGTCAGATGTTTGTTTCTCCAACCTGCCTCAGCACTTTATACCAAGAGGAAAATGTTCCCTGAGTGCAAAGCACGAGTAAGTGAAATGAAAAACCATGAATGCAAATATTTATCATTTTCTTTCTCATTAGCATTCCTTGCTCAAAAACCAGAACGTGCTGCTTGTGCTCCCTCCATTTCTATAAGTTGCTTGACTCCCTTGTTGCTCTTCCCACAGGCAGTAACTAATAACAGCCTGCCACTTGAGGTTGTCATCTGGGAGTGCTCCGGTGAGTAGGAGAGTAGGAGGGGGTGCGAGGGTTGCCCCGTGACAGGCACCCAAACTTCCAGGAGGTTTTGCTTGTTCCTCTCCCTGAAAGCAGGAAGCTGGGCTGCAGGTGAAAACCACCAGCTCCCCAGTGGCTTCAGTGGTCTCAGGCTGACCTACAAGAGTCTGGAAATACCCCTGGCTCCTGAGCGGGCCCTATCTACCAGTCAAGGAAAACAGGACAAATGATGTTTAGATACAACTCAGACTGAGGAAGTCAGGGATAAGGTTTCAATGCTGAGCTTTGAATTGCAGGAATTTGGGATCGAGGGTGCAAAAGCAATTCTTCACAGATCCCTATTCTCTGTTGCAACACAACAGTACCCTTTAAACAGGACTGATCCATTCACTTGGACACGAAATGCTAGGCATAAAGTTACATTTGCCCAATATGAGCTTCCCGGCACCAAGTGAGTGGCAGGTTACTTTGTGGTTCAGCTTGGATTTTGATCCATGTTGTTCCCTTTAGAGAGAGTCCTTCTGCAAATCTCCCATGCACAGGGGTTACAGATCTCCCATATAAATTGAACCAGGGAAGCCGCATCCAAAACTTCATAACCACTTTATCTAAGCATCTATTTACCCCTCCAGGAAGCCACGTTTGGGTTAAATGCTGAAGGCATTGCTGACCCAGCACCATCCTGTGCTCTGCTCCCAAACAACACTGAAGCAGTCGGTGCAGGGAGTGACAGCCGTCTGCTGTCGGTTTGGGTCTACTCATTGCCTGCTAACCAGAAACTCCAATGGAGTCCATTCAGAAGTGATTGACATGCCAGGGATAAGGACATTTCTGCAGGCAGAGAGGTCTTATTTGAAAAAAAGGAAGAACATTTGCTTGGATTGCAAGGCCATGGCCTCCAAATTCCCTTTTTTTCCTACCAGAAGAAATATGTTTTGATGGTGAAAGAAAAAAATTAATTGGAAATATGGTTCACACGTTCCTCATGCTAATTTTTTTTTTTTTTTTTTTGGTGTTAGGGAGGGCAAGCTTATTCCAGTTATCTGGAACATCACAGGCTCCAAAAAGCCCAATCTAGGCTAGAAAAACATAACATAAAAGCATCAGCTAGATTGAATGTTGCTAGATATGTCAAAGCCAAAAGTACATGGTACCTGCTCATGTTGAAGATGGGCTCATGCAGCTCGTGTACTCAGAAATTTCTTGCAGAAGTAGCTCCTTGTCATGTTACTAGCCTTGTCCAAGTCCCAGCACAAGATGATCATGTTCAGTGTGGCATTACCTCATTTAGCAGTACTGGGAGGGTGTTAAAAGGCATCAGCCTACTTCTCACTGTGTGATGGTCTCCCACTGTTGATTTCAATTAAGTTATTGTGGTTTCAACTCATGGGATGTGAGGTCAGAACTAGTTTCCTGCAAGGACATTTAGACACAGTACAATGAAAGAAATGGAGGCTAAACACCAGAAAATGACTTTATAACAATAAAAACATTGTACAGGAGTGGGCTGCCTGATGAAGATGTGGAATATCCAACAGTGTGACTTTTAAGCATGGATTAGGTGAGAATTTGCCATGCATAGGATAGATATGTGAGATCCTGCATCAGGGCAGAAGGAGGAATTGTATGCCTTCCTGAGGTCCTTTCCAGTCCTATTTTCTCTGATTGCTCAGTTCATGTTAACCGTATTTAACTAAGTTGGATAACAATCTCGGCAGTAAGTCAAATGTCATATATGACGTTTGAAATTTGATTTATTACACTCGTAGGCTGCCTCGCTCTCCCCAATTCTTCCTGCAGTGTTCCCTGGGCCTAAATCTCACCGACCTGTTTACCAATTTGATTAATTAAATTCTTCCCAGGATCCCAAGGAGCTATCATTTTAAGACCCAGCGGTGCAACATTTGATTTACTCCATAAAACTTCCTTTTTTTTTGGTAGCAGGCAATGAAAATATGTCAACAGAGTCTCACATCAAAGAGAATATCAAGGGAAAAAGTGCCCATGCAGCCAGCTAGATCCTTCCAAAGCTCATTCACATACTCTGCATGTGTGTGCTTGGGGGAAAGAGAAAGGGCAAGGAAGGAAGTTTTAGATGGGAGCCAACAGTTACATAAATCTGGAGCAAATATGAGAAATAACGAAGTTCTTTATCCTGCCAGACAAAGTCAGGAACCCTTGTAGAAGGTGGAGATGAATTTGGAAGTGGTAATTATATCACTATATCACTGAATGCAAATTCTTTCTTTTCAAATATACTGATATTAAATGTACAGGAAGCAGGAAATGAAAATCGTTGCCTATAAAAGTTGAAATGTATTTTTAAAGTTTCATTGTGCAAAAAAGTGAAATACAAAATGAGAAAAGATAGTAATGAGGAGAGGAGAGGAGAGGAGAGGAGAGGAGAGGAGAAAGGAGAAGAATATACAACAGGAAAAAAATCAGCAGTTGGGAAAATCAGCTTCATCATTTGAAGGGGATTTTTTTCTTCTTTTTTCTTCTTTTTCTCTTTTTCTTTTCTTTTTCTTCCTTTTTTTTCTTTTTCTTTTCCTTTTCCTTCTTCTTCCTTGATGCTCTCTTTATTCTTTTGTGCTGAAACTATAGTTTCTTACCTTAGTAGCTCACAATGTATAGTAACCCTATAATACACAGTTTCTGACCATTACTTTACAACACAGTATTATTTTTAAAGACAGATTTTAAGTAAGCTTATTAAATGCATATGTTGTAGTTGGCATTATCTCTTCAAAGGAAATTAAACCTTCTATGTGAATTTCAGTTACTTCTTTACAAAAAGATAAAAATCAATCCAATTCTGTTTCTAGAAACCCTGGCCAAATCCAAACGCATGTTGCCATTGCAGTCTTAAGCTAACTGAAAGCTCTTGATATGAAATGGTAAGAACCAGCATTTTGTTTCCATCAGGTATTGTGGAACAAGACATTTGTGCATTACAAGGTGCTTTTAATCCTATCTAAAACCTTGACAGAAGGGTAACTGAACACTGAGAGTTCTGTTTGCCCGGCGTAAGGGATGGGGGAAAGAAAAGCAAAAGGAAAAGACATGGACTCTTTCTGGGGAAGAAAGGAGGAGAAACTGTCAAGCCTGCATACTGATTCATTTTTTGAAAAGCAGTCCTTTTACAAGGCACTAGATGTATAACACCAGGGAGAGTATACAAAGATGCAGGAATCAGAGAAACATCTTTCTCCCTCTTATTTTCTCTGAGATGCCACAATAGAGTTCTATAACCGGACTTTACTAAATGAAAAATCCATTTTCCCATGGATTAATGACACAGAAAACACTTTGGGCTGGAACCTAAAACCTAAATAGGACTTCATTCCAGCTGAACTCAGGAAGTAAGAATAATCATAACAGCAGCAGCAAAGATAATAACAGCCTGACCATACTGATGCCTTTGTCTATGTGAGATCTGCATTAGTGATTCTGCTCCCATTGCTTTTCTGGGATGTGGGGTGCTGCAGAGAATGACAAAAGTATCTTTATTTGATTATGTTGGAGGTGCTACACTTTTCATAAGCAGATGATGTCTGGAGCAAGGAAGCTTTCAGGGCAAGAACAATTCTGCAATATCTGCACAGGGTCTGGCACAGTAGGTCCAAAGTCCAATTAGATTGCTTGGAGCTATAGGAATACTACAGAGAGTGATATGTAGGATGTGTGAGTGACACCCACGACATTCTTCAAATGCAGATTAATCACTAAGTTTCATTAATGTTAATGGTTGCTACCTCCAGAGAATAATTTATACCCCCAAGCCAAATGTCTTTTATCTAGATCACTGAAAAAAAATAAGGTAGGAAAGATCTGAAATAAAATACAATAGCAAGAACGTGACCCACATGTGTTTTCTATCACAAACTGCCTGAGCTTTTCCACACAAAATTACTTGTTTCTGCAGATTCCTACAAATTAAAGTCTGGTACACAGAAAGTGGAAAATCAAAATACTTGCATAGCTTCATACCTCAAAATCAACATATGCCACATTCCAATATTTCTCCTAGATCCATAGCTGAACAATTTTTTCTATATTCAGCTACAACAGCTGTTGCATGAAGAGGCCTGTGTTTGAACCTGGACATTGTCATGGATGAGAAATGCGTAGCCAATAATCCATTTACTTAATAATATACATGTTTGGTGGCAGAAGGGTCAGTATATCCTTTACTATTATCTGGCCAAAGGATTCCCACACATACTGTCATGAAACTCATTTTACTCAACTGAGTATAGAGAAGTGGTAAAAGTCCATTGAAAACATTCCTTGTAATCTTAATGAAGTAAGGGGAGATAACAAAACCTGCACTCTTATCAGAATAACACGATTAAGCAAATTCCGCTTCCAGCAGTACGTTATTTTGCATTTTGAATTATTTTAAAACAAGTTTCTCTCCTGCCTAAGGTGAATCTGAGTTGATAAGTTGCACTGGTTTTAGGTGGGGTAGAGTTAATTTTCTTCACAGTAGCTAGTATGAGACTATGTTTTGGATTTGTGCTGGAAACAGTGTTAATAATAAAGGGATATTTTCAGTTTTGCTGAGCAGTGCTCACACAGAGTCAAGGCCTTTTCTGCTTCTTTCACCACCCTGCCAGCGAGTAGGCTGAGGGTGCACAAGAAGTTGGGAGGAGACACAGCTGGGACTGCTGACCCCATCTGGCCAAAGGGATATTCCATACCATGTGATGTCATGCTCAGTATATGAAGCTGGGGGAAGAAGAAGGAAGGGGGAAACATTCAGAGTGACAGCATTTGTCTTCCAAAGTAACGATTACATGTGGTGGAGCCCTGCTTTCATGGAGATGACTGAACACCTGCCAGCTGATTGGAAGTGGTAAAGGAATTCCTTATTTTGTTTTGCTTGTGCATGCAACTTTTGCTTTACCTATTAAGATGTCTGTATCCCAACCCACAAGCTTTTCCTCACTTTACTCTTCAGATTCTCTCCCCAATCCCACCACAGAAGGAGTGAGTGAGCTGCTGTGTGGCACTTTTAGTTGCAGGCTGGGGTTAAACCACAACATAAGTAAATGGTCATTTCACATGTATAGCATGAGAATAACACCACAATGAATATTGAAAAGGTTTAAACCCTTCATTTCATTCCAGAAAATTGCTGGATATCTTTGACAACCTAGATGTATTTTCCACAGTTGGCCAACACATCTACTGTAAAATGTCAGTTCTTTAGAAAGTTCCCTTGCCTTCGGTAAACATAAAATATCCTTCTGACAAGACTTTATCTGATATTCCATGCATTGGAGCTGAAGGGTATGTAAACCGTTGAGCAACCAGGTTCACTTTTTAATGGCAAACATAAATGCATCTCTCCTGATTTTCTTTTATAATAATTACATAGGGAGACTCCCTGAACGTTAGTTAAAAAGGACTAGTATAAATCTGGAATATCAGCATCTGCCTGCATAAATTTACAAGCACCAATTCCAAAAGGTTAACAATATGGCAGATGAGTATCATAATGTGTGAACTCAAGAAAAGCCAAGAATTCAAGGTTTGGATCCAAAAGCAGTTAAAAGTCTGAGCATTTCCCCAGTCCTCTTAAATAGGTTTCCTTGACTGACGTAAACCACCTGCTGCTTCAGTTCAAGCCAAAAATAGTCTAAGAACTGCACTTATGTGTCTTTTGCATTGCTTCTGCTCTTCATTTCATTGAGAATCTGAAAGGATGTAAGTAGAGGCAAAAATGCACAAGTATTAGCTACCCCAATTAAACAAATAAACGTCAGCCGCTAGAAGAAGTTAGTCTAGTGTCCAATTCTGGGTTAAGGTCAAATGTTTTCAGTGCTCATTTTATGCTGAGTTTCTTCCACTTGGAGAAGCATTTTTGCAATACCAGGAAAAATGTATTTTCTATCCTATCTGTGCAAACGCTATTCCTGCATCCTTACGCATCTGATTTCACACTGTGCAACTTTTCTTCCTGTGGATGCCCTCCTTTCATATGGACAGCCTGAAGCAAATGCAGAAAAGTGGAAAAACCTTAAACTAAAAGAAAAATAATTATACATTTTCTCATCTTTCTGTTCCTTTCATATATTATATTGTTGTGGCTTTATTTACTCATCAGTAAAAGAAAGAATGATCCTCCATGACCCTGGGTAAGTACTGAAAATACATCTACATGTAGTAGACGTATGCAGATGCTAAGCTAGGTCCAAATGAATGGAAATGAATGGTGTAACTATAACCTGAGCCTCCATTTATCTTGGTCTCTGGTGGTGCATGAAACTGAACAAGATTAGCACCACAGGCCCTATTCAGAAGGGAAGTCTCCCTGGGAAAAAGAGCTAACCCTTCTTAGGCAGATTCACATCCTTCACAGAATAGGTTTGCCAATATGTATAATGTTTTCTACTCTAAGAAAGCCAAACATCTTACTCCTCCTCCTCAGTATGGTGCTGTGTCTCCCTCTGATGGCATCTGGCCCACACTTCCAGGCTGACGAACATGCTAAAGTCTTGCATAACAGAGGATGTCTTTTTAGCTCAGAAAGTGGATATATTTAGATTAGAGGTCTTAGGTTTAAAACCTACTAGTCCACCAAAATTGTGATTTACTTTCTAGCCCTCCAGTGAATCAAGTCATAGGGAAAAATTTTCAGAAGGGACCAGTTCTCAGCCACAACTGAATTGAATTCATATTTCCAACTCTGCAAGGACAGAGGCACAAGGAGAGATATAGCAATCAGAACTTGATAGAAAAGCTGTAAGGACTTTAGACATTTCAAAGTGAACTCTACCAGGCTACTCTGATTATACAGTTTGTCTCAAGATAGTAAAACAGCCACAAGATTCTACAATTTCCAGAAGTCCTTCAGTACTTGCCAGCAGACTTGAGATGTCCTAGTTACCTACAGCTTCTGACTGGCAACCTGAGGACCCCAAGGAATCTTTGCAGCCACCGTGTGTTGCTTTACTGTCCTTCACACACTCCATCCTTCTGAGGGACTTGGCTTTGAACTGCCATTTCATCACAAATGGTTGCAAAAGATTTGTCCCACACTAGCAATTACAGAAACTCGCTAACAATGATCTCAAGACTGTTACTTTGTTTAAAGTGCAGGCATTTACACGCTCTCTCTTTGCTCAGCCCAGCCTGGTGAAGGACTGATGAATTAGGTAAGTGTATTAAGAAAAATGTACTGTGTGCTTTTGCTGGTGATTGGAAGACTTCACCATAAAGTGTCAGACATTAAAAGAAGGATCACCTAAACGTCCACTTGAATATTCTTCTAAACAGAACATAATAGGAAATTCCCACTAGTAACTCAGTTCTCACTTGTAACTCAGTTTGTTTGGCTACGCTGAAAACCAAAGGTATGCTGAGGACTAGATTCCTTTCTTCCACTTCGTCATGGTTTAACCCCAGCTGGCACTCGTGCAGTTCTCCCTCTTTGCCCCAGAAAGGCAGGGAGAAGAGGGAGAAAAGGAGGGGAAAGGAAAAGGAAAAAACTTGTGGGTTGAAATATAGACAGTTTAATAGAAAAATAACAGAAAAGGAAAATAACAGTAATAACAACAATAACAATAACAGCAACAACAACAAAAATGCTAATAATAATGATGATGATGACAGAAGTCATTCTTACTACCTGGTAAATTGGTAGTTCCTGAGCAGTGATCGCAGGTTCCCCCCACAGGCCAGCTTCCATTTATATACTGAGCATGACGTCTATGGACTGGATAGTCCATTGGCCATTCCATTATTCTGTCTATGGTCCTTCTCAGCTTCTATGGGAAGCTGAAAAGAGTCCTTGAAAAGTATAGTCATTGCTCAGCAACAGCTAAAACAATATGCATTGTTGACATTCCTTTCACAGCAATCACTAGAAGGAAAATTAACTCTTTCCCAGCTGAAAGCACGACACACTTACATAAGCAACAACTATCTATTTATATAGGGTTAAAAATATTGTCTTGTTGTATCGCAGACAAACTTAGCAAAATGTTTCAAGGCATTAAAAACAATAAAACGATAATAATCCTCCAATAATGAAAATGGTCAGTAATCTAGGATCTGGGGATAAGGATGAAGCAAGCGTTTCTTTTTACAGGTTTCAACATCTGTATGTTCTAGAAAAATAGTAATAATAATAAAGAAAAAAAAAACATAGCAAAAACATGTGATTAAAATCAGCGGCCCTGTCATCGATTTCAGTAAAGTCACTCTGGTTTTTAACATTTTAGGGTATACCACTGAGCTTCAGAGAGAACAGCAACATCTTAGACCTGCTGCCTCTAGGTCTGAAACCCTTCCATCATATCTGAATCTATTTTACTTCTCAGAAACAAAACAACCAAAAAATTATTTTATAACTCAAAAGACTGATATTAGTAAGAGGGGATTGAAATGCTAGCAATGTCTCCACAGGAGCCAAGACTAGTGCCCTTTGATTCTGCTGGGGGCATTGATACAGAAATTCACAGGAAACTGTCTAATCAGAAGTAAATGCTCTTTCTGCAGAGCATTCTTTTTGTTTCTCTAAGCCGTGTGTTCATGGAAGGGTGACTGCCTAGTGCTAATGATTAAACCCAGGGGGATTCAACCTCTTCATTTCTGTGCCCATACAAATTTCTCAGAGAAGGTGGAGACTCCTTTAGAAAGTTCACATACAGAGATTGCTGCAAGCATGCGTGAATCTTTACAAAGACCCCATAGAATTAGCTCATTGATCACCTCAATGAAAAGCACTCAAATGGGGGATGCTTTTTATATTTTTCAGGTGACATAAGCTTGTTTTGCCCCTGTTATGAGGGAAAAGAACTCTCTTGAGCTATATGTGATCCTTGCTGGCATCTCTGTGACTGCAGCAAGTGCAGAGCTGAACATCAGCTAGCAAGCCCTGTTGGCTATCTGTGGATCCGGGACATGCCTAGCACTGTGTTCAGACATAAGGTCCTGGCTGATTCAAAGTGTGGGCAGACCAAGCCAATGTCTGCCTGTGGAATATCACGGTCATTTATTTCCTTCATCACACCCTTCACTATCTGGTTTCCAGTTTGGCTTCAGCTAGTACTTTTTTCACCTGCCTGTCAGCTGAGTCCTGCTATTAGATATTCACAACAGCCTCACCACCACTATGTTCCTGGCACATGGCAATGGTCTCTGCATGACATTGGAGGCGTCTTCAGATGGAAATTTGTTCCAACTGAGGTAAGATTTATCTTTTGGTTTAAAATCTCTCTCAACAAGACTATGGGTTCTTTATAGGAGAAATGGTTTTCTTGGCAAGTGTTAGCCCATTGGGTCCTCACCTAAAACAATGTTGTTTCGTGCTCTAGGGATGGTAACAAAGACCTGGATTCCCTCTCTGGATGGGCCACGAGTTTGGATTCTTCTCTAGAGATATCTTCTGCAGAATATGGGTTATTTAGATAAAAGTCTGTCTATATTTTCCACTTCCTAAATTACATAAGGTTAATTTTATTGTAGGTAGGACTGGGACTGGCAGGTTTAACTTGAGAATGATTTTGTGATGATCAAACACTGATGTTTGGGAATGTAGGACATAGAAATTATGACAGACACATGTAATGAACTTGTCCTGGCAAGGCAATAATAACATTCATTTATGTCTTTCAGTCATTCGCTCTGAAAAAGAAAAAAAAATACAGGAGCCTTGTGTAGGATATGGCCGAGGATTTTTTTTTCTTTTTTTTTTTTTGTGTATTAGCATTAGCCAGGCTACCAATCCATATATGATTAACTTACTGCATTGAAGCAATAGAAGGCCAAAGAACACATGGCAATGAAAAGATGCATTACAAGAATCTGAGCACCTTGGCAATTGGGATGAGCCAGTTTAGTTTGCTCAGACTACAGGAAAGGTTCTGAAAGTGCTACTGCAGGTAGCTTGTGGGTCAAAATACAGCTAAAGAGAAGGGACTGGTCAGGACCAAATTATAGGACCAAATTATAAAGGGGATCCTTTTTGGCCAAAGTCCAGCAAATGCTGTCAGACACAGGAAATTAGGCTGCCAAACTAGAGCTCAGCTTCTGTGCCTACAGCATGCCAATATCCTCTGATTTTTAGTGGGAACAGCTTACACCAACACCTGAAGGAAATACATGTCGCTATTGGAAACCATGGGAGTTCACCATTCCCTCAGTGCACTGACAAATGTAAATTTATCCTGTGGCTTTCCCTGCTCTCTTTTTCATACACACACACAAATACAAGTTAAGTAATGCACATAATTACCTCAGCTTTTGGAAATAAACTGTATGATAATACTGGGTAGAAATGGCTTCTGATGAAGACTGTCTTTAACAGCACAGCTGGTAAGAGCAAAGAATTGCTCTGTGCTCAGGGACCATTAAGCCACAAGAAGGTGTTCATATGAGTGGGACTGGGCAAACTTACACATTTGGAAAGACAAATACACGCAGGCTGGCTTCAAGGGAAAAGAAAAGAAAGCATGCCCTGGAAATATAATGTGAAAACTTCCTATCGGTCTTTCAGGCTGCATAGCCCAGGAGACCATGGTTGCTATAGTGTATGATGGCATTGCAGCTTTCACAGGTAACGATTTAGATTAGCTCCAATCTAGATACGAACCCTTGAGTTACTGTGTATTGTCACAGCATCAGTGCCTTAACCAGTCCTCCCACTCATGCTTTATAGATTGCACAAGAACAGGATTGTATCAGTCTGTTTCAAACCCCTCAACAGTTAATCTAGCTGAGGTTTTTAAGGTTTTAGCAGGTCCTTCTAATAGCTGCTGTGGTAGTGTGCAGTTAACCTTTATTGCCGTGAGGGCCCTATTAAGAATGAGTTATGTTCATCCCCTTTAAGGAAGGAAGGATTATGCTTCCAGATGTGTTGATACACTTGACATATGCCCTGTGATTGCAGGGACTCTCAGGCACCAAAAGAGTGCTGTTTTCACAAAGCTGTAATTTTTGTTTATACAATATATACACATGCTTGTAATGGTAATTCGTGCATGGCACTCAGAAACTGAGCTATGAAACTACATAGCGAGAGATTGAGTGAGGCAGTAAGACTGCTTACTGAAAACCCATCCTCACAAGCACAGCCTATGTAAAACTAGTTTCCTTTTGCTTGTTCCAATTAGAATATACATAAACATTTTCAGTTGTTGCTATCATCACATCAGTTTGAACACATAGAATAGCTTGATTTGTAAGTATATGCAATTATATTTGTGAATGAAAGCATCGAATTTGGTTCATTTAGACTAGTATATGCACATTGTGTCTTGCTGTTCACCATTCAGAAAGCAACAAGGCAATTGTGTGACTGTTGATGTTGCAGTTGTTACCACTAATAATCACTCATCCAGAAATCCATACCCAAGCCAAGGGATTTTTTACCCTGTTCTTTTTCAAAAACTTTCCCATCTGCTGCTCTGTGAGTGGAAGAAATATGAGGGCTCCGTCTACACTGTTGGCTGAGTCTGGGAGTGACTTTAACCCCAGAGACCTGACAGCTCATTTCCATTTTTCTTATAAAAACAGGAAACATGAACAAAATGGTCTAAGAGGGTTTACTTGAAATACTATTTTTACTTTTCCACTTTACGTCCCATCTGAAAGCTCTACCATTCTTGTCTCACCACATGACTTGGGAGGATACTCACATGTCAATGCAAAATCTGTTGTTGTAACATAGGGCAAAAATCCACTACCTTCCTGTGCCTAAGCTGACAACCCCCAAGAGACAAAGTGAAAAAGGCTGAATAACCTAATTCACAGACAGCAAGTTCTGACGATTGTATGAACAGAAAAGATGGCTCAAAATTAACACAAGTCTCATAAACATAAAGTCTCTGATTTGTATGAGGAATAGCTACTCGTCTAATACGAGAATGAGTTTGAGAGAAAAAGTACCATTAGCTTAGGTGTGAAGTCAACAAGAGGAATCCAAAGCTATTAAATAATTGAAATCATTTTCTGAAATCAATGAAAAACCCCCTTCTGGTTCATTTGATTTCAAAGTAGCTCAAACCTGGGGATTTCAGCAGTTCTGTCATCTTCCCGTCATACACGGATATGTCTCAGGAGGTACGTACCTCTGCCTACCAGCAGCCACTACACTGAGAGGCATGTAAGGCTGGATTTCATTCCAGCAGGGAGCTGGAGTACTTTGAAGAGTCCAAGGAAATATTCCCACAAAAAGTCCATCAAGGGTTAGTGATTCTATAACAAATCAATGGAATGTCAGAAGTATTTCACCATTTTATGACTGATTGATCAATGGATTACATATACTGCTCGTAAATGGTCTAAGGAATCTCTCTGCTGATTATAAGACAGCTGCAAATGATGTAGAAAAGTATTAGAGAACATGAGCTCACAAATGCTATTTTTGCTTCCGCTTTAGCCCATCTCCAATTGGCATGACAACACTGAGTCATATGCTTTGCTTTCTTTTAAACCTTGTGACATTTGTGTGGTTTTCCTTGTAGCCCAATGCTGGACAAGATCTGCATAAATATGGAGGACAAGATCTGCATAAATAAAAACTCAAACAGTCAGATTCTTAACATGTTGTTAAATGACCCTGTTTGCTCAAGAAGTCCCTGAGACAGTAAGGCTGTGACCCTACTCCACATTCACCCTTTTCTACATCTGCCCTATGTACCTGAAAGTGTCTACTAATGTAGATATTTAGCTAAAGAGACTTTTGTTCTGACCAAACTCTACATTCTGGTGGGAGTTTTTGTTGGCTCAGTTTCTCTGAAAACCTAGATGCACATTTAAGTCTTGCTGAACAGATTTTGGATCTTGATTTTAAACACTGACTTTTAAGAATGTGCCCATTCTTAATCTGTAGCACCACCACTGTCCTTCCCTGGACTCTGTTCACATGTCTGACTTCTTTCATGGTGCCTTCCAGTGAGAATGGGTTAAGGTGCATGCTGATAAAAGACTTGTTCTAAAACAACACACAGAGGCATATATGTATTCTGCACATTTGGCTCTAGCTGTTCCTTTTTTACCACTTATTATTTGTTTTAAGTCCTAGGACAAAAAACAACTGTCCTACATACTTGCAGTGTGTGTAGCTGAACACATCAGCTACACATTTGTGACCTAATCCTGAGTGAGCACCCCAGAAAAAACAGTAAGATAAATATCAAATAAATATGAACATTAATAATTTGATTAATTTCAGTCCAGCCATCTTTTATTCTTCAGCAGCTCTGAAGTGTCTAATGTTACAATGAACATAAGCCATTTGCTGAAGAGAAATGCGTTTAAAGCATGTGTCTTCATGTACTGACGAGTAATGGCCATCCAGGTATTCCAGATTAGAGCAAAGGATTTCCCACCCCCCCTACTCCCCAGCCCCCTCCCCCCAGTTTGGTTGCGGAACAAAAGGAAAAGAAGAAAAATCAGTCGAAGTTCCTCAGAGGCTTTGGTTAATTTAAAGTATAACCCTCAGAGTTTTAACTTGAATATACTACAAATACCTTTTTCACTTCAGTGCAGAATATTTTGTTTTGCTATTGGGTAAATGTCTCTTTCTAATAATTTTTATTTAATTTAGACTTTTGTTTAAAATGAAAGATGATATCCGAAATAAAAAGGAAAAAAAATCATTTAGAAAATGACAGAATGAAATGTCTTAATATTTTTGTATTTGCTCTTTAATCATTAGATTTGATACAGAGCAGCAAAACATTTCAGTTTCCCTGAAATCTGTCTGATTATTTTGGCAAATTTACTATACAACAAAGCTTTTCAAGTGTTCTTTTAATGATTCATTGTATTTGTTCTTGAACATTAACACAAGAACACTTGAAAAAGAAAGCTAGAGTGTCATAGAAATGTACTACTTATGTGGGAGCCACCATCATGAATGATCCTTGGGACTGAAACAAATAGCATGCAGCAAAAAGGCAATGTGACTGCAGTGATCATTCACCAAACAGGGACTAGCTGCTGAGACACATGCTGCTGAAACATCTGCACTTCAACCATTGATTTGTTCATTTCAAACGACAAGAAAAGCCTGTCTGTAAACATATACTAAAAAGAGTGCCTAATCCGTTAAATAAATTGCTTTTTGCAGATGTTCCCCCCAGCTCTATCTATAGGAGCGCAAATAAAAATAGATGACCCTACAAACATGGCATGGAGACCATGGAGACCTATTGGGTTATCTTGTCTACCAGTTTATCTCCAACCAGGGAGGCCCAGAATCCATAAGTGAGCCAGAAGTGCCTATAGACATCTGATTGTTTCTGGAGAGGTTTAACTTTCATCTGTTCTGCAGGAGTTTTTCTTATCCTGAAGAGTCTAGTACTTACTTGCAGCCTCAGGATTTGCTGCATGAAATGATAGAGAAAAAGGAAAAGTAAAAAGAATGTTTTTTAAGATTGTGGTTTCAAAGAAACAAAACAAACAAAAAAAGGCAGGCTCTGGAAATGACACTATATCACTTGCTGACAACAAACCATGAAACAATACCGTTGGGTGCTAAACTTAAGAGACAGAGAGCTAAAGAATCTAAGCCAAAGAACCACTTCAGGAAGCCATTACATGTTGTGCTTCAGGTTGCCTGTGAACACAAACCCCATGGAGATGAGAACAGAATATAAACCTAGCAATAAACCTTACAAGGTCTTTTGTGCTAATCACAGTGCAATTTTGTGCACCTCCTCATATTGAAGTCAAACAGAAGGTGGACAAAGGTGAAAGAAAAAGCAATAAGGAATATGGTGGAAAGGTTTAAAAGCTGATTGGTTTTGTGCTGTTATCATCTGTGCATCGTCATGGTTGGTACTGAATTCAACATCTCTAGGCCCCACTGTGCTAGCTATGCTCTGAACACCCAGGAGCCACCAAGGAAATGGCTACAGGCACCAAAAATTTTAGATCCAGGCTCACTATGCATAAATAGTAAAGCCCAAGGCCCTCACTGAAGAGCATAGACATAGCTCTGGACAGGGTGATCCAGCATACCTAAAGTTTGAAACATGTGCCGGAGGTTCCCTTGTTTCTCTGTCTATAGTCCAGCAGAGCAATGAGGTTCTCAGTGCATGCCATGAGGAAAAGTGCTGCACATGGCTTGAAACAGACTAATTAATATGGGGGGTCAGCCTCGCCGACTCCAGAGCACAAAGCACTTGTTGCCTTGCTGACATGGGAAGAGGGGCTCCAGACAGGCTGTCCACGACTGACTGGATGAGAAAGACTCTGGGGGAACCAAGATCTGCCAGTGAAACAAGTGGCAGGCTGCGAACGCGGTTCAGACAAGGTCTGGTCCTCAGTGCCAAACAGCCACCCTGAACAAGGGTTCCTATTTCCATCTACACCCAGCATAATGCATGCACCTTTCCCTCCCTGTTGTGACCATGCCACAGTTATCCAGGACAGAGGATTAAGTTACTTTAATGCTCTCTCCATGCAGCTACACCTCCAAAATATTCAGTCTGAAGCCAGCACAGCATGCTGCAGCCTGACAGGCTGCACACTGGGAGCAATTTAAACCTTGCTCTGTTTGTGCATTTCTCTGACCTCTACTAAGCTCCCAGGTGGAATTCAAAGTGATGATTTTAACCTACAAAGCCATCACTGCTCTGAGACCTTTTTAGCTTAGAAATCCCTCCCTCTCTCCCTATCAGATGCTGATGCTGTCTCTCAGGGGACCTGTACCCACATGGTATGTCAGACCCCTGTTTTTGTTATCATTCTGTGCAAACCATCAATTTTCTTCTTTCTCTACAGCTACACTGAGCAGCAGTGAATCTGTTCACAGGTACACCCCTTATTTAGCCTGTGACTTGTAACTGATTGTTAAGGTGCCTGAGGCACAGAATGAGTACTTACAAGTACATTCTAAAAAGAGCAAAAAATGAATAAAAGAACAGTTGTCTTCTGCATTTGCAGTTAATTATCCACAAGCTTGCTTTCCTCTCCCCCTCCCCAGCACCCACTCAAGGACTGAGCTCACATGTCAGACGCCAGGCATTTGTGCACAGTGTGGCACTGAGGAGGTTCAGCAACACGTGTTCACCACTTGACTGTACTCCCTTCATCTACCAGTCATCATGCTCAAAAATTTAACATTAAGCAACTAATGAGGCAGAGAGACACTGCCTCCTTCAACCATCTTCTTAAATATCCCCCAGCATGGTCTTTCTGTTCATCTGCTCTGCATATGATTTTCTGTCACTTACCAAACTAGATCCCTCCTCAGCACTTGCTCAGACATTTCCTATGGGCCATACCACTTCCTTTCTTTTTGCCTGAGAGTTTTATAGTGCCTCTGCCCCCAGCCTGCCCCAGCTCTCTCTCAATATAAGCAGCATGACGGGCATGGAGCTGAAGGTTACAGAAAGAAACCCACAAAGCCAAATTATTTGCACGCACCTTGATTTGTGATGCTGTGCTAGGACCAGACTGCTTCAGTGTTATGCAAACTGATGCCTTTTGAAAGAATGAGGAGTGGATTTAGGCCAGCAATTTAAATACTAAACTGATAGGTGCTTTAGAAATGAGATAGAGACTGAATGTGCTCTTTTATAGCTGTTGTAAAGCCCAGCTCTCTGAATATTTTGGGTTCATAAGAATGACAGGTTGATAGCTCCCTTTCCATGCATTCGGAAGTATGGGCAGAGCTGGCAGATGCCTTGCCTGTACATTAGGATACAATGCACTGACTTTCCTGTAGATCTTACCAGAACAATCAGTAGCCTGGAGACCTCCAACCAGCTGGTTATGCAGCTGTCTAATAACTGTCATATGGCTTCCTGCTAGAGGAGAAAGGGAGCTGAGGAAGATGGAGTGAGACTAATTAAAAAGGAAAACTTTAAATGTGTTGCTTTAAACTTCCCTCAGCCTGATAATTCGACTTCCTAAATTAGCACAAGATAATGGAAAAATCCAGAAACTGACTGGGGGCAATCAGTGAGATGGCATCAGAAATCTATCCACTGTCCACCTCTTCCATATCTTTCATTACAGTTTGTCCTGGGTTGAGAGACACAGGACTAACTTTTCTTCTAATGCTGGGGAAAATTGCACTTCTAGAAGACTCTAGTGTCTGAATTTGTGAAAATCTTTACTTTATAGCCAGCCAGGCTCTGTGGGATTCAAGGTTAGTGTTTTTGAGCCTTGCCAGGTGCAGGGACAAGGAGGAGCAAGGCCTGGGCATTTGACCCAGGCTGGCCAACAGGATTATTTCATACCATGAATGTCACATTCAATATAAATTAGAAAAGTTTGCTGAGTAGCTCTCTCCCCCTTGATGGCGGTGGTCCAGACAACTCCTTGCCCTGGTGCCAGAGCCCGGAGGCCTTCCCTTCCTCCTGAAGCCATTGCACTCGCAGTGTCCGACATTTGCTGTTCACTGCTGGGAGTGCGCAGTTTCCTACTGATATAATTGGCTGAGTATAACTCTTGCACAACTTATATCAGTATCAGGATTAATACTGGTTCTTTAGTATTATCGTTAGTCTTAGTCTATTTATATTGCAACCCTTGTGTTTCTTTGTGTTCCCTGATTCCCCTTTCCAGGTGGGGAAGGGTCATCGGGTGATAGAATAATTGGCTAAATGACAATAGATTGTTATGGGTTTTCTCAAATCATAGCACAGTTATTAACTTTGTTATGGTATTTTCAATCCTTCATGAAGTCAGTTCTCCAAAAATAGGTAAGTGGCAGTGAAAAAAATAAAGAGCTGCTGTCTTCTCAAAGGTCCCCAAAATGCTACACACAATAGAGAGACAGATTACATTAGAGTGGAGAGTGCATTGGTGTGAAGAGAGGAGCACTTTATTACCACTTCAGGTTTGGAAGGGGAAGAATTACATTTAAGGACATGTGGAGGTGCCAAGTTTTGGTGTGTGGCTGAAATACAAAGCATTTAATGGCAACCACATTCTTTTTTTGAAGGTTGAAATTATTAGCACATTTGGGATTCAATAGTATATTTTGTCCAAAGTGAAAATAAAGCATTTTGAAATGTGTTTGATTAAACAGAGGAGTAGATTCAGGAAGTGAATGAAAAGGAGGGAGTGCAGTATAGCATGGTTGCTATGCCACTGCACTTGATTGGGGTCAAGGACTCCTCTAACAATGTTCAAACCAAAGATTTAAACCAAAGACTCCTAGTCACAGGAACTTGTTTTAACCACTGAACTGAACAATAGTTGAAGACACGCCTATCTCACTCTTGTCTTTTGAAGCTGATGTAGCAGTTCTTTAAATATTCACTGGCACAGAGACCAGAAACCATATAAATAACTCTAACCTCCTGGCTAAATCAGTTTTTCACTTTGTGTCTGTGAATATTTAAGGCAGATACAAAGTGGTTCTACTTTGAGCTTCAAAAGGACAGTTCAATTCAGAATACACAATAGGTAGCAGTTGGGCCACTCTCCTGAGGGACAGAAAACTTACTTAGAGTCCATACATTCTCAGAGAAGGAGAGAGCAGTGTGAACAACTCTTAAAACCCCAACAGCCTACCCAGATATCTTGCAAAAGGACAAAAGAAGAGTTTCTCCTACCTTACTTTTGTGAATGACACTTAAATCCACAAAATGTTTATTTGCCAAAAATTATATGGTGAAATCTGCCTGAATTTGTTAATAATTTTAAATAGAATTAAATACCTTTTTTTTTTTTTTGAATAGCCTCTTTGTGTGTATGGTTGTGTGTGTTTGTGTGTATGCACCCCACCCATGGTTATCCATCTACAACTACATTGAAATCCCCAGATCCAAATTAGACCAGATACAGATTGCATTCCAAAGTGGAAAAGCCAATTCAGGCATAATTAAATATCTGCTCCCAGGAGATTTCAGACCATGAGGAAAGAACCAGATATTTATAAACTCTAGCAATAGGTACAGCAAAAAAAAAAAAAAAAGAAACCCAGAAAGGTAGAGGAGAGAGAAAGTGCAACTGACTTCTTTCAAAATCAGTTGATCTCGGAAAACATCTCGCAAACCCACTGCTTGTGAAAATTCAGCAGACCAAAATCCAGCCCAAGCCCTTGGTCTACTGCAGTCTCAGACTCCGTTTCAAGCAGACACATCAGTCATAGCTGAACTCTCTATGTAAATCCTCTTCCACAAAAAGATACTAGGGTATGCAGGCAGCTTGGTAGGTCTTCACATTAAGACAGCTCATTTGCCAGTTATTTGACAATTGGAATCAAGGGCCAGAGAGAAAATACGGAATGTAGAGAAGTGACAAAGAGCCATAATTCCTTTTGAAAAGTTAAAATTACTGTGCAGTGTATTAATGCATTTTGTGACAAAGTGAGAGGCACTGAATTTTTAACTATGGTTGAGCCCACACATAAAATATCACGAGTCTGGCATTTCCACATCCTTTGAAGCAACTTGCTTTACCAGCCATTGGTCCCTCTACTTCAATGTCAATAGCATTGAGCAAACCATTGCAAAGTTGCTCAGAACCAAATAGGCTCCACAAAGGTTTGTGCTAAAAGCTACAGCAAGGCATAAAGTAGGAGATGAAAATGAGTTTTGTCACCTGTGCTGGAAAGGTGGAGGGAAACCTCTTTTTTTGTCATTCTGGGGTCTTCAGGGATGCCAGGAGGAAGAAAGGAAGAAGGGTGTCTGGAGAAAGGGTGCAGGAGCAAGAGAAGTGAACTGGCTGGGCTGAAGCCATCTTTTCTTACATTCTTCTTCTCAGGACTTTTCAGATGAAAATACTTCCAGGACTTGAGGTATAGGAGCTAATGCTACTTGAAGCCTTGGAAAGCAGGATTTTAAATACTTGGCAATATTTCAGCCCTGAACAGTCAGACATCATGAGTAAGAACACAGAGAAGTAATAAGATTTTAAATATTTTTAAAATAGGCTTTTTCCTGATTTTTCCCCCTACTTTTGGGACATACAAACTTGGATTACATTTTCCAGATTTCCTCTACAAATGTGAACTTTAAGAAATCATTTATTGAGTTATTTATTCTTAACTGAGGACTGATATTTATGCAGCAACCCCACCTCCATTCCCTGCTCCCCTCCACATTACTATACTACCAGATATCATTACTTTAAGATTTGCTTTTAATCTTCCAGGAGACCATTCATCCTTCCTCAACATCAAGCCAGTGGCACTTGTTCTTCTCTGTGGGTTTGCCCCAAACCGTCCCCGCTGCCTTTCCTACATACAATTGACTTCCTATTACCTCCATTACTTCAAAGACTAAATCATGACACTAAGGTTAGAAGTGTGACTATTAATAGAAAATAAAAAGAATCCCAGGAAAAAACAACACTTCTTGGACTATTATTTTTCTTGCTGAGCAAGAGGCTGGTGGGAATTTTTTTTTATGCTGGTAAAAATACAAAACACAACTACTGAGAAGGAATAACTATGAAAGGCTGCTCCTTGGGTGCCTGCAAACTGTTCTTAAATTTGATCACCAAGGTCCAAATTCTTCTTCACAGTAGATCAACGTACCATGAATCTGCTGCTGTTACATGCATCTACACTAGCTTTGAATCCAGCTGTATAACAATGTAGAAAGGATGGCCAGGCAAAGAACCACATATGGGGCAGCTGAGTACCAAACTGGTGATAGGGAGTACAAATTGTCTAAAACCTCTGTTCTGCAAATTTTCTTCCCTACTACTAGTAGCTGTAACACCTGCTTTCAGGCTTGGAAATGAAAGGAAGGCTCCTTTGCGGCTCCTGTTCTTCTTCCTTGCTGTTGTTTTATTTATTCGTCACCTACTGCTGTCGCAGGAGTTTGCTGCTCCTTTCAGGACACATGACATGGAAAGAAATCCATGAAATGTAATGCAAGAGGACCTCAGGAGAAATGGGAATGGAGAAAAATAGCCAGTGCAGAATGATCAGAATACGCCTGGGTATTGAATATTTGATGAGGCTGCCTGTTCAAAAGAAGAATCAGCCCTGCTTAGTTCAGCCCATAAAAGTACTTTAATGGATAGAGAACAATTTGTGCTGAGATCCTCGCTCTGTGATAATGTACTACTGGGAAGAGATCTGCAGTTTCTCTGCCTTTTTGCCCACCCCCTCACGCACTTATACCTGTATAAAGACTGCCATTCCTACTAGGTTACTTCTGGATTACTTCATTATATGGATTTTTAGAGCAGAGATAATAATATAAAAGATGTTAAAAAATGCAAGGAGTCACTGCAGTATTTGTCTCTACAGAAGTAGGAAATACCCACTGTGTACTTTCTTCTTGAAAGCGAGACAGTGACCCTCATTAATGCTATCACTGTTGGCTTCTCCATAATCTCTGTTTTTCCTAAAGTTGCCAAGATATAAAAATACCCCTTGTATGTTCATTAGCAAGACCTAGTGGGGAATGCGTGGTATTTGTTTGCATCTAACTGATAGATGTAACATTATTGGGGGAACAGCAGGTAAGGGTGCAACAAACCAGTTTTTCACCTCTATGTTAAACATAAGTTTCAGGTTTTATTGTAAGTACTATGGAAGAGAATTCAGGGCTGCTGGGGAATGTAATGTTCTTGTGGCTTTTCTACGAGTGTTATGCCTAATAAAACTCTTTTTTTCTTTTTTTTTTTTTTTGAATTGGAAATATTTGTGCATGTTCATTATCTCAGTGAATCTTAGTATTGTAAAAGGAAACTCCAGTTGCTTTACTATCATGTCTGGTGGTGTTCTTGGAACTTTCTGTCTGAAGAAAACCCTAATAGACTTCTCCTTAGAAATTCTGTGACATGATCCAAAGATGAAGAAAGAACATGTTCTGAAAAAGTTGGAAAACTGAGTTCCCAGTGGTTTACGGTCATGTCCTAAATCTTGTCAGTGACAAATTTCACTTTCTTTTTCCTCCCAGTAGCTTAAAACCAATCCATATATGAGAGAAAGAACTGAAAAATACCTGATGCCTGTATCATCAGCAGAATTATTACTGAGGTTCAGCTGCAATGCCAAATTTCACCCAAAGTCAGACCCGAGAAAACGAGCATTAATAGGGGACAGGGCAGAACTTCATGCTGGGGAGTTAACACAAAACAGAATTTATCTTCTACAATTTGTATTAGTAGTAAGGAACGTGAGCAGGAAAGTGTTTCTTTGGCTGTGAAGCAGGCAGCTTTGGGGTGGGTATCTCTCCAGGAGGTGACCATAGAACTTCTGAATATTTCAGATAGGTTGAAACTTAAATCAAGCATCTGCTTTTCCATTCTCGGTGATGAGTAAATGCAACAACGCTGTGATCTAACTGGGTTCTGTTGACAAGAATATCAGCAAGGCATTGGGTGATCCTTTCATTAGTACAGATGTCTCAGATTTCCAGGAAACAAATAACAAAAAAATAATGAACATATGTCCTACTACATATTTCTCCTACTCAGAATAATTCTGTCTGTCTGCTCATTAACTGGAATAGTAATAGCTGCACAGTAGTTATTACCATTGAAATAGAAGTATAATAGCTTCTCTGTAAGGGCCTCGTACTTTCTTTAAACAAGGAATTTCTGAAAAGAGGACAAATTTGGCAACACACATTTGAAGATAGGAAAAGTCAGCTAGATTGCTACGTGAATTAGGAAAGAATTAATTGGACTTTAGTGAATTTCTATATATATTGCCTCCATACACTATCTGTCCCAGTTAATATAAAGGTAAGATCCTCTAAGCTGATTTCTCAGTTGCAGAAATTATTTTTTTATTTAAAAATAAATAAATATATATATGCATATATTTAGATTGATCTGAAAGACCCTGACTGCTGCCCACAGCAGTGACAGCTAAAGAGTGCCAAAGGGAACAGGGTCATACTAGCTTTGGGAATGCTGCCAAACACAAAGAGCCAAAACATATCATCAGTTTGCCATAAAAAATTCTGTTGCTCAGAAAAACACACCATTTGGGTCATTAAGACTTTAGGAAACAAGATACCAGTGACCTGACTGAGAGAAAGGCCAGGTTAAGTATGGCCCGAGGAGTCTCAGAGGATCTGTTGAGAGGGGAACAGCTGAAAACAAAAAGTTGGTCAGTGTAGCTCCTGCTTGAACAGAGCTGTGCAATACTGAGGAGCAAACTCAATGGTGAGGCCCTGTAAGGAAGCACCTGGATCTCAAGTAGATGCAGGCATGAAAGGAATGAGATGCATTGGCCAGGGCTGTGAAAGGCTAGACTGTGCAGCATTTGTCAGCCCAGCAGTAAGATCCTTTGCAACTATTTTACAAACAGAGGAAACCATTAAAAATTATACCTTCCCATGAGAATAGTCCTGACTCTTGTACCCACCGTATGGTACCTTCTGTTTTGCAGCTTGTATCCTGGGCTTAACGAGGAAATCACCCTAGCATGAGATATGACTTAACCAGTCAATATAGACAGTATAGTAATGAGATCAATTAAAACACCTTATGGTACGTATCTTTCTCGAACAAAAAGCCATGGCTGAGATATGGAGACTGCTGGCGGAACAGAGGAACAAACCTGCCTCTTTGAGAAATGGGTCTGATGGAGAATGGCATGTAGAGATAAAAAGAGCTCTGATAAACTGATCTGATTATGTTATGCACCAAGAAAGCATGAGACTGTCAAAACTGCTAAGGGGTTTGCATGCTGCTACCACAACCCATACTGACACTCAGTGAGACACACTCCTCAGACTTGGTGGCCTGCCATTGTAACCAATGGGATTCTTATTTTGTGTATCTTGATTTCACATTTAAGTACGTTGTTATTTGTCTCTAACACATATTTGGCTGAGGTGATTATTTATGTGTCTCATCTTTGTTGACAGGAACTTTCTTCTCCCCTTTATTCTTCCAGATGGATTTATTATATTACCATGGCAGGCTGCCCAGCTTGGCCAGGAAGTTTAGCGAGCAAGACAGCACTCATAAAAAACACCACCAGCCCTCCAACCCACCACAAAAAAAAAACAAAAAAACCAAACAAAACAAAAAATCCAAAAAACACAAAACCGAAACAAACAAAAAAACCCAACCAAACAAAAAAAAAAATCCCCACATACTACTGACAGGCCATCTAGAGCTAGACTCAATCCAATTAAATGAAAATCAGCTAGGAACTGGGTGGCATATGGATTGGGCAATGGCTTACAGAATCCTCTTCTGCAGGGGGTTGGGTTAAAGGAGTAAAAGCATGATTTACCCTGGTTTCTACTTAAAGTCACATGTAGAATTCACAAATAGAGCTCAGGACGGGAAATAGCTATGGCATGCACAGCTGTTTTTCTCAATAGAAGCGCAGCAGGGAATAAAAAGACACCATCCAACCCTGAAGTTAGGAAAACCCATGATCATTCCCTAGATTTTAACTCCAGCCTTGCCAGCCAGGTAGGGACACAAAGAGCGAATACACTAAAGAAAACAAAATGCAAGAACATTGTGAGCTGTGCTACAAGGTTACAAGGTGATGTAGATACGAATCTTCCCTCTGGGACATAGAAAGGGCTGCTGATAAACCTTGCTACCTGTGTCCAATACAGGAGGATTGAATAAAAGAGGTATCTCAGAACTTCTGCCATTCCTGAGACATGGCAGTTCAGGTTGCCCAAACAGGGTCCAGTGCAAAGGGTGACAAATCAGATCCTCCTCAGTGGAAGATGTCTGAAGGCATGACACAAGTCAGGACTGCCTATTTGTTTCTTGGAGAGTGGCTTTCTTTGTCTTCTATATTTACAATGCACAGAGATGTTCCTTGGACAATGACAATAAGGTCTTCCTGCACTTTGAAGGACTGCTCACTGGATGTCAGGCATGGTGCAGACTCAGCACTTGACAAAAACCACACCAGCTCCGATGTAGCTGGTTGGAAAGTGGGAGGTAAATGTACTTTTCACTGCTGTGACCCAAAAGTAAGTTACTAAGGAATCCGCCTGAGCAAAATGATGAACGTTTCCTGAAGACCATATCCCCTCCAGGGCCTCAGGTGTAATCAGAGGACAGTAGGAGGCAGGATGATCCTGAGGGACAGTGAAGTCCCTCCCCTGCATTGTTATGCATAAAAAACACAAAGGAAACATTAATTTTATTTTTTTTAAATCACTACAGACAATGCCAGAGAAGCAGTTTGCTATTCTACAAGTGTGCAATTCACATGTACGCTTATTTAAGTACTTTACCAAGGGCAAAACACATTGTTTATTTTTTAAAAATGGTATGAAAAAAAAAAAAAGTGGTTTTGATATAATACCATTGACTAAAAAATCATCATGCATGAAGTTGTAATTTATATACTTCCATGATTTAAGGTGAATGTGTTTTAATGATGGACTAGAGATAAGAGTGCTGAGCACTATGCAAAATCAGTCCAGTAACTATCCTTCATCTGTTGAATACATTTTGCCTTTCAGTTTGGTAAATACAAAGAAAGGACAGTGTTTGGGGAACACTGTAATAGGTAAGTGAATGTTTGAGCCACTGAAAAAATGCAGTCACTATGGCAAAGATCATTCACGTGAGTGTGCTGAGCAAGGAATAATTATCTATACACCATACAAATAACTTTACTGGTCTACACACTGTAGAATGGAAGACAGTAATAAAAGCAGAGGAGAAGTGCTAAAATCCCCTAACTATGCAGCAGCTTTTAGAAGCATACTGCTGTGTAGCACAGTCAGCAGATGAAGATTCACCTTCTCTGTCAGAGTGCTTTACCCTACCTGGGCAGTAGAAAGGAACGAACTCTTTGATGTCAAAGCTAAAAAAAAAAAAAAAAAGAATTTTTGGCAAATTTAAGCCTTTGCTGTTGTTGTTGTTGTTGCTGTGAACTATCATGGGGTTCTGGTACAAGCATTATTCGGAATGATTCCACCAACATTTTCTTTAGAAATAATTCATCATATAGGCTGTATGAGCATTACCCATTGTAACCACTACTTACAGACAAATACTATCATTAATCCATTACTCGGATTGGGTGAACAATTGTCCTTGGTGTATGCCATTGTTTCTGACCTCCAGCTGGACAATACATGTCATTGAAGAGATGGAAAGCTTTAATAAATCATATCTGAGATGCATGTCAACCAAATACAAAAATACTTGCTGTATCCAACTCAAATATTCATAGATTCATAGAGAATAAGGCCAGAAAGGAGCAATATCTCAGTTTGCCTGACCTGCTGCATATCATAGACCATTCAATTTCACCCAGTTACCCCTCTGTTAAGCCCAATAATTCATGCTTGACTGAAGCTCATCTTTCAGGAAGGCATCAAGTCTTGATCTGAATATATTACTAGAAAGGAAACACATCTCTCCATTTGTTATTTTTTTCCACTGATTAATTCCCCATACTTTCACATTTTTCCTTTATTTCTCATTTGAATTTGCCTGGTTTCTGTTTCCAGCCATTGGTTCTTGTAATGCTTTTCTCTTTTAAGCTAAGTGCCCTCTCAGACCCAGAGTTCTCTCCACAAAGAGATAGGCTTTAATAACCTCACCTCCCTTTCTGCTTCTTAACAAGCTAAACAGATCCGGCTCTTCCCCTGCAGCCTTTTCTTCAGCCTTCAAGTAGCGTTTGCAGCTCATTTATATGCTCTCCAAAATATGCTAGTTGTGCCCGTGGTTCTATCATCCATCTCATCAAGGCCACAGTTGGGAGTTAGTGCTCCCCCTGGTCTCCCATTCTGTCACCAAAGATTGCCCTCCTCCTCCTCCTTTCCCCAGCACCCTGTTGGACCTCCCTTTCAGCACCGCTGCCGGCTCCCGCCCGGAGTGGCCTCTGTCCAAGGTTCTGCTCTCCATTCTGCCCGGAGAGCCTGATGCATCTTCCCATGTATGTCTGACCCTGTCTTGGGCTGGGAATATTCCCACCCGATCCAATGGAAATTGATTGCCCTGTGTGGCTACCATGTCATCCTTTTTACCACTTCAAAAAAAAAAAATAATTGTCATTTATGCCTATAAATACTTAAAGGGTGGATGTCAAGAGGATGGGACCAGTCTTTTTTCAGTGATGCCCAGTGACAGGACAAGCAGAAATGGGCACAAACTTGAACACAAGAAGTTCCACCTAAACATGAGGAGGGCGACACCTCTTTACTTTGAGGGCGACAGAGCACTGGAATAGGCTGACCAGACAGCTGGTGGAGTCCCCATCTCTGGAGACATTCAAAACCTGCCTGGACATGTTACTGTGCAACCTGCTCTAGGTGGACCTGCTTTGGCAGGGGGGTTGGACCAGAAGATCTCCAGAGTTTCCTTCCAACCCCATATCATTCTGTGATTCTCTGATTCTGTGATTTACTGTCACACAATTAATGAAAATGTTGAATAGAACTGGGTTTAATTTTGATCCTTCTTTTACCCCAATTAGAAATATCTTCATTCAATGATGATTCCTTGCTGACAGCTAGCATTTGAAATTGTTAGATAGCTAGCTTTTATCTATTCAAGGTTAACTTTATGATACTGCATAGCACTTTTTGTTAACATAATTTAATGGTCAAATGCCATACAAAAGTCTATTATGTCTGTGCAGTTTCTCTCATCGACTAAACTTATAATTTCATGAGAGAATGAAATTAGGTTTCCTTGACAAGATCTATTTTCTATGAAAAAAAAAATAAAAATTGACTAGCATTAATTCTATTGCCACACTTAATCTTGCATCAACTGATTTCTGTATCAATTTCTTCATTTTTGCCAAGGAACCTTATCAGGCTAATTGTACTATGTTTATCTTAGTTATCACACATGCCCTTTCCAAACACTGGGATGGTGTTAACAAATGTCTACACTTTATGAATTTTAGTGACATTTTTATATTCAGAAAAAGGAAGAGCCAGAAATCTCTTTGGCCAGTTCCTCTAGGATTCTTTCATAGAAGTTATCACCATTTCCATTTCTGAAGTTACTCTTACACATACTGTCTTCACTCTTCCTTAGATATCCACACAAGTAGATGTGAATAGTTACATTATAGTGATCGCATGACTCAGTCTCAATAGCACCCCTTATTGCAAGTTGACCCCACAAAAGCAGCTTGGCTATTTAATAAAGTGCAATAAGAAGAGTGTACATTTTTTCTGTGACCACATAGTGGCATGCTCAGAAACACCAGGAGCGGAAACCTGTCCTCACATAGACAGAGACACGTTACACTGGTAGCCAGATTGGCAGAATGAAGCCTGTACTTGGAGGGAACCCAAGAAGACCATGAACTGTCACCCCTTTCCCTCTAAAGACTTTGTTTGTCCAAGTTTGACAGCAAGCAAACAGACCGGGTTGCAAACATTACCTAGGGTAATGTGAGGTGAATGCTTAAGCAAAATTCCACTCAAACACAAGCGTGTGTCAGTACTCACCTCCCTCTTGCCTTTCCCCCCTTTTCAATAACTTTCTGAGAAGTGGTATAAACCCTCCTGGCACTGCAGAGCAAGGACAGACTAACAAAAGACCTTTCCTAGCTGATTTTTTTTTTTTTTTTAATGAACAGTCAATAGATGGAGCTAAACTGATTCCAAGCAGCCTTTCTTTCCTCAGAGCTTCTCAGAGAAATTGAACTTGTCTTCATCGAGATCTCAGTCCCAGCCATGACACCTCTGGGGGAACTCACTGCGGAGGCATACAATACCAACTTTCTTCCCCCTCAAGTTTTTTAAAGTAGCTCCAATTGGTGGACTGAAATATTTGCAGATGTAAGTTGGTGTGATAATCCCTGTCTATCACCTGAAGGAGCAGGGTTCTGTATCATTTGCTTCTCCCCTTGCAATCCAGCAACCACAAGCAGCCTGTGAGAAGCACAGAGAGTGCTCTGCACAGGCCACGCTGACAGTTTCAGGGCTACTGCTCTCTCTGCAAATTCTGCTCATCTTTGGATTCACAGATCCTATGACACCTGAATTCATTAAGATATCAAGTTTTTGGATGTCTGGACAAATTAAGTTGTGTTGTCAATTATCTTTGTTCCCAAACTTGTGCAGGAAGATGGAGGTCCAACTGAAATCTAAGTCACAGAACATGAACACAGAGACCCATAGAAATGACATATATAACACTTTCTAAACCAAATAACAAACATCCAGTCTACACAAGTAATTTTCATCAGCCCAGCACTGCACAAAGTCACTAAAGTCCTCAATAAGATGAGGAATAACTAAGAATCTGATTTTACAGATAAGGAAGTAAAGTGTAGAAAGTATTTGTGATTTGTATGATGTCACATAAGAAATTTTGTTCAGAGTTCAGATTTTTATTTCCTCACCTGTGGAACACAGGACTTATAAGCTCTTGTCTTTGTCCACCTGCAGATCCTCTGCAAACTAGGGAAGCTGTGACAATACATCCATGTTCACATCAGTATATCAAGTCTTTCCCAGGTCAAGAGTGCTCAGTTGAAGTGATCAGATTTAAGCCTTTCTGAAGAGACAAATTTCCTGTTAAATTCAGGTTTGGATTTGACCGGGAATTTCAGTTCTGAAGTATGTATCTGCCTGAGTGTTTAGTGCACAAATAACTCATACCATACAATGAGACAACTGTGTCTTCATCTTAACAAAACACAACCAGAACTGAAAAGAGAGGTTGCAACTGGAAAGAAGGCTGAATCATTTCTGTTCATAAAACTCGCAGTGGACTCAATTTCTTCTCCTCTAGCATGATAGCAGAACTGAAAGTCTAACTGATCAGGAAAGATTTATTTTTTTTCTTCCCCTACTCTCTCAGGCTTCCAGAAAACAGCAGGCTCAGGATGGAAGTAAGTTGGATTTTATCTACAATCTTACAACTAGGTCACATTGAGCACTCAAAAAATCTGTAACCATTCATTTGTTGTTTGGTTTCAGCCTTTTCTTATGACCAGCACCTGTATGTTCCTCAGTTCAGCAGCTTCGTTCTCTGCTTTCATGACTCAAGCAAGACATCACATGTATTATAAAAGGTTGTGGGTTTTTTTAAAGTGAGGTAAAGATGACATAATGCCATTTTCTGCCGTAAAATTCTCTGTGGGCAACTAGAGAGAAAAGATTTATTTCAGCTTTATTAAAATACATTAAATAAATTGAAAATGTGTTATCCAGCCAGCTGATTGAGGCAGAGACTCTCTGTAGATATTTTGGTTACGCATTAAGAAAGTTGTCACAAGTAATTTGGACTGGAGCATGGAGTTATAGATTGCCAAATGTTGATTAATTAAGCCCATGTTTGGATTAGTTCTGCTAGACTGTTTCATTAGGGAAAATTACTGAAAATATGGAATAAAGCAACCAGGGGAAACCCAGGAAGAATTTACATGGAAGTGAGACCTCCAACAAAGAGCAGGGGCTAGGACTGAACTGCATGTGTCCCATAATGTTGTATGGTGCTCCTCATTCCTCCCTGCCTGGGGCAGAAATAGGCACCAGGAAAGCTAACTTGTGTTTTTGTGTCAGTGACTGATTTCACTAGAGTAATTCTCAACAGCCGAGGAATGAAGCTCTTTCCTTGCCGTGTGATGTTTCAACTTTAGGGCAAGTGCCATCTTACTTTACATGCATAATATCAACCTAAAGTTGAGAAGGACAATATGATCATAAAAGTAATGATTGCACAATTATTATTTATTTTAATTCCAGATTTGCCTCCTTATGGTTTTCTCCTATAGTGCTGTGGAAGAAAACGTCTTGATGAGGAGACCTCCTGCAATGGGAAATCCTTTTCTTATTTTCTTAGGCTCCTGTAATTGGCTTGTAAATGCACTGCCATGAGACTTCACTGAATTTAGCTGCATTCCAAAAATAGTGAGATAGTAGATTAAAAAAAATCTAACATTCCAAATTAAATTAAAAGAAAAAAACTCTGTGCGTTTCAGAACTGAAACAAACTGTTACCTATCTGAAGTAAATAAAGTCTCACTCTCTGAGAAGCCCATTAAGACAAAAGCATCTTCCTCCAGCCCATTTAGCTTTAAGTATAAGGGAGAGAGAGGTGGAGACCTGCATTGTCCCAGGTAGAAATTTGGCCCAACTTGACAACCCTCAGGAGGGCAGAGGTAACACCTGCCAGAGTGACAGAGACCGAACACAAATTTCAGGGAGGAGGAAGAGCAAGTGAGGCAGCAGTTGAATGTAAGTGTGTCACAGCTGGAGAAGGTGACACTGCAGGTGCCCAGCACACTGTCCACAGAGCTGTAAGATCTTGAAATAGAGCATCACATTGCTGAGCCGCTGGCACCGTAGTAGGAAACTGGTGCTTGTACTGCATAAGTGATGTTATAATACAGAAAGTGAACTCATCACGCTTGTCATGATTCATAACATAAATCATTCTGCCTGTTTCTAAATACATTTCACAGCAGTTGTGCTCCTGCTCAGCCATGAGAGACACAGCCACAGCTGCAAGTAGGGTGCAGGATAAACTCCAGTGTCATCACCAAGCAACCAGAAGAGGTCAGGACACCCAAATTCTGGCTGGCCCCATAGCATTGTCTACAGGCCTCATTGCTGGGTGGGATATATCAGATGTTCTCAAAAGTTTTAACCTTGTGAGAAATTAAGACAAAATAAGTAACTGGGCTATTTGGATATTTTTCATTAAAATGAAGGAAAAGAAGTAAGACTCGTAAGCTATTCATGCTCCGAAAACCCCAAATCTTTTCAGGTAGTCAGTTCAGACAGCCAAAGTCCTTAGTTACTCTGGAGAATATAGGTCCCGTTTGTCTTCCTTCCAAGCTTGTTTTTTGCTGCAGTTTAGAAGATCTAGACATTGAAAAATTAAAAGATGTTTTTGACCCTAGTCTTACATAGTGTCATCTCTATATATCAAACTCCCCACTTAGACTACAGCAGGCTAATAGGACTTTCGCCTCATTAAGCCCATTGTCAGGTACATTGTCATCCATCAGTCTTGCATGGAGAAGAATCACATGAAGCTCAGTAGTGTTCACAGAGGTTGGAAAAGGAAAACAAAACCACCTGCATCTTCACCTCTGAAAAGAGAAATGTGAGACTAAAACCAGCAAAACAAATCACCAGACTGTTACTCTTTTTCTTGGCTAACGCAAATTCCTTCCATTTAGCAGATGTGGAAAATCAAAGTGAACGGACAGAGAAATTTTTCAACACACTCATTTGCTCTGCTTACACATGTCACACCGCTCCTATGATGGGCATAACCCTCTGATGTTATTCTTGTATAAATTTGTCACAAAAATATTTATCTCTGAGGTTACTTGAGGATAACTACCCCTAGTCAGTAAAATTATGCTAACAATTAACTAGGCTAATTCAGCTCAGCTCCTAGGTGAAAATATGATAAGGTTTCAGAAGTAACAAAAAGTATTGCATGCCTCTCTATTAATTGCTCACCCCCCTGGTCACCTCTGTCCCTGTCATGTACTACTTCTCTGATTATCCCTGCTCCTCTCTCCCCTTCTCCCAGCTTCTCCACTTCCTTCCAGACTGGACTCTTCTCAGTTACTTTTCACTGTGGCAAGTCAGCAGAAGGGGGTTAAGGACTGTTACAGGAGGTGGTCTTACATGCCAGGTGACATAACTGCTCAACCTTTCTGATTTCATTCAGCACCAGGTAGCAACATAGAGGCTTTTCTACAGTTTCATTATTGTATTATTAAAAACTCATTTTACTTTAAGTCTCATATATTTCCATAAGTTATATCTTCTTACCTACGTGGGTTAAGATTTAGTACCTGGTATCACAAATCCTTTGTCTCTATTTTTTGTCTCTCCCTAAAGTCCTTTTGTGTCATGCATGTGAAGGATGTTATTTATACAGCTAAGCTATACTGTATTTATCCATCTTTTAAATAATAATAATAAAAAGCTAGTGAAAATTGCCAATTTTTTGTATTTATAGAATGATATAACTATTTTTTTTCTTAATACGTGCTGTCACAGAAAAAATCATCTGCACAGTTACATATTTATAAACTGACAGTTTCCTATAAATACTGAAATTCTGTAATTATCCCTCATGCTACTCATCAGAATTTGAAAATAGATAAAACAATGAAAAAGAGCAAGAACTTAATATTTAATCCTACCCACCTCAAAATACCCATCAACCACTCTTCTTACAATGCACCCAACCACTCTGTAAGGTGACTTGATGCCACAAAGCTGCTATATTTGTGCCAAATAACAGAAACATAGTAGGAAGCAGGTTATTTTTAGTCAAAAACATAACCTGGCAACAGGAAACAGATTCTGAATCCAAAGCATTAGCTATATATCAGAAAAAATGAATTATTCTGAATCATTTTCAAATATATTAATGCATCTTCTGTTAACTTGTGTAACATATCATATTGTATAACATATCATAAATTTGGCCTACTTGTCTCCTTACTGGTCAAATTGGAGCTACAGCAGTGTACATAATCTCTGAGAAAAGAGGCAGAAAGTGTGAAGGGCACAGCAAGGACAAACTGCTACTGACTGCAAAAGACAGAACTGCACTTTCCAAGTGACACCTTCTCCTATCACAATGAATGGCATATGCACACCCTGAACATATGCCTTTGGGTATGGAAAATTGCAATTTACTTTTGAGATTATGGGTCTCTTCTGATCAGGGATGGATTCAGCAAAGTGTTTAAAAATGATCAGTGCAGCTACTTTTTCAGTTAGTATCAGCCAAGGTCTTGTTGACCAAGCTTTTGTTGCATTTACATTACCCATTCAACCCCAGGAATTCTGAAGTCCCAAATAATCTTATATATAGACACAGTCAGTTTTGAGCAGGAGGACAGTTATCAACTAATCTTATTTCTAGGCTGTTCCTAGTTGAGACAACAGTACAGATCTCGAGTCTCATCAGTAAAACCCAACACAGTCACATGAAAAAAAAAAAAATCTCAATAGATGACATCTCTATGTAGCATATGGGTGGGAAAAATAGTGGAAATAGTTGCCTGTAATTCTAGGAAATGCCGTAGCACCATAACAGAACTTACCCATTCTTTTCAGGCAATATCAAAAAGCAATGTGAAATCACAACCTTACACTGGACTTCAAGCCCAATTATCATTATTACCTCAGTTTGAGCCAAAAGTTTGGCACTGTGAAATATCCAGGACTCAGCCGACACGGAGCTTGGCTAACCTATACAGGACTGGAAAAAGGTGGTCAGTAATTTCCTTATAGCTGCTAATCTAGGAATCTCAAAAGGCCTGGTTTCTTTGTTCATACAGAAACTGTTCAGTTCCCCTTTTTAAGGCATTTGCAAGAATTCAAAAGAAACGTGGATCCTGAAAGAGACTGAGCCTTACAAGTCTGCAGCCTCTTTATCTCTTCTTTTGCCCATGCTAGTATTTTATTAAATGCAGCAATAAAAGCTGCTTAGAAGGATAAAGAATGGTCATAAACCTCTCTCCTTCCCTACGTTCCAGTGTTAACGCAGGGACCCACTCCAGTGGTGCTTCAGCACATGACATTGCTGTGTAGTGATGGAGAATGGCAGGGGAAAAAAGCACTAGAGGAGGCAGGAATTGCTTCTAGGGCTTGTAATGTACAGGAATGAGTACAGGGAAACCAAAGCTGGACATCTATGCATGTTTCCTAATGGGGAGTGGCAATAACTTACGTGCCTGGTGCTATTCAGGAGAACTCATCTGCAGGGCTTGCAGTGCAAGCAGCCCATTAAAATGTCTGTGCTGGAACTGGCTCTTAGGGAGAGTAATGGATGACCCATTACTGGGATCCTTAAAAACAGAATGAACTAAACACTGAAAACAATACCACGGAGGTCCTCTGCTGCTCCAGCCCAAGGTAAAGCAGAATCGCAGAAATCTCAGGGTATCTTTTTTATTCTATCTCTAGATTTCAAACAAGAACAATCACACATAAACATAAATTTACATTCTTTCCACATTCAAGAGCTGTGTAGCCATGAACTATGTATTGCAGCTGTATTTCTATGGATTTGGAAGTATCTTGCCCCTGAAACAAGTGCTGGTAGCAGTGAAAGACAATGTTAGAGAATGCTAGCATTAGCAAGAGACAAAGGTAAAATATGGCATGTAACGGCAGCAAAACAAACAATTGAGGATGAAGCCTGAAGTGATGAAATGATAAATAATTTATGCATTTAGCCAGAATAAATTTTTCTTCATCTTATTTCAGCATATTGCATTTCTGGGGGTAGCTAGAAGGGAATTAGCAGCTTTTTGTCAATCACCAGATTATCCCTCCCAACTAAGTATAGTGAAGAGGTGCTTTATATGAGAAATGAGTCAGGAGCAGGGAGGGACATGGGAGATTTTCTTCCACCCAGATTAACTTTTATTACAAATAACGTAAGGTTTCAGTGTTGGGTTGGTCACTCACTCAGTACCATGGACTCATAGTACTCCAACAGTCTGTGATGGAAATATCGTGCAGAAAACTGCATATGCCATCTAGTCATGGTGGTTGATTTCTGATACTGTTGGGCAGATTCTTGCTTTTTCCTGTTTTCTGTAAGTCCCAAAACATCAGGGAAATCACTTTGCTGAGTCTGAGATACGTGTGCATTTTTCCATTAAACTGAAAAGTTGATCTAAGAAACTCATCAATGGTTGAACCAAGGCAATGTTTTAATTCGTTTTAGAGATTGTTTTAAACATTTAAGGCAAGATGTAGAAGAGAATATTAACTAATGTTATTCTAAATGCAAACATTGGAAAGTTTAATTTTTAAACTGTCAAAACAAATATCAAACATTTTGATTTTTTCAGAAAGGAGAAGCAAGTGTTCCTATTGATACAGCAAAAATTAAGTAAAGCAAATAGGGAAAACCTTGCTTTAAAATACATATATTTGACTGGGAAAAAAAAAAGTATTCCTAGCAACAAATGTCATCAAGCATCAATTTGATTCTCTAGCAACTGTCAAGACTCAAAACCACAGAAATCCCGTTCATTCAGAATGCCTCATTTTTTCTCAGAAAGCTGCAAATTCTACTGCCAAAGATAGAGTAAATGTCAGACTGGCACCATCTGTATCTGAAACCTGGGGACAAGGTACTTCAAACTCACAAGGACAAACCCTTGCTCCAGTACTCTGCACTCTCAGTATTTATGAAACAAGTAATGAACTAGGTCTGGTGAAGTGTGAGTGCTAGGAATGGGAAAGCTACCCGGTTACAGTCATTTTGCCCAAAACAATCTAATTGTTATTATCACTGTTACAAAATCTACCTTGTGTCAAGGATATAGATATGTGTAATTTGGGCTGCCTTGAGTGTCATTTCCAGGATTCAGAAACTCATAAATGGCATTCCTGCCCAGTCTTGCCCTCACATGTTTAAGGTCGCCACTTGCATTATCAAACTCATTTTAAGGGGCTGAATTTAGCACAGCAGATGGCAAAGCACTCTGCTGTGTAATGTGCTGCAGTGCCGAGCCAGGGATACAGGGGCACCCCAGAGGCCATGCCCTCTGACTTGTGGCTTGTGCAGGGAGGGGGTGCAGCAGTTGTACCGACCTCCGAGGGCTACAGGGATGTCCCTGGAAATGGACTGTTGCCTCACTGCCCAAACCTGCCAGTCTGCACCTGGGAAAGGCTTGGCTCTCTCCTTCCTTACTAATGACAGACATTTTGCCTGACTGCTGCACACTCTCATCAACAAACCCCAGAGGGGCCGTAGGCTTTGGCCCGGAGGATTACCGAGGTGAAAAATCCTCCCAGATGGGGTTACAGTAGTGCATTTGCTACCGCTGTTCTCCTGCCTCAGCAAAAATGACAGCAATCTATGTCTGGGACTCCGGCTTCTTATTCCCAAAGAATTAACTACTCTGCAGCTCTGTCTGCAACCATCTTCATTTTGGCATAATTACTTTCTAGCCCCCTGAATTCCCATGTGCTTTCAATAGAAGTTATTTTTTTCTCCCTATAACAGTTTTGTTGCTTTGTTATGCCCCAGAGATGAGGATATGTCACCGGTGGCTGAGTGATTCCATTATAGACAATCTGCAAAGAGCTTAGGGTCCCTTCAAGATGAAAGATCCCATCTAAATATAAGTTATATATTTTAGTAATATGCACTAAAGTGTAAATTCTGTTTTGCAAGAAACACTTAAGGTCTCCAGGAAGCTACATGGAGTTAATAAATTGACAGTCAGCAGTGGCAATCTCATAACATACTTATTTCAGAGCCTCCAACTTCTCTCAGGAAACTGTACTTTATCAGACAAAAAGCCTTGCTTGCTGCAGTGCCTCACTGTTATTGTAATGCTATTGACATCTCGCCTCTCTCGTTGCACTCAAACCTTATTATCAGCAGTGTACTTTTAACATCTCCCAACTGCAGCAGGGAAAATTAGCCCCTGTTTGCAAATCGATCATTCCTTCAGAGGTGGACACCACCACTGCCACCACACTGGTCTGTGGGAAAGAGGTTGGCAAGCAGAAGCCTTCATAATATATTTAACTACTTGCAGTAATCCAAACAGTGAGCTTTCGTTTCATTGCTTTGTAAGCTTTTTCTCGGTATTTGGAAGCAAAAGACCTCCTGACCTGACAAGGAAACCAAGGGGTTTTATGCTAATAATCCCATGGTGAGGCAGTAGCTCTGGAGGATCCCCCAACTGGCTCATTCCCCTTCTCCCCCGACCTCTCTTTTGTCAGTGTCTTACCCTTGCCCTTCTGTTCAGACACCTGGGCTCCTTCCAAAGCCTATTTAGAAGTATGGTCCACACCAGCAGGATAAAAGCTGGCTGCTGCCAGTCCCTGGATATTAAAACTCAAAGCTGGAGGAAAACAAAACCACTTCCGCCTCCCAAGCCAGATGGCTGCTTGGTCAGCATACGTGGAGGTGGTTTCTTGGCTGAGTAGCAAACTTAACATCTCTGTTGCCAAGCATTATAGAGCAGAAGAAATCCCAGAGCTGGTGGTAGCAAGGGAGATCCATTCTAATCCCATAGTGTGATCTGGAGATGACCATTAGTGATTTAGTGGCGAGGCAAAGGCACTGGGCAGATGGTGAGTTCATTTCAGGCAAAGAGTAGTTTGCTGGACAACGATATGCACAGCTGGGAATAGCAGAAGGTTAGGACATGTTTGGGTTTTTTAATGTAATTATTATTTTTACTGAATTTAAGTGTAAGGTATTTAATCCTCACCTGAGAATCACACTTTCCTCAATTTGTCTTATGTCAGACTACACTTTTTCATTTTTTTTTTAATCTTTTTTCAGGGATTTTCAGAGCACAGGGAGAGGACAGCTCATTTTGCTTTCTTTGCGTGTATTTTAACACATACTTCTCAACACAACGGCAAACTCTCTGCTCCCTGCTGTAAGTACACACAGACCTTGTAACTGCACATCAGTTTTTGTGTAAGTTTGGGCTGAAATGTATCCATTGGAGGTACAGAAGAATTTTTTTCACCAACCAGCACTAAGGGGAATGTAACACTTGTATCTTAGCAGCTCTGCTTCCAAAAGCAGGGGCAATGGATGGTTGCAGCCACAGCACTAATAAACACTGTCCATTGCCCTGGGTATCTTTCGGTGCAAAACAACACAGGCTGCAAATCAAATGAAACCTTTCTGGTAAGCACAGCTAATGGTCAGTTTTCAGATTAAGGGTACCCGTAGCCAAAACGTATGTCTTGAAACTCCTCTAGCAGCACAGTGACTACTGAACGTGCTTTGCTGGGCTGCTGAGGAGCCGATCAAAAGCTCATTGAATTTAGTGTCAGTGACTTCGCTGGTTTCTGTGCCTTCGGACTAAGCCCTTGCTTGATACTGACTCACGTACTGGGCTGCTCAGTGAGCTTCACACTACATCAATACCACCAAATCCTATGTATGACTATCCTAATTGCTTTATGGGAATTGCCTCTGGAAAGATCCATAATTAGGCTGAGAAGGGAAGCAGGGTACATGCTAAGGCACCCTTCTCCAGCTGAAACAGTCTTGAAATTGTGACTGTTTGCCATCTTGTGGTGAACGATTTCTCAGCTCTCATTTAGTTTTCCCCTGCAATGCCGCACTGCTATTAAAGTATCAAGCAAGTTTTCCTTGTATCATCCTCCTCCTTCTTTTATGAAATCCCCACCTGTTCTCATGTCTTTGTTCTAGGGACTTTTCTAGGGCCTTTGTTCTAGGGCCTCAGTGATTTAATAATGTCCTTTAACTCTTCCACAAGTCCAAGCTTAATGAGACAGTCCTTCTGTTCATTCACCAGTGTGAGCTAGCAGGCCTTTCACCCAAGTGCATGGTCAGCAGTCTGAAGTGTGGTGGTGCATCTGTTATTGCCTCGGTTTAGGCTCATTTATACTGGCTGCCAAAATAATTTTCCTCCCTGAATCTTATTTTCCTCTTGCACAATTTAGGGTGTTTTGCAAGGGTACTAAGGGTACCTGCCTTGATGTAGATGGCTGAAAATGTAAAGGAAAAAAGTCACGGCCTCTCTCCTGAGAGAAGGAATTCCTATAATGTTTTGCTGATCTGCTTTCCTTTAACTGCTCCTCCAAATCTTTGTTTTCTACATTGTTAGGCCAGTCTTGGTCTTCTAACAGTAGTGTAACAGAGATGTTTGCGGTCATGAGCTGCCACTTTCATTGTTAAAGGCTTTTTAGTAAGCTTCTGTCTAACTGTCAAGCCCAGACACAGAGGGACATTGGAATGGTATTATGTGCAGCCAGAGAGAATATGGGTGCCTGTATATAAGCACATGTGGACAGGCATTTCCTTCATCTCTGAGCTGATGGAGTCATGCAACCACTGTGATATTTCTGAAATAACTTAGAGATTAACCTTTCTTCTGCATGGCCAGGAATAATCAGCAGATAAAAATATCAGCAAAACCCAGCCCTCGTGTATTGCAATCAGAAGAAAAGGAAGCTAATCTTCCTCTTGTATTTCCAAAGTTTGGACAACAGTTTAAGGCAGCGGGTATGTCCATACTGCTAAATAAGGCAGTCCTGAGGCCACATAACAAAGACTGGCTGTGTGTATGTTTCCACACTTCATGGAACTTGGCCTTGGGTCTCCTAAGACTGCAGAGCACAACATGGGACCCATATGACACATTTATTCCTTAATTTCTTTTTTTTTTTTTTCTAGTTCAAAGTGTCTGAAATACAGGGAAGTTTGTGTTGCAGCCCATCCAAAGAATTGAGTATAATAATATTTCTTATAGTAGAAAATAAGGGGTATGTTTTGCATGCCACATGGTGGCATGAGGGCATGTACAGGGGTCTGAAGGCACAGAGCCTCCTGGGATTGGACTGGAAGTCTGCTGAGGGTGGAAGAATCCAAAGCTGACAGCGCTGTGGCCACACTGTTGAAATGGCTCTTGGCACAGCCTCTCCCAGCGAATTATGCCTGGGCATTATTATGGACACTGCAAGTTGGCACAAGCCAAAACTTCTAGGGCATGTATTAGCAGTGACACAATCTGCACAACCTACATGTCCAGCACTCAAGTGCTCCTTGCTAAAAAAAATAAAAAAAAAAATAAAGAGCCAAAGAATACTAATGAATAAACTTCTTAAGAATCCCCAGCATGTTTCCTGCACTTGTATACACAGATGGCCTAAGCACACGGTCATGGTCACTGTCTCACCCTGTTTGGGACTTGTTTATTACCCAGTGGCTAATGAAAGATGAAAATAATACTTTTCTGCAGCTTGCCTTGCCCTTGCCTGAAAATATCCATCCAGCACTCCAGGCAAATGGACCTTAAGGGACCACAACTGACTGGACTCTCTCAGAGGAGCCATCACTGTTTTAAAGTCTCTAGAATCTTTTCCAGTTAGAAGAAAATGTAGTCAGAGAATGAATTCCTATCCTACCACAGTTCACCTCTGCTTGGTTTCCGTGCTGCCCTTCTCTGCCCTGTTTCTACCTGTTCCTTATAGAACTTGTATTATGCTTCCCCTTCCACTTCTCCCTCTCCTAGTTCTTCCCTCTTTGGCAAATACAGTCTAAGACTGGTTATTTCAGCTGATCCTTCAGCTGAAGACTGTTCAACAGAGTTTGCAGTTAAACAGTGAAAAAACTGGCCCAGCATTAGTTACTAATCAAATGCAGAAATAAACAGCTACAGTGGCATTCATTCAACACACTTGAAGCAAAGTTCCACAAGTAGGAGTGGAATAAAGCTGTGTAAAAAAAGCAATAAAGCTGGAGGACTGATATGAAGACAGATAAAAATATATAATCAGAGAACGAATTTAAAGCGCTCTTTTAGAGACTACAACACTCAACAATTAATCCCATTTCAAATGGTGTAACATGAAGCAAGATATCACTAGTGGAAGCTGCAATTTTTATGCAATTCAACCAGATCAGTGTTCTATTCAAAGACGATGAAATATACAAAGAAAAAAAGATATACACCTCCAAAAATAAGAAATTTGGCTATACACTAGGAGAACCTGTTACTTTATATTAAAGGAAATGCAAAATGTCTGGTCATTCATGAGCACCTAGTCAACTTCTCCTGTGAATTTACACTAATTTTAAATAAAGTACTTTGAAAAGTATTTAATCCTATCTTTTCAAAAGTGTTACCTCCTCAAAGAGGAGAGAGATGAAATCTTCAGCTAACTGAAATTTGTGTCACTTGATTGCAATCTGTCATGCTATGCTGATCTATACCATCTAAAAATTTGGCATAAATGAAACTCCTTAGATCATTAGTTGTTTTTTCTTAAAGAAATTCAATATACATATTAAAAAGAAATGAACAAAAAACCCCAACAACAACAAAATCAGCTGTCAGCATCCTCATACTGCAACTGACAACAGCGATTTATTTTGCTTGCTAAGATCGATTACTGTCCCTGATGCATAAGCATCCAAGGGCAGATACCATCTCTTTTTGCATAGTGGAAAGCCATCCGCTGCAACAAAGTCCCAGTCTGGTCTCTTTGTACTGATTTCCCTTTCAGGTTTGCATACACAAAAGTGACCAGAAAGGACATGGAGCTGTTAGTTTTTCTAGGTAAAAAAAGTCTAGGTAACCAGGGCCCAAAAAGACCAATGGGCAGAAACTGCAGTAAAAAAAATTCTGCCTTCGTTCCTTTAGCTCTTGGGTTAATTAAATGGCATAAGAGTGGCTCAGGGTTTTTTTTTTTTTTCATTGTTTTTTGTGGATTTTTTTTCTAAGGGACACAATCAATGCTCCAACATTTGAAGTTTTAAAAATTAGTTTGGACTTATTTCTTGAGAAAAGCAATCATTTAAACATAGTTTATTATTTTTTCTTCATTTAAACTGTATAATCTGTGTTAAACCTGCCGGGCAGAATATTAGACAGATCTCTTTCTGGCCCTCAATTGCATGAATTTATAAGTTCAGCAAGATGGCCTGAAAAGCATTGTCAGAATTCATCTGGCTACCTGATGTGCACTAAAGAACAGCCCTAAATCTGCCTAATGAAAGGGAAAATCTCTGCCTAGCACCATTAGGATGAAAGGCTGCTGGTTCTGAAGGTGTTAACGTGCTATTCATAACTTCTTTTGCTGCAATAACATTAAACAGTTAATCGTGGTTCAAGGTTTGTGTGATGGGACACAGGTCTGCTTTTACCATAGCAACCACGTTATAGAAATCCTTTCTGATATTATTAAGCATAGATAAAAAGAAAGCAAAACAGAAACATTAAAATACTTGGAATTCAAAAGTAATTTTTTTTCCAGTTTGGAAAAGCTTCTTTTTCTTTCATTTGCATCCAGTAAAGTCCCTTAGAGAGAATAATGCTTAAAAAGTCTCTGCATGGTACCAGAAGTTTTTCTTGTTAAAAATAAAATAACATATTCTTATTACAAGGAAACCTTTTTATGCTGCTTCATAAACAGAGGAGCCCTTCGTAAGGCACAAAATGCCTGAAGTCCATTTTAAGGCCCAATTAAATTACTTCAGTTTCTTAAGTCTTTTAATGTACCTACATCTCCCAGGTGCAAAGAGTTTAATTATTGTATTTTGGCTCAGCAACAATGTTCAATAAGGTAATTCTTGCTCTTGAAACAAACACAGCAAAATACACTTAAGGGATAGTGCGATGGGTCCTGTCTCACTGGCATGATCAGCACGTGCCATTGGCATGCACAGACACAAACCAGTGACAAACGAGGCTCCCCATTTCAGTCTCCCTTGTGCTTTTTCAACTTGAGATGGTACTTTCTGAGTATGAGTGCACAACCCGTCTAGGTCCTCCTCGTCCCAGGACAAAACCTCAGACCTCCCTGGGCCTTCACTGCATGCTGCTGATGAAACTCAGCTGACTCCATACTTGCCGCTTCTCCCAATCCACAACATAGAAACCAACAGAGACTTGGAAAGAAGGAGCTCACAGATGCAGTCAGTTTAAAATCTGAAAGGTGGTTATCAATCGGATTACTGAGAGGGAATCAGTTTGCTGGTCACCTGAGTATGTTTGTAGCTTCAGCATTCAGCAGAAGATCCTTCCACAGGATGAGGTGAAGGCACCTGAAGGAAGACCAACGGCTCTAAGAAACTGAGACCTATGCTCTCTAAAAAAAAAAATAAATATATATATGCATATGTACATTAATTTTATCTTTTAGGTATTTAATATCCATAAACCTCCCTATCTTAGATTAAAATAATTCTCTACTGTCATGTACAGTTCACCCCCTAAACTTATCTTGACCTCCTTAATGCCACAAAAGGTAGTAAAACCAAGGCCTCACTTCAAGTTTTTTTTTTATTTCACTACCTAGGGATAGATTACATTTGCTTTGTTACCCACCAGCAAATCACCCAGCTGGTCGCTTGCTAGGATCTACTTTTCTGAATCAGTGTCTTATCAAAACCATGCTTGATATTGTGTATGGGCAAAGCTAGATCTTGTTATGGTTTTTACGATTCTTATTTTCCACTCAAATCACAAGCCAATAGGACAAGGTATATAAGGTAAAAACCATCTTTTTTTCCATTTTCTTTTTCTGGAAGAAAATAGTAACAACAATGTTAACACACAGCCCTTTCTGAAATACTGGGATATGCTGATTTTAAGCATGGATTTTCCAGCTCTTCTGTCCCCAAAAGAAAGCAGACTGGGGAGACAGTAATACAGATTGCTAACAGAACTTTTCACCAAATACCGTCTGTTCTTAGCTCTTGACGAATTGCAAAACTTGTCAGTCATTAACATAAACTAAGCCCAGGAGCTTATGGGCCAGCAGATGAGAATATCAATCAATTTAAAAATAAATATACAAGTGGCCATGTTAAGCTGAGAAATACCTCACCAAGAGACCTTTGTCTTCTTTAACTGTCCAATTGCAGCTTGATAGATGCAAAGCTTGAAGTAGGAGACCTGGTCCTGATAAAGCCAGATAGGGAAAAAATAGGGCAATCGAATCTGTTGCTACTAAATGAAGCTTAATACAGCTACACCACTTAAAGACTGCATGCTTCTTAGGAAAATCAGGTAGCAATGATGTTCCTGGAAGTTTTATGCTGTAGTTACTTAAATGGTTTAAGCCAGACACTGATGTTGAAAAAGATAACCCTGAGCTGATGCAACTGAAAACGTGCTTTGGTGAAATTATTTTCCTGTGGGATCTGCAAGCTGACTTGGCTGCTCCCTCAGCTGCACAAGTCCAGGGTATTGGTACAAGGATTATAAGGGCCAGCATAAGCAAGCCATGAAGTCAAATCCACAGAGGAGGAAGATAATCTCATTGTGAACAGAGGAAAGAGGACTCTGGTGTCTTACATGGATAGCCAATAAAAACTGTCTTCCAGACAAGAAGGAACATAAGCTGCAAGGAAGATGTGTCTTGCATGGACCCTTAAATTCCTTCCGTTCTTTCAGGTTGTTTACAAGGAAGAAAAGATTATGTGAAGGTTAGTAAACTGAATGTTCATGGAGCAAGAAAATACTGCCTTAGCCAGTAGTCCAAGAGGTACAGAGCTAGTAAGCAAACTAGCTTTAAGGCTCATGCACTGAGTAGAGTCCCTGCTGGATATGAGTGCCTTTCTGTGATGCGTACAGTGCTTTTTCCAATTTCAGAAAAATTGAGTAGGGCACTACATTTTTGTACAGGGTAGAAGGAAGGTGTATCCTGAGAGAAGATACTGAATATATATGAGCAACTGCTGTAGAAACCCCTGATGAATTGACTGGGGACTATTTCACCACTTACGCTTCCTGTGGCCATCACCCTAAATAGATGCATTGTTTATTCCTGAATCAATTGCATTTCAGCTCCATTTCATTCTAATCAGATAGTCAATAACCCCTGGATAGTATTTAGTATTTGGCAGCTGGGAAACCACTAGCTCTCTATTTTTGTCTTCTTAATTGCTGTTTGGAAACTTGTGTGTTGGATTTCCTTAGTGCAGCTCTGCGGAATTTTTTTTCTCCTCCTTCTTTTCTTCTAATACAGCATGCAATTGCCACATCAATTGCAGTAGAGAGGGTTCATACAACGGTTTTATTTTTTAATCTTCCTGGAATTTGTGTAAATTGCAAAATCTGCTGGTCTAACATCCTTTAATGTTTACTGTAACAAGAACAGAGTGGGACAAAGTACCACAGCGATCTAGGTCCTGCAAGCTATCTTCTATGATGACAGACAGCCATTTAGGAAGGATGGCTGCAAATTTATTTTGAGTATTGCTGCTAGGCATGTGCATTGACAAGTGGGAAAAGATGAAACTAAGGATGTTGAAGGAATGATCCGCTACAACACAGAGGCTGTGGGAAAAGCCAAAATTACTTATATCCAGATTTCAGCTCTTATGATCCACTTTTGGTTTTAATTCACAGAGAGGCCCTTCTTAAAGAATTAGGGACAACTTCTATTACCTTTGATCACATGAGCGGTACTTACTCAATTGAGTGACCACAATGATGCTTAAGAGTCAACTCCTCTAATGCTGCCCTAGCAGCAGAGAAGTCTTAGAGAGATGATATCACTGAACAGATGGAGGCTGCATTTACGCAGGGAAATCCCTAGAGAGCATACAGCCAGTTCCCTGCTTTTGAGAGAAAAGGTGAGGTAAAAACTCCACAGACACCTATCCCAGGTTTGTAAGTACAATGGTCACACATCCACATAATGCCACTAAAAAAACCCTTCTCAGATCTTTATTAACCCTTTCCCCCAAAAGAGAAAATGTCCTGATTTTCATTAAAGGACCGGGCTGGTCATGTGAGTGCAACCAAGTGGATTTCAGCAGAGTTATACCTCACTAATACAAAGGAAGGGAAAATAAGTCCATGATTATTTTTCACAGAAAAGTTGAATGATATTCAGTGGCCTGCCCATTGGAGTAGTGCTGTAACTGGGCAGCCAAAAGCAAGTTGGAGCAGCAAAGAGACGAAATTTCTGGCGTGGACAAGAGGTGGGGGTTTTTGTTAGTCTCAGCCTGAGCCAGAAAGTAGGGTTAGGGTTGAGCACTTGCGCATCTCAGCTGCCCAAGGTCTGCTCTCTCCATCCCCGACAATCGCGTCTGCCCTTTTTACAACCAAGCTTAAGACAGACGCTTTCATCTCCCTTCAGTGTAATGATAGAGTCACACATGCTGCACAGCCTCTGAGAGGTGTCCATCTTTCCCCTCAGACCACAGAGGAAGGCTAAATCTAAATTTTGTTGACATGGGGGAGAGGAGACTTGAAACTGCTGAAAACCTTAGAGCAGAAATCAGTCCAAGACCCAGAATTTCACCATCATTTGGGACACAACAAGATTTTCTTTTGCTTAGTTACAGCCTGCAAAACTGAAGAGATGAAAAACTGTCACAGATCCCAGTCCAGCAGGGAAAATGTTTGAATACACAAAGCCAAATGCATCCAGACCCAAAATTCAGGGGTGTTTGCTTGCAGGGTCTGCATTATTATCATGAGGACAGGTGTGTCAACTGTCACTTCACAGTCAAGGCTGAGCACAGTTTTGCATGTTAACAGAAGTTCAGCACCCGTGAGCTGTACCCTGCCCCAAAGTGCAGCACTTACACTTGGAATTTAAAATCAATAGAGGCAGAGCCCAGCTGTCAAATTAATATCTTGCCTCAGTTTGTGTTGGAATATAAAACTCGGCTAGTTTTCTGTTACTACTCACTTAATCAATTTCAAAAGACGCTTGTAAAAAAAAAAACAAAAACAAAGCCATCTGATTAGAGCGTTACCCCAAACCAGAGCTATTGGAAGAAATCACCGAGAGGCGAAACTAGACTAAGGACTCCAGAAGGAGCCATGAGTGCATCTCTCTGCCCTCCACACCATAGCCATCCCTGTAGGGTGTCATTTCCCCACACCTTGGCTATCCGCACCAGATCTTGCTCCCCTCAAGAGTCAGGCACAGTAGGCTGGGGTCTACAGACTCCCTTTGCAGCAATGACACAAGAATTGCATATGAGCCATTTCATATATTGGTATCACTTATTATTCAGCAGTGTGTGAGAGCCCTTTACCCCACCACTTCCATCTCCATTTGGTATCACAGCCTCAGAGCCCACTGGAAGAACAACACTAATGCTACCTCATTACACCTTCCTTAAAGTGCCTCTGGTCCCACAATGAAGACCCACTCATTTTGCAGTTTTACAAACGACAGCTACCAAGTCTTTCAACTTACTTCTGATCATAAAATGTCTGTCTTCATACAAGATATCCAGTAAAACTTGGCATTTGATGATGCAAGAAGAGTACCTATGAAAGAGAACCAACAGACAGAGACATTTTGCCATCGTAACCCTTTCCCGGGGGTACCAATATCTTACTTACATGCCAAAAGCTTGATTTTTATTTCAGGAATTTGCCTGTTCAAGCACTTTTTTTTTTTTTAATTTTCCTTCCTTTGTGCAAAATATATCTGTAACATGTACATTGATGGAGACATTTACATGCTCTTTTATTTAGCCAGCCTAAAGAGCATGAAATCTTTTATATTAGAAGAGTAGATGTGTACCAGTGCCTATTCCCCAGATACACTTAAACTTCATTTATTTTAATTTTAAATTAAGCTATATTTTCTTTGAAAGTAAAATTCTGGAGCTGGTTCAAAAAATTACTTTGTATATAATAAAAAAAGCATCATCACATTAGGTGTTGCAGTTTAATCTTCATGCTGTCTAAAGCCCACGTGCCCACAGAGACTGCATAGGAGTCTCTGAGTTGTTTTACTTTCTGGCAGATTTCACTAAATGGAGAACCTCCTCCAGGGCACACATTTAGAAATCAACTAAACACTTCCAATTTGAATTCTCATTTTTCAGCTGGGTGAATAATAGTCTAAGTATGAGCTTGAAGCTTGCAAAGAAGAATGCAGCTGTCTGCAAAATATCACTTGGAAGCAAAAAGTCCTTTTTGGACAGGAGAGGAGTCCAGAGCCAACTGTGGTGCATCAGTTGACCAATAGATTAGGAAAGAGAGAGAATTTTCTAGCAGTTCAGATGAAATGAAAGGTTGTTGAAGGCTCTTAACATCTCCAATCCATTCACATGAAGCAGCCAGGTGGTTTGATCAGTTTTGCCTAAGAGAAGAGCTGTTTGTTCCACTACAAAACATCTCAGATCGGGACCAAGATTTGTCTGAGGTATGGAAACAGATTGGCAGAAACTGCTCATCCCATTATCCCTTGAGCTGTGTTTGCTCTGTCAGCAGTCCTGGCCTCTTATCTCTAGGGCTGTGTTGCTGTGAGCCCCTGAAATCACTTGTCCCCATCCACTACCATAAAAAGAACATAATGGAAATGACGATTTCTGTTATGAGAATTTCTATGGCTAAAGTCTACCCAGCAATGTGTTACATGGTATTTTTAAACAGGAAAACAGAATCACCCGTACCTATTTTATCCAGCTTTAAACCAGAGATGGACAAGTATCTTAGTGTTATAACTGGACTCTAATAAAGTATCCCAAAGCCATGGTGTTGATTCGTGTCTCTTGAGATGGCCAGGTGTGTTACAGCAACTTGTTCTTTCAATGAATTCTGGGTAGTTCTTGAACTTTCATGTGCCAAAAATACTTAACATTGCATTTTTCTTCTTGATATTTCCAACTGGATGAAATTAGGAAGAAACTTGCTTCAAAATAAAGGAAATTTAAATTGAGTTTTAGAACTTTAGAAGCATTTCAGATTTGCCTAAGAGAAAGGGCCAAATTGCTGTTTATTGTGTCTCAAGCTCTCTACATATCCCTGTGGCAATTAATCTTAAAAGACATGAATATTTCAAGTTACCAGGAGACATTGATCAATATGCAAAAGGCCAGACCGGCATTGTCATTTGTCTGGCTATAAATAGAGCTACAGTCATGCCTCCCTGCAGGGCACAGATACCACCGCCCTGCATCTGTCTGGGGTCTCATCCAGCACCAGAGCTCTGCCCCTCGTACTGGCCAACAGAGATGAACACTCAGGAGATGGTAAGCTACCCAAGTTCCAAGTAAGGCGACCACCAGGCAAGGCAATAAGATCTCTTTTCACATCCACTCCCCTTTGCCTTCTACTCTGTCAGACCACTCTCACTTGTGCAGAGTGAACTTAAAACACTGCCAATCAACTTTGATACATGCCCTGTACACATAGTGGCTTCCACCATCAACACCCCAACGTGACCACGAAATACACATGTACTGCAATGTACAAATCAGACCGTCCTCACTTCACAGGGACTGGATTCCAGGATTCAGTGCCAGTCCTAGACCTGCTTCATATGAGCATCTCTCCCTACACCACACACCTGTTCCCACAGAGGAATGACAGAGGGCTTATGGGCCAAATTAAGCTCCAAACAAATTGTACTGAATCAGCCCAAGAGACTATAACTGCTTCATTGTGCACAGGGTACACAACATTCACAAGAGGTCTGTTTTGGGATACTTGGCAACTAGGAAATTGAATACGGCACTATTTCAGATGCACCGCCTCTTTCTGATTCAGGTCACCTCCTGTTCACATTTCTAGCCATGTGGTTATGGAAAAGACCATTTGTTTATTCCCATGGCTTCTCCCAGGTAACACAAGACAGATCAAGCAACAGCCAAGGGCTGCAAGTTTCCATCATCTTACAAGATGGTAAAAATAACTGAGAAGTTGTTACAGCATGAGTTGATCTGGCACAATACATCACAGACAGCAGGTGTCTGAAATATGTGGCACAGTATCTAAAATGCATGATAATGTTATAAAATATAAAAGGATATTACAAAATTGTACAGTTTAGATGACAGATAAAATATATGATTTGACACACCATATATTTTCATCTTTCCTCTCTAGGAAAATTGTAATCTGAATGTATTACTTGTAAGAGGTAGTTGAAATACTCTACTGAAGAGTTGTACAGTCTAGGGACAGCAAAGGGAGGGGAAGGGACTAGGGAAAAAAAAAAAAAAAAGAGAAACAAAGGCAGGATTTTGAGTTCACAAATGAGAAAGTTTCCTTACAGCAAACTGAGCTATTTCTTTTTTCTTCACTCTGATTAACGAGACCTACATCTGGCCCATGTATCTTTCTAACTCCTTATCAGATCCTTTGCACACTGTTGGTACAATATAGGAATACAGCTATTAAACGCACACGTAAGTGTAGACTACTGATTTTGCTGCACATGAGCACACAAAACTCAGAGAAGCCCAGGTTCTGCAGCACAAAGGACTAGAAGCACAGGAAGCTGGCTGGACTAAGAACCTTATTTTGTTCTTGATCTCTCAGCCAATGGTATCCTCTGACTAATAAACTAAACAAATAAATCATAATTTTTTAGTATTTAGACCCTAAGCCTGAAAGTACTTGGGAGCCACATCAGGAATACATGTTGGAGAATGTGAAAAGGACTGGAAATCCAAAATCTTGTGTTTGTCAAATGAAGGGCCACATCAGTGCATTCTCCAATAAAGAAATCTTGTCATGCTTCAAAGATCCTTTAAGAGAACAAGTCTTCCATGACACAGCATTAAGAGCGATATGTTCTGTGCTGGAAACCCAGGCTTTGAAGAGGAGTTTGCATACAGTTAAAGGATTAGAAACACAGTAAGAGATTGCAGTGTATCATTCTTAAATATTTTTAGTTTCTGCCTCCACTTCTATCCCACACTGAAGTGACAAGCCTCTGAAAAGAGTGGCAGGGTCCTGTGACACATTTAAGTCACCTAAAGTCTCAGAGGGGAATCAGACATGACAACATTGTACCTCTGGGAAGCCAGAGCCATCACTTCAAGCAGTTTACTATTCTCTTAAAGCTTGATTGCAAAAATAAAACTAATGCAATAACATTTCCAAAAGTCTTTCCAAAAGAAATGCATGAGGCACATCTGTGAACTCGTATAAAGTCATACTGAGTCCCTAAGACCCAGCCCAACTTGAAGGACAGCACACAGTTCCCTCATCCCAGAAAAAATGACAGGATTAAACAGTGGCTCAAGGGTACTACTTATTTTCTCTGTTTACTGACTCTTACATTGGTTACCTCCTCATATTGGCTTTGCTCTTCTGGTAGATGTCTTTAGGAGTCATACAACCTTCATCAAGCACCTACTCTGAGCAGAGCACAGGTATTTGTCGTTCCTAAACATTGACTATGCCTATGGGGACAAAAAAAAAAAAAAGGCATTATGACTTACTTTTGGAGGCAAGAGCATGACATTCATGGTAGTGCCCAACAGGATGCTGTGAGAATGCACCACCACTCCAAAAAACCATGGGTGTTGAATACCAGGTAGAGACAGAACCTACTCAGCTGGGACCCATCCCAGCTGTGAAGATGGGGCATGCAGTGAAAATAGTCCTATGGTTTCACTCCCTCTGCCTACAGCCACTGGAGAGAGAGAGGGTTTCCATAGAGTGACCTACACCTTAGTTGTGTTGAATCTTCTCTGGAGATCCTTCTCTTTTGCTTTGACTCTTGAGGGAGTTTAAGGCAAGAAAATTCCCAAAGGACATGCCTCCGATAAGTCCTTATAGTTAGGTGAAATGCCTCTTCACTCTTTTGTTTTAGAGGGGGCATCTGTCTGTTGAAATGTCTTTGCCTAATAGCTTAACTGTTACCATGGAAATAAAGTGTTACTTATTAACACTCATTAAGCACCTACCTTCCTTCTTTCTATCATGGGTGAAGGGGCAGAACACATTCTTTTCACACTATTTTCAAAGGCTCAGGAGCAGAGAAGTTTGATTTGATTCAAAACTAAAGCTTTCTCTAGGAAGCACCAGCACAGCAGGAGGTTTCCTTACTGCATGCTGCAATAGCACATGTGTGAGTGAGTTTCCTGAGGTGCCAACATGCAACTTTGCTGCTCTGTTATTTTCATCTCCATTTATACCAAGGAGATATTTGCATCTTAATAATCTGGATGTTGTGATAGAATTCAACATTTAGATGGTTTTGGCTCCTTGTGAGAGGAGTGCAAGTGCTTGCATACCAGATCAGGAAGCGTTGACAAGGCTGCAAGAGCAAATGACGAGCAGAGCCTAAAAATGCAGTCAAGGCAGGGCAATAGATGCAGCAGAAGTGACCCACAGCAGGCTTAGAAGCAGTAAAGACAGAGAAGGCAAAGCGTGCTTCAAAAAGGGAGGAAGAAAAATGTCTCTTCTAAGCACTTCCCAGTCCTGCCAGTGGAGAAAACTAGCTCCTAACGAGGGGGTCAAGGAAGATCTTTGAGTGTGGCCATTCAAGGAAATGTATCCATTTATATGTTTGTTTATATGTTGATAGTTACAGGGTGAAATTTTATGGCTGTTTGCTTCCCAAACACATACCAATCATCCCTGTACTCATGCTACTGACCAGTGCCAAAAGAGATACAAATCCCAATTTAGTTTTCCAGTTAAACATTATATATGAAAATGTAGATGCCAAATACAGGCAGTGATGCCAAAACGCAGGATTCCTGTGTGGCAATGATATTGCCCTTCCTTTCTTTAAAAATGCCCTTTTAAAAGATATTTTCTTTTTGTAACAGTCCCCAGTAAGTAGAAGGCTGATGGAGGCCAAAGAAAGCAATATGTCCTCTTGTGAGATGAGCAGGCAAGATCTCAAACACAAACACTTTGAGCTGTCGGCACAGAGCACTCACTTTCCCTGCCTTTTGCCAGGTAAGTGACAGCAAAGGCTCATAAGACTGCAGAAACTGAGCACGGAGCTTGCTCCAGCATCCCCCTCTGCCCTCTCACTGCCCATGCTGAGACTCAGATCCAGCCAGTCCCCAGGCTGGGCTCTGTTTTGGGAACAGGACTGGCAGAATCAGGTAACACCTGACCTCTGCCTGGGCCAGCAGCTTGCAGCTGAGCATCAGCTCTTTCAGCTCAACATGCATCAGCATCTGCAGTGGGTTTCAGCATAGGCTGATTAATAACATTATTGAGCCCATGTTTTCTTTCAAGTTCTGTCAAACCCACAAGCAAGACCTACTCCCACTACCAGGTTCTTTTTATATCTAGGTTTTTTCATTATTTTTATTTTCCCAGACAGTTCTTTTGTCATAGAAGGTAGACACAGCCCTTTGAGGCACATTCTGTTGTTACAGGTAGGTCATACACACATATGGACAGCCCTTACCTATTAATTCTCTGCTTGCCATGGCTTTTCTCATCCCAGCTTCACAGGATACTCCAACACTCACTCTTTGTATGCAACCCCCACGTCCTTCCTTCCTCCCTTTCTGTTTCCACTCCTCCTTACACTTCGCACCCCCTTCCTTCATCCATGAGTGTCTTTCATGCATACACAGCTCCCTTCCTCCCTGTAGAACCCTTCATCTCAGGTATCCTTCATACATTCTTCTTTCTTTAAAAAAAACCCCTGTTTTAATACACCCCTACTTTCTTCTGCTGGCGTGCCTGTATTTTCTCCTCCACCCCCACTGGATTCTCCAGTGTCCATTTTGCACTGACTTCCTTCAGCCTAGATAATTGTGCATGCTTCCCTTTTGCTTTTCCTTTTTGCTCTTACCATGAGTTGCTGGGGGCACGAGGGAGAAGAAGCTGATACCTTCAGGAGGAAAACTGTGGGGAAAAGTCTTCCCAAGAGCACATGTTTTGCTGTTCCTTACAGGCACACAGCTCTCTATGGGGAGTACTGTGCGGTGGAGGTGTCCTGCCTAGCAGGATGTCCAGCTGCCTGCAAGGTAGAGAGGTCTGGGAGAGCCAGCCTTGTTACGCTGTGGTGCTCTGGCTATCAGTTCTGTTGCCTAAGGATAGACGCTGAAACACAATGCTCTCCTGTGCCTTCCCAGCCATCCTCTGGTGTGTTGCCTGGAGAAAACCTGCAGAGCGTATAACACAGGCAGTCCTTTGCCTTTTCTTCCTGCATTTTCATAGCTACCAATAATGGCCTGGAAATTCCAGCAATGAGCAGTTAAGCCACAGGTTTCCCAAAGAAGAACTGAATGCCTTTCTCTCCATGTCTTTCATTATAGCTATTCAGCCTGACAATTGTTAGTGTGGGCCAGGACAAACATGTTTGCTAAGCAGAGCAGGAGGAAAACATAGAAATATCCATAAAGCATACACAGCAGGCAGTTGGCTGGCAGGAGGGATATGAAGAAGATGGGTATTTGCAGACAATACAAAAGTTATTGTGACAGCTGCAGATTGCAAGCCTTCTGTGGTAAACTCAGAGCCCAGCCGAGCGCTTAGGAAATGGAGAGGAAAGGAAAACCTTAGAAGAACTCTGCCAGGCCCAAAATAATCCTCTGCTGAAAGAGCTACAGAATATTTATGGTGCAGCTATAATGAGCTTAACAACACAGTGACTTAGTGGACATTGGCACGCAGATACAGATAATTTCTAGTTGTGCTCTGTGTCAGTCAAAGAACAACACTGGGATAAGAGCAACATTTCCTTCCTGCCTCATAAGTCTTTCCTAATGGCAAGGGCTGAACTTCCCCAGGTGTTGCAGTTTAACCCCAGTCAGCAACTGATCACCACACAGCCACTCACTCACTCCCTCCAGTGGGATGGAGGAGAGAATCAGAAAATTAAAAGGGAGAAAAATCATGGATTGAGATAAGGGCAGATAATAGGTAAAGCAAAAGCTGCATGCACAAGTAAAGCAAAACAACATATTCCTTCACCACTTCCCATTGGCAGGCAGGTGTTCAGCCATCTGCAGGAAAGCAGGGCTTCATCATGAGTAACGGTTACTTGGGAAGACAAATGCCATCACTCTAAATATGTCTGTCCCCCGCCCCTTCCTTCTTCTTCCTGCAGCTTTATATGTTAAGCATGGTGTCATATGGTAAGGAATATCCCTTTAGTCAGTTTGGGTCAGCTGTCCTGGCTGTGTACGCTCCCAGCTTCTTGTGCACCCCCAGCCTACTTGCTGATGCAGTGGTGTGAGAAGCAGAAAAGGCCTTGACTGTGTAAACACTGCTCAGCAGTAAGGAAAATATCCCTGTTTTATCAACACTGTTTCCAGCACAAATCCCAAACTTAGCCTTATACTAGCTACTGTGAAGAAAATTAACTCTATCACAGTCAAACCCAGCGTACCACAGCAGGGACTTTCCCATTCTACGTGTAAGCAGGGCACTAAGCAGAAAATTTCTAATGGAGACATCCTCAGCTGGGCACAGCTGACAGTGGCTACCAACACAGGGGTTATTGCACAACTGAGGGTGTATGGGGCACAGAGACTTTGGGGATTGTTACTTTTTAACTTTATTTCAACCGTTAATTTTACAAATGTTGTAGGACTGCATGACCAGCAGGTCTAGGGAGGTGATTCTCCCCCTCTATCCCTCTCATGAGACACCACGTGGAGTACCGTGTCCAGCTCTGGGTCCCCCAACATAAGAAGGACATGGACCTGTTGGAGCAAATCCACAGGAGGCTATGAAGATGCTCAGAGGGCTGAAGCTCCTCTGCTATGAGGACAGGCTGAGAGAGTTGGGGTTGTTCAGCCTGGAGAAGAGAAGGCTCTGGGGAGCCTTCTAACCCCTTCTAGTCCCTAAAGGGGCTACAGAAAAGATGGGGAGCAACTCTTTATCGGGGAGTGGAGAGATAGGACGAGGGGTAATGGTTTTAAATTGAAAGAGATAAGATTTAGATCAGAGATCAGGAAGAAATTCTTTATTTCATCTCTCAGGGTAGTGAGGCACTGGAACAGGTTGCCCAGAGAACTGGGCAGATGCCCCATCCCTGAAAGTGTTCAAGGCCAGGTTGGATGGGACTTTGAGCTACCTGGTCTAGTGGAAGTTGTGCCTGCCCATGGCAGGAAGATTGGAACTAGATGATCTCTAACGTTCCTTCCAACCCAAAGCATTCTATGATTCCATGCCTTTCAACTGCAAACTCTTCAACAGCTTTTCCAAAAAGAGCTCCAGAGGCTGTACACAGATCATAATTCAAACAGCACATCCCCCTCCAATACCTCTGCTAGATATACTGGATTTGCAGTTGCAACGATTTGGCTTTAATAGTAAAATATTATTCAGAGCAGATGCCCTGAGTTTTAACACATCTCTGAAAACAGTCCCCCTCTGAAAACTTCACCACAGCAGTTTCAAGCCCTTGTAAGCGCATGGAAAACTCAGCAGTGACAATCTTTTTTCCACCTGATGGCTTTATTTAGACACCATCACAACTGCACTTATATCAACATCTTCAGCTTAGAGTAGACAATCCATGCATCACTACAAATACCCAGCTTGGAAGCGGCCAGACTTCTCAGTCACATAAGCTGAGGTCTAGAAATGAAGCAGAACTTTTTTTCCCCCAGAAGCGCCAATCAACAGCCATGCATTAAGTCAGCTGCATCTCCAAAGTGCCTACAGGAGAGCATTTAGTTAGTCAGCAGCATATTCCTTACAATAATGAATACCTATAATATCAATTTAGTCTTGGGAACTAACAGGCTGCAAGAACTCATTCAGATGACAAGGATGCCCGGTCACCAGAGGCAAACGATTGTCCCTGTCCATTTCTTGTTTTGATGTATACCATTTATCCTTACTCAAACAAGGAGCCTCTGAAATGTTCTCAGGCTCCAAAATGAAATACTAACAAGCACACGGATACGGTACAGCAGCAGGAAGCTGGCACTCGCTGCAGATCATCAGGCTGGCTCTAATGATCAGGAAAGCGCATGCACACCAGCGTCTTCTCTGCCCCGACACATTCATGCTCAGCACCCCAGGCAGCCTGTTGCTCCAGAAAGGAGGAAGAAAACACCACAGCATCCTGGAAAGCTTTGGAACAGCAGCAGTTGTTTGCTGGGAACATCCCGCCTCATAGTGCTCATTAAGGGGCAGGTATAATATCATATATATGACAAAACTCAAATTCACCCCCAGTGCATAAAGCTTTGTTTTCAGACACTCCTGGCCTCCAGTCTTGATTCCTTATGCCCCTGAGTACTGTGTTTCCATGTCTCTGAGAAGTCAGTGAGAGAACAGCCATGCTATTTCTCTTAACGTACTTGATTCCCTCCTCTCATTGCAAATCGCAGCTGACAACTTCCCTTTTGTTCTTTACTACAACCTCTTCATTGTTCTCTCCCTTCCAATACCACTTATTCCTGTAATTCTGCCAGTATTTTGAGGAAGGAGGGTCTGGGTAAAGAGGAGTGTTCTATAAATTGAAGCTGTGTTAGGTCATATTGTTGTAACAAAAAGTTCTCTGCACACAGAGTGTCATGATCCATATGTTAGCTGGAGAAGAGTGGGAGAAGATCCGGAACTGTTTTTTCTCTCTTCTGGTTTTATTTTTGGTTTCTAAGGAAGATATATGATTCTGTAACTGAGGTGTCAGTGTCAGCTGCAGGAGATCTGAATGCCATTCCTTTCTTTCTTAGGATTGTTCTGCAGATGCTTTAGCTGTCTGTGAGCTTTGGACTGGAAATAGCAAAGCAAATATGACAGTCTTCCTATTTTTGCAGTGTAAGTTCATTAGTCCCATTCCAATCAGGAAGATCAGAGCTGGGACTGTCATCTGAAATAAGTATATACCTCTTCTGCTGAAGACAAAGACTACTTTTGGGACTTTAAGGTCTGTACAGGTGCTACTCCTAATTACTTCAAAGTAAAGATTTCTAACCAAATCCTGCAGTTAAGGATCACAGAAGTGAGGAAAAAGTGCAAGAAATGGCAGTACACAGGGATAAATTAAATTGTAAAATGAAAGCTCTTGTTATGCTGAACTCCATTTTCTGAGATCGTTTCTCAGTAAATCTGGCTGAATAATTGCTAGTAAATAATTTGCCTGATGGTCTTCTCTCTATGCTTTGTAGAGACAACCACTAGCAGATTGTGATTGCTTCGGAAGAGTTTGTTATTCAAAATTATTTGATGACATTTTTCCAAGACTGCTTTTATCGTCAGCTCGCTATTCACAAGAGAGCCATGCAGTTACACCATGATTAGTGGTAGTATTTCTATTCCCAGTTGCAGAAGTGTAAGCCTTAGTTATCCAATAGAAATACTTCCAGAAGGTGAATTTAAAATTCACTTTCCCCAGGTGCAAGAGCACAGAATCTTCAAACCCGTTTTATATGAGTGAATATATAATTAAAACTCTACCTTATTGCTGTTTGCTGACAACAGTCCTGAAAGGGTTGTGCATGCAACCTGTGTCAATTCGTTTAGGAAGTAAAAAAAAACCCACAGATAATTGCTATTGGTGGCATTGAAACAGCTCTAGTGTCTGCTATTTGCACCCTTCTCTATACAGAGGGGTATCAGCCCTCTGTATAGAGTCCGCAGTTACAATAGTAGAAAAACATCTATCTGTTCAGACTCCAGCACTGTCATAAATTATCATCATTATTATTAAGGACAATGCTATTTTATAAGAGGAAGTGGAGGCACCAAGAGTGCACCAAGTCTATGGCAGAATCGATAATACAGCAGAGTTCTCTGAATGGGCACTGAACTTGGCTGACAGCAGCTCCCTGCTCTTTGTCACTCTCCCTTTTGGGGATGTATAGCTCTGTAGGGCTTTTTCTGCTTCTTACCTTGTCTCTGCTGTCATCTTCAGTAATAATCCTGTGTGCAGAAGGAAGGAACATAAAATGAGAGACATTCCAGGCTCTCTGATGTGATGAATGAGTCATGGTGGGGATGAGGGAAAAGGGGATCAGTTGTGTGTGCTACACAGTTAAGGATAATCCCAGCAGGGAAGTGTTGTGTTCTTGAACTTCAAAAGGGCTATTATAGATAGTCAAAGGTAAGAATAAGAAATTAAAACCTATAGAAAACACTTGACAGCAGCTCTTTTAACATCACTGTTGATGCCTTCCAACCCTGCTAGACTTCACTAATCTTGGAGAGTTATGACCACCCAGTCTGGAATAAAAAAATGTTCTCCCATAAACAGACTTTGAGTATATAATTTGGCTTTAGCTTTCCTTTTCAAGGCGGCTTTATTTTCACATATCAAAATTATGCAGCTCTGAAGTCATTATTAATTTCAATTCCAAGAGCTCTTTTCTGTGAACACTGTAATGTTATCAAATTATATTATCAATCACATTTTCTTTTCATTTGGACTATTCTTCTTCCTCTGTGTCCTCTTGCTTTCATTTTCAGTTCCCAACTTTTATGCTGCACCATGTTCTTCTGTCAGGATACAGAAAAAGGGGGGACTGTCAGGCACAACACAGGCTATTCTTTGTGTGAAGATTTGAATTGTTTTCCAGGTGATTTTCTCTTGAGCTTTTAGTATTTTTATTGTTAGCCTGAAGGGTAACAAATCTGTGTACCACAAGTATACGTGTATGAAAGGAAGCTGGGGGTGAAGGGTAAAACAGTCTCATTCTTTTGTTGTTACTGAAAGCAGAATGCAGACAAATATACATATGACTATATCTTTATTTTTTCTAGTTATACAGGACAATAAAACAGTCTGACAGTGTTAACATTCAACTAAAATAGCTGCAGCACCAGTGTGTATAGCTTTTCACCTTCCTCTTTCCCTCTCATCAATACAGTTAATAACCTTTAGCCATCCAATAAAAAGTGGTTTGGGGCCTATACTGTGCTGATGCATAATAGAAAGTTTCAGATTTCAGTAAGGCTGATTCATTCCTCCCATCTGAGTAAAGGCTGGGTGTTATACAGGTAGAGGTTGAATGTGATGAAACTGTTAGATGAAGCATGTCCTAGTCCTTTGAATGGAAAATGTAACACTGGACAGGCCCTTAAGAGAGATTTCTCTCCCCAGATATGAGCTATCTGAACATTATACATCTCATCTAACCTCCAAGTTTTCCCTGTAGTCAACAGATAAAGATGGGTGCTTCCAAATGGGCATCCATCTTCATAAAATGTCTAACAGAGAGAGGATGACTTGTGTTTGGTTAACTTCTCCCTCTCTGGGAGCCTAAAGATTACCTTAATCAAGTTACCTAAGATTCAGAGGGTGAGAGATAAGTAAGATGAATACCACCTGAACTTGGAATTTTCTCCCAGCGGTGTATGTTCTGAGATGCTCTGTTCCCCTCCCCTGCTCAGAGTCCCTCTCACCAAGTAATGAGATTCAGGAACTTTTGACCCCTTTAGGCTTGCCAAACACAAACAGGCATAGGAAAGGAAACCAGGATTCAATGTGCTAAATGAATTGTCAAGAGAAGCTTAATGAAGCTCAGCTCCCAGAGCCTATTACCTACAATGATGTGGGAGCCAGAAAGAGTCCAGCTTTCCAATCAGGGTGAGATTTTAGTTTGTTTATTAAATTCTTCAGTGCTACTTATAAACAGAGTGCATTTGGTAGAAAAGTCATCAAAGGATAAAAAACATGGACTCCAATAAACATCGACTCCAACAACATTATGTTTATGGAACCATTTTTGTAATAATTCTGGGTTACTTCAGTGTGCTTAAACAAAACTATTCCTTTTATTCATTTATGCATTAGACTTGAGACTTTATGATTCTGCTATTGCCTATTTCCAGTGCTTCCCTCCGAAAAATTGTAGGAATCTGGAGGTGCTGTTATTGTACAAGTTGTATTTTGGAATCCCTTTCACCATGAAATGGGTCAAACATAGAATTTTACATTTGGGGCATGGGTGCTGACTGTTGGAGTTAAATTTTTCACTGCACACAAATGTAGTGGCTCACTTCACCAGGGTACACATTAACCATTTTTGAAACACTGAAATATGAGAGTGGTAAGAACCCTTGAAGAGAGAGAAACAGTACATTCTGTCTTCAGATTTGACCAGTACAGGGTAACTGAAAGACTAATCTTACCCATTAAGCCATGAGGGGAGGGGAAGGTATTGACTCAGCAAGAAAACACTGATTGCCCTGCACACTGACTAAAACAGGGTCTTGGAAACAAAACAAGATGTGGCTTTATAATTAAAGACTTTATAATGTATATTCACATGTAGGGCAAATTAAGATATAAGCATTTCTGATGCTGACATTTTCTGATTTCTTGGTGCTTGACATTGTAACTTTCTATTGTTCCTTAATCATAGATCTCTATTTACTTCTATTTACCTACATATAAGGATGTTTCCTGATCATAAAGTCCCTCATATCTCCTTTCCCCACTTAAGAGTACAGAAAGAGAAAGAAGGAGAGAAGGTCCAGTTCTTGTTCTGCAGATGGATGGTGGTAATGGTGGTACATGCAGACTTAGTGTCCAGATCATACCTACGAAGGTAATTGTTGCACCATGGATATCAGGCCAGTGCATTAAATAAGATGGACATTAAAGAGTAATATAACAATGCTGAAGGTGTAGAAAGTGCAAAGACTGCAAGGTCCAAACAGGATGTCAGTTGTTACGCACCCTTGATCTCACCTTGGTGACAGTTACCTCCATTATGGAGTGCAGAGACTGCCCAGGAAAGCAGCATGTAGATTCAGCTCTTCACTTCTTTTTCCCTTTGTCACTGGTACTCCTCACAGATGGGTTCTACATGACATGTTTCCAGCAGACTGGTGGCTGGTTGTACTGATAAAAGTCTTCTCTGTACCAGAAACCAGACGTGGTTTCCTCATAGAACCTGTTCCTGTCAGGGCGAAGGACACACTCTAAATACTCCAAAGAGACATGCAGGAAATTGGCTCAGGTCATGGACCCTACTTCTGTCTCTTTGCTCTGCATTAAAAGGACTTTTTCTTCATGGATATACAGGGACTTTCCTGTATTCACAGGGTTGCATGAAGCCTCCATCGTCAGAGCTATAGTGTTCGCCCCAACTCTTTCATTTAAAGGGCATGCCACTGAAGGTAGGGACAGAATGAAGGAGGGAAATAGCCTGTCACAAACTGTGAGTGTGGTCATGGGACCACAAAAGTCATCCCTTCACTGTACTCCCCAATTCTAATCCAGTTTACACAGCTATAAGTTGTCTTTCAGCCACACTTACCTTGTTTCCCTGAGCTGCTCTGAGCTCAAAGGATGGCAAAACTAAGGATCCGGGTAGACAAGCAGAGGATGAAATATGAGTTCTTGCCTACTGCTGATCATAGATAATTCTGGGTCACATCTTCAAGTTTAAGGATATTAAAATGGACACGACACAGTGACAGAAGAATATGCAGCCTTGTTTCCCAGATAGCTTGTCTTCTGGGGAGTTATGCTCTGCTTCCTGTATTCCCTCTAATATAGAGAAATAAAACTCTATGAGTCTCTCTGATGGGCACAAGGGATGATTTTTTAGCTTTGCACTTCACTGAGCACGAGCAACACAGGCAGTATTGCAGCTCATAACAATATGCTGTATACTTGTTTTATTAAAATCACAGGAATATGTGAAAATTCAGCCTTTTGTTGAGCTTGCAATTACACTTTCAAACCCAGCTACTGGTTAACTACTACTCTAGCCATCCACTTATCTGCAGGTAGGACTCTCAGCCGGCTAGAGCTTTGGAGTCCCTCTCTTCCATACAAAAACACAGCAAGCCAGAGAACGAGAAAAGAAAATGCCTCTAAAAATGGTTACCTGTTGAATCTGGACATTTGCTATTGTGGTGCCAAGTTCCATCTTGGCTCCAACATGGCAGGATTGTGCCACAGTACAAGGAATTTCCACACATCAGTTTTAAAATTATCACACCTCTAAGCTGTGTGACATGCTAGGGATCATACCAACATCACTCCTCTGTTCTCCACCTGCAGAGATATCTGTCATGATGCAACTTTGTTGACCCACGTTGAAGAATTTCATCCACCACAGTATGAGGTATGAAGCCCTTTGCATTAGTGCCAGGTTTGTATGTCAGCTGTTCCTAAGAAAGATCAGTCTTTGACCTCAAGAAATTATATTTAAAGCAAACTGGATCAGACCCTGAGTTTGTATTCCTTCCTCAGTTTTTTCCCCAAATATCAGCCATAGGAGTAACATGACAGCAGCTGCATGAATAAGAAATTGATAGCACCACAACAAATTGAGGGCAAAGAGGTTATGATCTCTATTTGTCAGGATGGAAATAAAGGCTTAGTTATTCCCTGCAAACACAGGAAGTGCAACAAATATTTTCCTGGCCATAATATGGAGACAGGCTGACACTGCAGAAAAAGAAAAAATAAAAAGGAAACAAGAGAAAGAAAATCAGAATTACAAAGAAATGGTGGTCAACACAAATACTCTTATGCTGTTCCCATGGTAAAAACGCTTATCAGACAACATTTCCAAAAAGCTTCTAAACCATTGTTCAGTCTAAATCCATGTTTCAGAAGAGAGCCACTTTCTATGCTATTTTCCTAACCGATTTAGACATCACCTGTGGTGAATACAGTCACTCTGGTAGTTATAGATCCTATAGACTGGCTAAAGCTAGACAGGTTCAGGAATCAGCTCACCATCACTGAAGCTGACCTGAGTTCATCATGAGCTGCAATATTCAGAGCAAATAAATGCCAAGCAATTAGCTCAGGTAAAGCTCTGTGCTGCTCTGCTTAGACTGGGGAAAATGACCAACTGCTAGTTCAGGTATGTGTTTCCAACATCGCTTTTTGAGCAGGACTTCAGCTTGCAAACCTCTCAGATCAGGGAGGGAGGGATTGCTGAAACACAGCCATCTGAGAAGCTGTCTGCACAATGCAGCACATGGCAGGTCAGATCCTGAAAGCAGCCTCATCACACTGGTGAACTGCTGCCAGTTGGCTCATAAACCTGGCTTCCCATTGCCTTAGCAATTCAGCCAAGTTCTATGCCACCAAATCAGGAATCCCTGTGCCCTTTTGTAGTAGAGATGTGACCTTCTGCATCTTTAGGAGTCTCTGTCCATTCACATTACACCACCACTGTGGTCACTGAATACACCTTTGGTACTCCTTGGCACAGGGACAGGTCTGTTTAGTTCCTACAAAAGGTCACATCTCCACTGACTTCATCTAAGCTGTGACTTTTCAATAGGTCTAAAAGCAGCAAGCCTTCCTTTGCTACTGCAACCTTTGGAGCAGAGCAGACCTGTAACATTGTCCCACAGAAACGCAATTCTAGTTGCATTTGCTGAGCTTTTAAATAATGTGTATATATTCTCTGGCAGCTGGTTTAGGGGAAAGTTACTGCTTTCACAAAGTTCCTTATTGGCTATGTTTTCTTACATAGGTAAAGATTTTCCAACTTCAGTCCTACTGTATGTCCTCCAGTTTCTAAGGAGATAACAGACTTTGTAATCCATTAGGTAACTCTATTGACAAATTTCTTAGTGGTGGTGGCTTAGTGTACTCAGGAAACTCTTTTTTTTCTTTTTTTAAATCAATGTCTTTTTTAGTTTATCTCTGTGAAGTGCCTTCACTAATTAAATTCACTGCTCTCCCTTGCATCCACAGCCATTCAATACCTGTAGAATGTGACCACATTCTGCCTTTACTCCAGGTATGTTGACAATGAGTGGAGAGATTCATGTTTATTTGCCTTTTAGCCTATTTAAGAAAATACTAGGACTGATATATATCAGCCTATGGACCAGGGCATGATCCCTTGGCACCAGCCAAATCCTCTAAGTCTCACCTATTTCCCACTTTCCCTCTCTCCTTCCTTCCAGACCTCAGTTTTTCCTCCTAAGGAGCCATGTCTGCTTCTCAAGCTAAGTTTTCTATAACATTTTGAGTTCAGCTCATTCTCTCCCAAAACTCTTGCTGGGCAAATAAGGAAAAGGAGGAAGGTGTCTCAGCAGAAACGTCCACATATCTGAGTTATGTGGATTAGGAAGAAACTGATGCCCTGCATTCAACATCTGCAAAGGGTGAAATGAGGTGAATATGAGATATGTAATAGTTGTAATTCCTTTTGAAGGGTTTACTGTGTGGATCTGCTGTTCAATTACCTATAGGCCAGCAAGAAGATTATAAAGGGAAAGAATTTCCTCTGTGACATACAAAGGGACTTAAACCTGAAGTGCGAGTGAGAAGATTTTGCAGGCTGAGCACTACGTCTTTTCTTAAAGGAGGAAAGATGGACTTTTGCCCTGTAGATCCACAGGTTTCATTTTAATTCAGTCCCCTAGGTTTTCAAAGTCTTATATAAAGTGGGAAGTGGCCATCTCACTCCTACTCTCTCCCCTCTTTCATGTGAATCATGCAGCATAAACTTCTGTACATCCATTGCAAAGACAGATTTGTTATTATCATTTGATCAAGTCTTGAACTTGGGAGGGGCTGGGCTGGAATAGGAGAGCAAATTCTTCTTCTCATTTTTAGGAAGTGCCACCATCTGAGAGGAATATTATGATCTCCCATCAGAGCAGGAGAAGCTTCAGGTTTTGCTAGATCCAGTCAAAATCTCAGTCCCTTTTTGGGACATAAACATAGAGCGTTCCTGCTTCATGTAGGAAGTACGTTATTTGTGACACCCACAAATGGATAACCAGGATTACCAACCTGCCCCTTCCACAAACAACAGGTATTCTGGTGGTGCAAGACCTCACTAAATCTGGAATGTCCTCAGTCTCCTCCCTACAGCCACAGGGGCAGCAGGGAGCATGTGTGCATGTGAACACTGCAATGGATTACAACACTTCTCTGCTTGCATGCCTGAATTTAGTATTTCCAGAGTAAAACTCATCCTTGTGGAGTAAACCAGAGGAGGACCTCAGCTTAGCTATAATAAGACTTTGCCTGTAAGACAGTTGCTTTTATTTAGAGTAATAATAGGTAATCATGCTTGTGTCACACGCTATTGTAGGGCGGTGACTTGCTGTGACAGAGACAACATGTTAGCTTTTGTGCAGAACTGAATTTTTACTTTTTACACTCATACTCCTGCAGCAGTCAAAGGGATCAAGCTGTGGGATAAGACTCTAGTGACCCCCTAAATACAATTTAATGCTGAAATTATAAGCAGCATTCCCTGGTCTTCAAAGAGCTCTTTGCCCTTCTGTCATGGTTTAACTCCAGGCAGCAGCTAGGATCATGCAGCTGCTTACTCCCCTGTGGTGGGACTGGGGAGAGAATTGGAAAAGTAAAAGTGAGGAAAAACTCATGGGTTGAAATAAAGACAGTTTAACAGGCAAAACAGACAAAGCAAAATAGGGAATTCATTCATGGCTTCCCATCAGCAGGCAGGTGCTCAGTGATCCCCAGGAAAGCAGGGCTCCATCACATGTAATGGTTACTTGGAAGACAAACACCATGACTCCAAATGTCCCCTCTTTCCTTCTTCTTCCCCCAACTTTATATTCAGAGCATGACATCACGTGGTATGGAATATCCCTTTGGTTGGTTGGGGTCAGCTGCAAATTTTTGTGCACTCCCAGCCTATTCGCTGGCGGGGCAGTGTGAGGAGCAGAAAAGGCTTTAACTGCTTAGCAACAACCAAAACCACCAGAGCGCTATCAACACTATTTCCCTTCCCAAATCCAAAACATAGCACTATACCAGCTGCTAGTAAGAAAGTTAACACTATATCAACGGAAACCATGACACCTTCCCAGAGTCTGCAAGCATTAGCCTGTTCTTCTGGAGCAGCATCCACAGCCGTGCTGCATACAGTCCTGGGAGGGGGAGGGCAGTGCTCCAGCCCTGTCTCTTCAGCTGACTCCAGCTCCTTTACGCTTGGCTGCCTCTCGGTTTGTTTTAATAACTCAGATGTTTGAGCATCATTAAAATGGCTCTGACTGGAGCCTGCGATAAGATAGAAATCAGCATATGAAGCAAAGTGACTCACTCCACAAATAATATTTGCCTGTACTGTTATGAGAATAATGAAGCTGCTACTGTAAGGCTCCCAGAAGCCAGGCGATGAGGAGAGGATGGAGGGAGACGAATTGATTGTGACTCTTCCTAGAAAGGTGGATGGAAAGGGCCTTTGCAGGACTCACAGTTTATTATAGTAGCTTTCCTTTTGGGCAGTTTTAAATACCAATACACATTGCATGCTTCAAGCAAATGTAGCATGGATTACAACTCCGTCAAAGGAAAGCCAAAACCAGCAAGTGTTGGCACTGGCAGTGGGTGTGTCTGAACTTTGCTGAAGCTTCTGATGAACACAAACATGAACAGTGAATCACCATATTTTATATAAAGTTCTCAAGAGAGTCTGGATCTTAGCATAGCAGAGGGACTGCATTTTGGAAGACAAGATGCAAACAGTGCATGGCTCCATTTTAAGGACGTGTTTTTAACAAGACAAAAACCTTTCCTATTCACAAATTCTTTCTGTATTTCCAAATAACATGGCATGTGGTGCTCACAGTTAGTATGGGACTAATTGTAGCTTGCTTTGAACTGAAAATACCTCTTCTGACCCGAGGCACAATTCAACTGCATGGGAGGTGCAATAGGTCATATCAGCATATGCCTATGCAGAGCAGGGCTGAAATGCCAGGGCAGGGCTGCATGGGCCAAGCTGGCTCAGCATTTGCCTGTACTGATTCTGGCTCTACTCGCTGTTCCTTTTCATGAATATCAAATATAAATGTAAGAGAAGAGATCAAATAGCAGAAGCTTGCATTCCTGCTCTGCCTGTGAAGGGATGTTTCAGAACATCTTCATTTGAACTATGCAGATATAATTAGTCAATCAGTGATAGGAAGTGAAATCTTCCTTGTTTATAATCTGCAATGTGCGAGCAGAAGCTCTCTCAGGTTCCTAAGAAACCACTTCTAATCTTGCCACAAACTGCAATGAAAGTAGTCCCCTACCTCCTCCCAGCACACTGTTGATTGATCCTTAACAATTGATCAGGAGTTTCATAGGCAGAGTTAGAAAAATACTATCCTGACAGAATTTCTCAATAGAAAACCCAATTTTTGCTTGCATAGATCTTTTTTTACATACTCCTCCCCCCATTATTATTATTGTTTTTAAATTTCTCTGCAGACAAGTATTTAAACACGTGGACATTTCCTGACAACTGCTCGTGCTAATGCTGCTGAGTCTGTGCCTGCTGATCCTGGATGTTTTAGTATTTTGGGTTGGGTCCTCAGATGGCTCTTTTGTCTTTTCTCAGCATCATGGTACCAGGGGCACTGATTCTTCAAGGTTGTTGCTTTTAACTGAGGGCACAGTTACCTCTTGCACATTTCTACCTCCAAGAGAGAATTGATGTCAGCTACATACCTTCTTTTCTCCTCTTCCTTTCTCTACCAAAACTTTTAGCCCCTCTCTCTGTGCCTGCTCTTGCCACTGGCTTCAGTTCATTCTGCCTCCTTGCTCCTTCTTACTTAGGAAAAGAGCTGCAGCAATAGCATCAAAAATATTCCACAGATACCCATGCGTAAGCAACTGGGCTGCAGCTCAGGATATGTAGAACCAGTTCCCTTTTCCTTGTGTGACCTTGGATAAATTAATTCTGCTCAGATCTAAAAAGGAAGCTAAGCACTTAAAGTGGGACATAGAAAGATTCTGCAGTGCTCAAAACTGCCACTCGTCTAATGCTTCATGTTGAGACATGCCTTAGTTTTCAAAATTTAAATCCTCTTCTCACTCCCAGTCCTACTTCTGACCATGGCCAGAGATGACACGGTCTTGACAGGGCTTATACTGATGCCCCATCAGGATCAAAAAGCTCAGCTGTCTTCTGTATGCCTGGCCAAAGCAGTTAAATTCAAACATGCACTGTTAAAAACGTTTACCAGAACAATCTTTGCAAAAGGAAAAGCAATTCACTTCCAGATTTCAGCAGGGAAGCTCTGCAGTAAACACTCACCCAGCAAGGGGAGTCTCTGTGAACTGCGTCAGAGCCACTTCTCCCTAGCTCTAGGGCAATACCCAAAACACAGACCAAGGGAGCATCTGAGCTCTCTACAGAGAAGCTGCTCCTTCTGTCATGAATAAATAAAAGATTCACTCAGCCAGAAAAGGAAGTATCAAAGAGGCTCCCTTTCCAGCTCATGGTTTTCATGGGGAGGGAGAATCCTGTGTTTAAGTCCCTCTTCTAAAGACAGATTCTGTGTTTCTGGTCATGACAAACCCATAGAACTAGTATGAAGTGCAGCTGGGACATTCCTCCATAAGCATCCTGACCATTAGCCTGTAAGCTCCACAGAGGAGAGGAAAACAAAGATGTTTCCTTGTTCTCCATGTTTCTTTATCAGCTGTCTCACTTGGATCCTTGGTGAGACTGGCAGTTGTCTTCAGTCTTGTCCAGGGACTTTGTGCTCCTCTGTGGACGGTTAACCTTCCTAGCAGCCAGATGCTCAGCCAGACACTCTCTCACTCCTCCTCTCCACAGGCTGCATGGAAGTAGCTGATCCACTGTGATCCTCATCCTGGTTTGCAGGGGAATCTCTGCTCTGGTACCTGGAGCATCAGAGCTTCCAACAGCCCCAGCCTGGTGGAGCTACTAACACCTTCACACAGAGCCAACAAGTGTGATGTGGGCACAGCTGGTGGGACCCACACTTTAAAACAGGAACTAAATTTCTTCTCCCTATTTAGTAGTACTGCTTTAAATAACTCAGTTACTTTATGCAAAGTGTTTTGGTAGGAATTGCCTCCTACTATGTGCATTGGTAATATCTAGCTTTGTGAATCCATGAATTAAGTTGGAGTCCTAAAGTGCACTGTAATATAAAGAATGACTAAATGAATTCACCTCATTTTTTTCCCCACCTGTTGTTCACAAGCAATTTCAGAGACAAGATCACTGGAGCAAACAAAGAAATGTGCATGCATGTCAGAGAAGCACGGTGTAGCAATGGGTGACATCTGTCCAACTAAAAGCAGCATTTAACTGAAATTTTACATATTCTCAGCAAACTGATCAGAGAATGATGCAGATTAAGGATTATTTACAGAAATTATTCACCAGCAAACAAACCAAGAAAAAAAAATGCTGTCTGTGGGCAGTTCAGGAACAGGAAAAGACAAAAAATCAAATCCTAGATGCTGTTCATCTAATGAATTATTCACCATGCATTAACTAAACACCAGTTTGTATTTATACAGCATTTAGTAACACAAAATGATGTGCAAGCATTATCTTTGTCTACAAAAAAGCTGGATGGGTTAAATTAAATCAGAGCTCAAAGATATGAACAAAATGCATCAGCTGACCCACATAAAATTGTAATTATTTCTAAAAAAATATAATTTTCTTATTTTTCATTTTAAACCTGGATGCTGAACGCTTCTGAAAATTACATCAATATACTGTTTTCTTGCCCATATCCAGTGCAGATGTAAAGGGAAGTTATTGATGCAGAGTTTATGCATCTTTTTGTAGGCTGTTATTAGAGTTCCCTCTGCTGCTGACTATGCAGGTCTACTTGTACTGCTCAGGTGCTGGGTACTAACAGAGGTAGGTTCAATAGTACATATTACTGAAGTGAATAATACCTCAATTACAGACTGCTGGTCTCCAGAGATAGCACAGCAGCAGCAGGAATAAAAATCCTGAGACTGTGCTCCTGGACTTGTGGGTCATAGTTCTGATATTTCAAGTGAAAAAGAAATATGACTAATGGTACATTATCATTTATCATATTTGTACATCTAACAGTCATGTAGTTTTATTCCCTAGACTTTGGCCTCAGAAATTCTTTTGCAGCCACTAGACACATTCCTGAAAGTACAGTACAATGCTTGCCAGCACCTTGGCAAAGCAGTTACGGTACACAGCTGCAAGATGAGAGTAGCCATTATATAAGCAACCATATTTTGCAATGGATGCCAGAGCCTGTACCTAATTTCTTTTTTTAAGGAGCTAGGATTTAGAAAATACTAGAAGCAGAAATGTCTGTTCCCTTTTATTTTAAGCTCCAAGGTGGGGTGGAGGATGCTTCTCAGATCCATTTCTCTCTTACTTGGCCTTACTGAATTTTCTAACAGATCCTGACACTGTCTCAAGGTGGTGACTGACCTCTACCCCACCATGCTCATCAACGCAGCACCCGTGGTGGGCTGGAAACAACTGGGAGGACTAGTAGGACGCTGGATTCCTGCAAGCTTGTGTCTCACCCGGAGGCCTAGCACCATCAGGACTCCATGACCATGGTCTCTGCCCAAACAAAGAAAGCAAAGCAAACTCTCCCTGCCAGCACTTATAAATGAATAGTGTAAAAGAGGGAAAGCAAGAGGGGACTTACTGATAAGAAAACAGAAATTGACCCCACAGTAACTCTCTTTAATCCATCTGGCCCCAAAGGAGTCCTTTTAATTTGTGATCAAGCTAGAAAGTTCTCCTAGGAAAGAGATTCTGACTGACTGATCTTCCAGGATATATTTAATGCTATATATAGATATAATTTAATGAGTTATTTCACTTTCATCACCTTCCAGGGAAAAAAAAAAATAGGAGATGGAGAAATGGCCCTGAATGAAAGCACCAATATTATCTTGAGCAATTTCATGGGAAAAAAAGTCCTTCCTACTTCCATGCAATCCCAGCTAGCCAAAATTCAGAGAGCTCCCGAATGCAGGGAAATACTTTCCAACCCAAGTGTCTGTCACTCCTCACTCTTTAGCATTTTCTTGGTCTCATCCTTAGTTGCCCCTGAGATTTCACATTTAGTCTGATTTTTGTAATCACTAACTGCTACCCACAGTCTCAGAGTATGAGAAGTCCTTGATTACACTTGAGTGCAAATGAAGCATGGGCACAGATTGAGCTGATCTTAGGAGAAAAAGGGTGAAATGGGAGCAGAGATTCAGAGCTGAAAGTCCCAGCTGCCACAAGTCTTGAGGCACCATATTGAAACTCTGGAGAACATAAGCCAGCTCCTGCTTTTTGCTTGGTGTACAGCTGAACAGAGGATCAGAGGATGGTGTCCACCTGAAGAAACGTAGGCCTCTCAGGCTGAGCCAACAACCAGAAACAAGTGCTTCCAGAGTGCCATCCTTCTTAGCCTAAAGAAGGAATATGAGATAATCTTTAAGGTCCCTTCCAACTCTAGCCATTCTATGATTTTATAAATCAGTTGAAGCAGGGCTAAAAGTGTCTAGTTCTCTGCATTGACACTATAACACAGTAACTCATCCAGATGTAGATTCCTACAAAGCAGAGGCACCTAAAGCTAGTAAGATAAATCCAGCTCCTAGGCTTTGATGACACCAGGGCGAGGCATCCCTCCTCATTAGGTACCTGTACCAGGCAGTACAAATACTGCTGCTCTCTCTCTATCTTTGGGAAGCTGCTGCTCAGTGAGAATGTGGAGATGTACCTGGACAGTGATCCAGTGTTGTTAGAGTGAAGGTGGGATGAAGCATTTGGCATTGCCCTGAGCTTGAGGGGACATAGGAAGCACCTAAACACCTGCTTTGGTGAAATAAATGACCTGAGTTTGGTCCTGGAGGATTTGTTCAGGTTATAGAGGAAGCCCCGGCAGAGACAGGTAACTCCTCCAGTCCCACAGAATAATAATTTCCCATTAGTCAACATGGAGGAAAAACATTTCTTTCCTGCCATTGCTTGGTCTGTCCATGTACTGAGCATTTTTGGGATAAAGTGTTTTAAATATATTCAGTACTCAGCATAGGTAAACAGGTAGAGGAAGAACAGTAAATTCCAGGCAGGGTTAGTTGGTGCTTTGGTACTAAGCAATTGTAGAAATGGGCCAAATTAAGCATGTAAATCTGCATACCACAGAAATCTTTGAAAGGTGGACATACATCTTGTCATGTAAGTATCACAGGACAATACAGACATCGGAAGGGCTACTGGTAGTATCCAGTGGAGACAGCCCATGACAAACAACAGAGGCTGACAGCCCATTGTCATTATGAGTTTCATTGAGTTAATCGGATTCCTCACAATGAGAAAAATGCCAGTGCTTCCACAAAGAGGAACATTACTGTCCTGCAGGCAGCTTTTAGAAGGATTTGGTTATGTGTTTCAATGAGACACTTAAAATTGCACTCATCAGTTTTCAGAAATCTCACTCATTTAAATTGTCACAGCTCAGTGGCCCTGGGATTTAAGGCTAGAAAAGGGTAAGAGTCATCAGCAAAAGCTCTTTACTAATTCATCAGAGAACAGAAAGAGAGCAAATTTTTAGTGAAAGAAATAAAAAAGAGGAACCTGACTATCTTTTCTGTCCTAGCTACTGGATGTCAAGTAAAAAGACACATTGCTGTGCCTGCTTCTAACCTTGGCAGGCTTACAGAAGCCAGATTATCTGCTGTTGGTTTTTTGTGCTGGTGAAATCAGTAGACAGGGTTAGGCAAAGGGGAAAAGGGGTAGCTTGAAGGAGAAAGAGTCAAACTGGCTTTAATCCAGGTTGCTCTGGTCAGCTGTAGCCCAGCTCTTACACTGGAGTTCTTCTGAAGGGTGAATGATGGCTTTGGGAGCAAATCTCTCTAAACAGGCTACTGTATAGGTATTTTATTCGTGACTCTGTGGCTTCAACCCTGTTCTAAGAGACAAACAGCCTCATGGATGTTGCTGCCTCTGGCAGGCGAGCAGTTGTACAGCTCCCCAGCTCCCTGTGGACAAGGTCTCCCTCCTGCACTAGCTGTCAACCCTTACTCAGGCAGCTATACTCTACCTTATCCCTCCTACCTTAAAGACCTTCTCACATTATTTTTTGCAGATATATGCGTCTAGTAAACATCACTAACACAGCCCAATGCAAGGCTCTGCTATGTGAATGTGCTTCTCAAATGACAAGACTCAAATTATAGTCTTATTAGGAACTTCAAGAGTATGTCAACTTGGGTATCATTTTCTCCTTACTTTCCTTTGTCTGTAAGGTAATGGGAGGTGACAAGAAAGAGCTGTCTCTTCTCTGGGTGGGAAGCAGGAGGGAAGAGAAGTGAGATGAATGAGAAAAAAAATAATCCCTGCTGCAAGTGTCTTAAGAATTCAGCAGGTGAAGAACAATCCTACAGTGCAACATGTGAGATTATCTGTGCCCAAACCTCTGGGATATATCACAAATATGTATGAACAGAGGAAAGGCTCTTTCCCATACTCAGGGAATCACCATTGCACCACTGACCACAATCATAATGAGTAGAGGCCCAATGGGCAGCGAATGAAAGTTGACAGAGCCATCTCTGTCTAGTTTCCAGTAGGCAGGAGTTAGCTACTACCTGGAAACAGGCACCTTTTCGGCAGCACAAAGAGCAGGTGAGTTGGTCTTGCCAGCGGTGGCTGTAGCGATCAGATTAGCAAGTGTCAGGGCAAGAACTGATACTGCTGCAGCCCTTCTACACCAGCCCTGTGGAAAAACAGGAGATATCTTCTGGTTTTCTCAGAACAGGCAATCTAACACCTTATAAAAGTGTTAAATGCACTTATAAGGAGGAGGGCTGGGTGCAGAATGCAAATGGCTAACGCCAGTAAGACCAAGCTGCAGGAGTGCCCCTGGCTCTTGGTGAGCACTCGCCCAACAAGTACTGGCAGAAATTACCCCTGGCCATGCTGCTGGGAAGAACTGCGAAAGAAGGGATCCGTATGAATAGAAGGACACCTTCTATCTCTGGCTTTCATATTCTCATTCCTCTGGATCTGGTGTGCTGCTATGTACAACTTGAAATGGGAACCCATAAATGGGACCCAGGTGTGAGCCACCTCCAGGTTCCTGCCCCTCACACTTTTGCCAGTCCCACAGACCATGAAAAATCACAGCCATGTCTAAAGAGGGTGCTTCTTTAATTCCAGCTTGAAGAGGTTGGGGTTTTTTTCTGCTCTGAAAGCCTCTGATTTAGTTTCCAGTCACTAGCATTTTTAGGAATGAAGAACAGGTTATGGTGTCTCTGCTAAGCTCCCTAGCAGTGGTTCACAGGCTTTGTACCCTGCTGCTTACTGGTTTACATGCCATTGACCATCCCCTGAACATGCTACCTTGTAGGTAGACTGACTGTCTAGGCTGAGCATGGCCAATGTAATCTGTGAGAGTGGTTTCATGCTGGCACAGACATAACTATAAAGATGTTTAAAATTCATGTAAGCCTTTACAGCTTTGCCAGAAAAAAAACAAGGCAAGATATGTAAAGGGGAAGTGAAATAAGCAAGCAGGTCTTAGCAAGAATGTGTAGGGACTAAACAAGGTGGAAGACACGGAGAAGAAACAGGGCACGTCTCCAAGACTTGGGAAATACCTGTCATTGTAGTGTTCTTTTCCAGCTTTTCTCAGCTGCAAGCAGTAAGATTTTCCTTCTGTGTCCCTTGCCTGTTAAGCAATGAGCAAATACCCTTCATCAATTAATAGAAAAATAAAGAAAGAAAAAGCAAGGCCATTTGCATTCATGACTAAGCCTTCTTATTTAAATTCAAACTCCTTTTCCCTTTGTGTGAAGTGAAAACTTGGTGGCCCCGATTCACGACTTCATTACTTTGGACGTGTGGCTGTGGCTGTGCTGCACAACACAAAGGCAGGTGATAATTGCCTCACTTTGAGCCAGGCTGATTTGAGTATTCATGTTTCCCTGGCTATTTCTAACCAGTCCTGCAGCCTGGGTAGCGTTACTGCCACAGAAGCAACGTCAGTAAGTCTGATTCTCTGCTGTGTATTCCAAGCCTTATATATCAGTATCAGGAGTGGAGTTCAGTCATTGAGGTGTTACTGAAGTTGTACAGTGCAGTAAAATGCATGATGGTTCACCTGTTTACAATTGCTGTAACGTAATAGTGTAACAAACTCTAGGTATTCTTTAGCAATCTTTATGTCTTTCTGATGTTACCAAATGTGACAGGTAAAATGATGTACTAATATGTTGGTTTTGTGTAACATGCAAACATGCAAAAGTTTACTCACACCAGTCCCCTTATATTTGATGGCAAACTATTTACTGGTCTTTTACCTACTTCTGATTTTTTTATGACCATGAATAACCAGAATTTTACAAATTTTAGCATGAATTACTACTACTACTATTACTACAAATTTCTGGCAGTATTTTCCCTCATAACTGAGATTTAGTATTTGGTCTGGAATGCAAGTTGAATTGAATGAAAGAGCTGAAAGTTGAATTGTCTGGGTTACTGCAAATCCTCTGCACTGTCTTGGAGTGCCTCATTTCCCCAGCTGTAAAATGGAGGGTTGCCTTATCTCAAATAGAGATTTTGAGGCTAAATGTTCAGTAAAGATTGTGAGGTGTTCTCAAAGACTTCAGAATTAGGGTCTGTACAATTAAATAAACCAGATAGACCAGTGCCTCACTGGCTGCAACTTGCTTGTGTGAATTATTCAGGGAATACTTATTAATGAAAAACTAATACAATCAGGATTGTTTCATGAACAATTCACACAAGGTTAAATTAAACAGTTTATTCATATTTAACAACTGACTCAAAAAGCTTCAGTAACTTTTACAAACCGTTACCAATGAAGAAACCAGAGGTGAAGGAAGCTGCTGAGAACCACAGCAGGAATTGACACTGAAGACAATAAGAGAATTGAGAAACCCCTGGCTTGCAGTCCAGCAGACAGATCACCTGGATATCTGGGGTTTGGTTTTGAGCCTCCAGTGTCTGATTTATGAAATAACTCAAAGGTTTTTCAAAAGTATTGAACCTGCAAAATGGGGCTTCACCAGTCTTTCCCCAATCATACCTCTGACTCACAAGTATCACAATAATAGCTCTTCTGAAAGACAATAATAAACATTTTCCCTGGCTGTGGTAGGAAATGAGCTTTTCTGCTAACACTGGAAGTCCCAGGGTTTGGCTGCCTGCTTGCTGCCTTACAGTGTGTGCAAGTTCTTAACCATGAGTTAGGAGTTTGTGTATTAATTTTATTGTCTTCTGGCTCCCAAAAGCAGACCAAGAAGTTTTCAGAAAAGGGAAATAGCCAAGGTCATTATAGTGCCTCAGTAACGCAAGCAAGGTAGAGAAACTTAGAAGATACTGTATTCTTTGTGTTGCTGTGGACCAGCTCTGCCCAAAACTGAGATGACCTCTGCTTCTGCCATTTGGAAAGCAAACTCAGCCTCTGAGTTTATGCTGAAGTAATGTTTTCCAAACACCTCTCTAACTTTCTACAGATGTTCCACGGACCATGGAAGTGTTTCTATTCAGATGAGATTCTATAAGATCATTTCTTTTTATGCAGCATAAGTTGTTTAACAGTGTTTTCTGCTGCTTCTTTTCAAAGTCACTTCTCTTTTCCCTGTCCTCATAAACAACTAAGTATCCTCTCATCAGACTTAATCTTCTATAAGCAAGTGGTTTTTTTTCCTCTCAAATTCACAGTTATTGAGGGGCACACATCTACCATGTCCCAGGCAAGACACTCGGGGACTGACTTTCATTTACAGAAGGGCTCATTTTTATCCTGTTCTGATAAGTGAAAAAGGACAGGTGTTTCTACCCATTTCAGGGTAAGGAGACATTATTATCAGTAAGATGCAGGTTCTCAGTTGAAATTAAATGGACCCTGTAAGATTATTTTCACTACAAGATTGTGTAGACGGCTCGATCAGAGACTGTGGCGGTGTTCACACAGGTAATGAAAAGATTTTACAAGTCTATGGTCTTGTAATTGGACTCTTATGGCTGGATGTTTATGTCTGCACTGAATCACAGTGAGGTAAGGTAAAAACACACGCCCACCAGCTCCAGTGATTAAAACAAAGTTAAAGTAGAGAATGAGTTAAAAATGTCATTTGAAAGAATAAGTGGGCACGGAGGATCTGGGAAAGAAACACAGCAGCATCAGGAGAAGAGTATTTTCAGACTGTATTCAGATCCGAACATTACAGTCTAAATTGAGTAAATATCATCTGATAGTCCTGCATATTAGCCAAGCAAATATTTTTAAAGTTATATAAGAAAAAAGGATTTGTTTGACTAGGCTACTGAAGTATGGTTTGGATTTACGAATTAAATATCCTTTTTATTAATATCAATATTTCAAGAAAGGCAAGGAAATAATCAGCAGGAATCAATTTGTCTTTTAGACATTGAGTTAGAAATATAAAGACCTCCACTGAAGGAACAGCTAACATTTGTTAATTTATCTTTAATTAGTGCTGCTGAGATATCTTTTTTCTCTTGTCCTTGATGTCTTGCAATCATGTTTAAATGGGGTTTTGACAATAAAATCTTCTGCAGTGATTAGAAAAAACACCTTATTCAATAAAGTGCTGCAGCAAAAGATCACCTTTTTTACCAATTCCAGAAAGCTGTATAGATCCTTTTGTGAAAGTATGTCAGCACCTGAAGGTTTCCAGTGTATTATACCCATAATATCTTTGCAAGTCAGGAAAGTACTGTAATTTCCATTTCACAGGTGAAGACAGAGAAGTGAAAACAGGACTGGTGGCCAGCTGGTCTCTCCTTCACATGAAATGAGATACAGAAAAGGAAGATTACCAGACCTGAGAATTAAAAAAAATCTGCCTAGAGTGAAGGCCAAATGTAGACTGTATGCAAGTGAAGAGATCTAGAGAACTTTCTTTGGGAACAAATTAGATATTGAGGTGATGAATTCAAACAAGTGACACAAAACACCGTACAGCAGCCTAACCCTGGAAATACCTACACAGCATCCTTTTTTGGGACTACAAAAATAATCTTTAGATTGCCTAATGTATTGACAAAGAAATTCAGAGCAGAGTGCAACCACCCCTCTTTATCAGTACCCTGTATCTACCTACAGGCCAGTTACAAGAGCAAGCCCTGGGAAGCAGGTTATGTGTGGGATCACATCCCATGAGGATACCAAACACAAGTGTACCACATTCTGCCAGCTCCTATACTGGAGAGCAGAGGCAGCTGTTCAGAAAGGATGGGATTTCTCTCTGAGCAATTTAGGGTCCTTCATCCAAAAGAATACCCTTCTTGTATCTCTTCAGCTCAGAAAGAAATTCAGACAGTCCTTATGTCCAGCATTTCATACCTACTAAATGCAGATTAGGAGCACCTGATTTTCCTCAGAGGATGTTTATGCATGTAAATGCCCCTCATCATTTTCAACCTTTCAGGAACTTTCCCAGGATTATAAAGGAGTTTCATAAAAGACCATAGGCTGGAAGTTTGGTTATCAAAGCCCCAAATGACCCTCCTTCATACATAAGACCTGCCTTTTCCCACATACATAAGCAAGTTCCAAATATCAGACACATAGTCTGGGCTAAAGTATTTCTAAGCCAGGTAGGGACTTATCTAGTTCATATCCATTTTAATGGAAGTCATGTGCCTGAATGCATGAGGACTTCAGAAAATTTTGCCGTGATTTTTCTCTAGTGTTAGAATCTCCATTCTTGATTGCAGCTGGAAAAAAAACCACAAAATGAACAAACTATTCTAACCTGGAGTTCTCAAGCTGATATATACACATGAAGATCGCATACATCTTTCTTCTTCTCTGTGACATATTTCTTTTCTTCTCCCTCCCATTTTAAAATATATATACTTTGTTCATAGTCTGGGCTGGCTGGTGGACTTTTAAGACAATAAGAATGGGAAATCTGATAATACCTTGAGTGATTGATTTTTTTGCTGAAATGTAAGTGGATTTGTTAGTGGAATTTGAGATCGATATTGTATTTATTTATTCATTTCTGTCTTTGCTTGAGTGTAATCTTACAGTCCTTGGCGCTTAAACTTAGACCATTTGTTAAGAATGCTGTTGAAGATGTTACAGTGGGATTTATTATGCACTTTTACAGATTTATTTCCTGTTAGATAATTTGGTGGATGTTTCATGTACTGCATATTGGATAATAATATAAAAGGACACCATGCTTGTAAAATTGAACAGAGTCTTTATTAGTAGAATAATTTACAGAGACATTGCAGCTGCAGTTAGCAATCTCACCCCGCATATCCTCAATGACTTCCCAACAACTATTCAAAACTGTCCTCCTGGCTCTTTCCTCCACATTTCATGCATTGACCACTCACTCCTTCCTCCTCTATGTACTAATCATTGGTTTCCTGGGGACGAGAAAAACCACTGCTTACATCATTGTCCAAGGTTGTGAGTGAGGTGGACTGGTAACAAATAGTATGTGGAAAACGGTGGCAGTGAGGTAATTAAAGACAAAAGGCCAGATGGAATCAGATACAGCACCCTCACACCGCAGCACAAATCAAAAGATGCACAGAAACAACACAAGCCTATGGCAGTGAGAAAAATAGATGCAGCAGCACTGCTCCTTTCAGCTGGACTTGCTCCTACCCCTACTCCTCCCCAGACCTTCTCCCCTCCTCTTTCTGAGGGTATATGTGGCAGCTGGAGCTGAAGGCAGCACAGCTGTGTCTGCCAGCTGTCTGCTGACAGAGTGATGCTGAAAAGGTAAAAGGGTTATATCCAGTCACTGGAAAGTCACCTTGCTCTGCTCAAATAGGAACTTTGGAGGTCCATTGTCTATGTGGACAGTCATCTTTGTAACTGTTATCCTTGTAACCTCAACACCAATCATGACTGATTACAAGCCAGTACCAGCAATGCCAACAAGAGCATACCAGGGTCAGCACCACAGCTGAGAACAAGTCTGGCACATCCTAGAAGTACGTTTAGGGCAAAGAGTGAATGACTTCTTTAGTACAGGATGAATGCTGTTCTCCAGACCCCAAGTGCAAGTAGTCATCCAGAGTTGGTCAAATTTTTTTCCCCCCTGCCTGACATAGTTTCAGAAAGACTAAGAGTATAGGTAAGAGGTTCTCCCCTTATGGGCTGCTGGCAGTATGTTCTTGCTTTGCCACGTCTGAATGACCACACAGTGCATAAAGCATAGGGATCCTGATGCTGTAAGCCACCATGCTATGGGGGGATTCTCCGAAGCCCTTCCCAGCTCCCTGGGTCTTTATTTCAGTGCTATTCACTTGGCAGCACAAAGGAGAGCAGAAATGGCCAAATGACTTGGAGTCATCATCTGCACTGTTTATTGCTAAGCATATTGCCAGAGGCTTTGGACCAAGCTCTAATTAGCTTCAAAATGCAGCCCACTTCTTCTCTTATACAATTTCAGTGCAGCAGAGAGTCTTAAGCCAGATTTGAATGATTGAGTAGTGCCCCCAGGAGCAGTCTTAGCAGCATAGTACAGCACAAAGGGTGGGCTTCTCAGCAGATCCCAGGCTGGGAGCCAGATCCTTTACAGATACCAAACTCCCTGGAGTCCAGTGAATATTATACCTCAGTCAGGTTCTGGTAGTAGACTTTTAGATAACTGTGGTATATTGGACTATGCCTCTAAAATTGCAAGCCAAATCTGACCCTTCCACATATCAGTATGGCCTGGATTTTTCAGTGATGTCTAGTTCATCTCACAGAGCATGGAGAGCATGAGGTGTGCTTTTACTGAGGGAAGAGCAAGGATGGAGAAGGGGCATGTGCCTAACACAGCCTGTAAAGTGCCCACTGGGGGAGTGTAATACATCCACGGAGCACATTGGTGTTGTAAAGAGCCCACTGGTGTGCCAAGACAGTGCCTGCCCATATCCATGCCTCTGCTGGGTCCTCCTTTATGAAAGCAAGCAAACGGCAAGCTTCACCCAGCAAGAGGGGCTGAGGCTCACTTGGGAAACCTACTAGCAGAGGCTCTGAGGACACACAGCTGCAACAAGCAGCCCATGTGAGGGAAACTTGAGTGCTCAAGTGGGTAGAGGAGGGAGTAGAGTCGCAGGGAAAATCTGCAGTCACTGTGAAGGAGGAGCTGATGGTGATCCCTTAGTCCTACCGGCTGGGCTATTTGCCTCCACGGATACAACTCGCCTGTAGTCTAAATTCAGCATATTTCGGAGCATCAGGAAAATTTCCCTGTCATCATCTCCATTCATGTCTCTCTTCTTCTCCTAGGCATCCAATCACTGTCGCATGCCAGCACTGTTGCTGAAGAGGTAAAGTATTGCTCCATCCTGGACTCCCCAAATTCTTCCCAAGCCTTACTGAGCTCCCAATATTACTTCATTACAACAGGCTTCATCCTGGGCATTGCGGAGCTACTGCTGCTCCCCACAGCAACAGTGTTTGGCAGGATCTGGCCCTGCACGACTTTCATCAGAGTGCAAATTGCTTTCCACTTTCCCTCAGTAATTCTTCAGAGCTCCTCTCCCCCCTCCACAGTGTGACTCTTTTCTTTTTCCTGGCATACGTACAGCAAGGTAGGCACACAATAGATAAAGCAAAAGCTAATTGCAAGGCATGTAAAACACAATAGATGTGCTGAGAATCTATATATCAATACCGATGGGCATCCTTATGTGCACTGCATAGCTAAACACCTCTGATAAGAGGCTGGACTGGGAATACATTGCACAGACAATAATGGATTACTAGCTACAACCCCCAAACTAACTAAATAAAGGAAACAGGCTTCTGGGTTTGTTCATTATTCTTATAATCCTAAGTTAACAAAAACTCATGCCTGTGGTGGGGATAAGCCATTCTCCCACTGCCCCCTCCTACTTCCCAATTACAGTTTTGGATTAGTGCAATGAGCTGCCTACGGTGGTTTGGCCAAGACCCAGGCTCCAAAGTCACTCATCCCTGACAACTGCTGAAGTCTGAACTGCAGCAGCTGGGAAATCTTGGAGCTAGGCTGGCAGCCTGCCTGGAGAGCAGAGACAGTTTCTATGTCTATATCCTGCTCCTATGGGAGTTGAGGGATCTGCCTTCTTCTGTCCTCCCCCACTGTCATGTGCCAACAAGCAAGGGAAGCAAGAAGGACTGAGAGAAGACAATAGACGAAACAAGTAACTCCACAGAAAGCCACCATGGAGAATAGCTACAGCCCTACGATAGTAGAGTATATGGACACAGAAAGACACAGACTGAACAGCCCCTCGATATTCAGTCAAGAGGAAACCGGGAAAACAAGAAGGAAAAAAAACCAAGAATCTTATGGGAAGAAAACAGTGTGTTCATGTGTGTGTCTCTGCACTGTAGTTGCAGCTAAAGGTAAAGTAGCAGCTACTCTTAAAGAAAATCCAGATTTTACGTTCAGATATTGTCAGAACAGCTCCATCATTCAAAGGTATTACCTCTTAAAACCCCGCACTCTTCTACGAAGTTGGCAAAGGTTTTTTGATTATATTTACTCTCTATGCTCAGCAAGAGAGTTTCCAGGGCAGGGAGGGAGAAGATGGTAATTAGAAGATGGTAATTAGAGAAAAGTGGATATTTATCAGGTTGTTTTCTTGAAGTATTTCTCAGCTGGTCATGATGCTGGTATCTCCCAGCACCTCCCCAGCAGGAAGGAAATTCAGCCTGCCTGGGGCTGGCAGACCCAGTGCAGGCACTGCTCCTATCCAGAGCTCCCAAGTTATTGAGCACAGTCACTGCCATTTTTGTTTGCAGCTCTTCCCCATTTTGATTAAGACTGGTCTTCCATGAGCTCAGACAGTCTGGTTTCTGCCATACAGTGGCCTGAAATATACTTTAATGAGGGAAGAGATGATTCTCCTTAATGGACTGCTGAGTAGCCCTTTCAGAATGTCCCAGCTTTATAGACAGGAAAAGAGAGTGACGCCGTTGAAAAGGGACTGTTATCTGGTTTGAGTACTTTCTTTTTATTGTCTAGTCCTGTGACTCTTGATGTGATCTGGCATTTAATTAATTGATGTACCAGTAATGAAGAAAGTTTCTCTCATACTGAGTGCGGACAGGTCAGATAGGAAAATAATGCCCATCTTTTCAGGCCTATGCACAGTGCCCTTTGCATTAAAAAAAAAAACACCAGAAAATGCTCTGAGTTTGCAAGATAAATGTTTGGACAAACAGACCAGTGATACAGAAGCCAAATATAATGAGCCAGCCTGACCTCAGCTCTAACAGCTCTGCTTTTATTGGGAACTACAGGTGCTCTGCATCTCAAATAGTCAGGTCTTGAGAACCTAGCATTTTTGTAATCATGTTAGGACCTTAAATTAAAGCAGAATGGTAGCAAAAATACATGTCTGTGATGGTGCAGGCACCATAACCATCCTGGGAAAGTTTCTTTTTATAATCTGACAGCATATTGACTGAATAATTGTGGAACAGAACCTGCTAACAGGGAAAGGATTTATCCTAATTACACAACTTGTGTATTTCTTCTTATAGGCCTTTTATTGCTATACTCTTTGATAGGCTCACAATCACAAATTTCTTCTACCTTTGCAGCAAAACTGCTGTGAAACAAGGATATCTTATTCTTCATATGGGCTGAGGCTGAGGTGGAGGCACATTCCAGACTCCTCTGTAGCCCCTATTTTATCCCATTGCTGGCACCTGCTAGCCCTCCACAGTACAGAGGCTTTGTAAAATAGGTTCTTCCTCTGAGGACAAGGAACTAAGGTGTCCCTCTGCCTGCGGATGGGCCAGCACCCTCTACAGTCTCAAACATATGGTGAAAGAGAACAGCACTGAAGGGCCTTCCTCCTCCGCTCCAATTTACATCAGGATGCATCGTGTTCAGTCCCCATTTTGGAGGAAAGGTAAGTCAAACTCAGAACAAAACAGGTAAACATACAACTGAGGTACAAGGTTGAGTAACTTGTCTGAACAAATCACATGAGAATCCACTCTGTACATAGCACAGCAAAACATTGAGGGAAGCTCCTTCTTGTGTCTTCACTCTGTTAGTGTGTATATGTATTTCCAGGCAAGGTTTTGTTGTGAGTAGAAATCTTCCAATGGTGATTGGTAATAGCATTTTTCCATTAAATAACTTTATCAGGAAATCCAAGATGGCCAGCCAGTAGACTTTTTCCTTTTCTCTGCAGAGGTGATAATATACACAGGTAATGCGAACTCTCCAGGCTTTTTCTTCTCCTCTCCTGCCACATGGCACAGCTTTTATTTGTCATGCAAACATCTGACATATATTACCATAGCACTCTCCAAGCAGCACTTTCCTTCCATAGTAACTGGCTCTGCAACCAGGCCTTGCTCAGCCATTTCCATTGAGATGTGCAATGAACTGTCCGTCACTCTTTCTGACTTCTTTCATAAGAGGGAACACATTCCCCTTTTCTTTCCCTTCACATGCAAATTGGCAGCACTTAAGAAAACCAAAAAAGACAGATTATACCAGTGGAGGGCATCTAGCTTTGAACTCCTAGCTCCCTTTGCTACTTGCAGCAGTCATTGATTAGCTTGGTAGTCTCAGTCATCATTCCTGGCCATAATGTCAAGGACAACACCCCATGGAAGCAAAAGACAGTCACTGCTTCTGGAAATAAGGCCACTAATTTATTCAGACTCAAGTTGCACCATCAGACAATGAGAACATCTACAGGTCACACAAGGGAGTAGCAAGACTTCATCAGTACTTGTAACAGCACTTACAAGAGCCATGGACGAAAGGGGCTACAGCAGCCATACACTTATCCAGGAACAAGGACAGTGAGGAAGAGGGGAAGGCAAATCAGAAATTTCTGTTGCTAATATAATGCCAAAACAAAAAAATAATCTTTGTGAATGGACTGTACCAGAGGCTTCTATCTGACAAGCCAAATGAAATACGAGAAGCTTCGAAGCAGGATGGCAAGCTTTATCTGGGAGGAAATGAGCAGTGTGTATATCTGGCTGTCACCAGGAGAGGAAGAAGGTGCCAAGCCCATATCTGCTCCCAGCACAAGGAGCCGATGAGCTGCCCTGAATGACAATAGCTCTCATCAGAGAAGGATACAAAGTGCCTGAGAAGTGATAAAAAAGCAGCCAAGCTTTTCATTTTCCTAAGTGCATCCCCTCATTATATTTTCTTTTAAAAACATCTTTTGACCAATTTTAATGCAGATGAGAAGTTGCTGGATTGACAGCCCTGGAGACTAAAGGCTTTCCTCATTATCTGTAGCGTCGACAAGGGCAAGAAAGCATTCCTCAAGCTCTCTCTGCTCTGGCAATGTGCCTTCTGGCCAGCAGGATGCAGAGCGGAGGGAAGGGAGCTCTTTCTGAAACATGCTCAGCTCTTGACCCCTGTGTGGAGCTACCTGCTAGCCAGCTCAGATTGTAGCCTGTAAAATGCGTGGAACAGGAGAGGATAATATTTTAATTTTATATGACAATAACATAAGTCCTCAAGCAACCTGCAGTACATGGTGGACTGCATTTCACAAACACAGTGCCAAGAGAACAAGCACTGTATGAGACGATATCTCGCACAATGAGCTGTATTCTTACCATCAGACTAAGAAAAGTATAGGGGGAAAACTAGATCCCTGCCAGGGGTAACATATTGTCAAGCAGCTGGCGGGTAACATCTTGACTCCAAACTGAGCAGGACCCACTGGTCTCGTGCACTCCAAGGGGGGAGCTGACTGTATGCAAGGCAGAAATTTATGGCTTTGCAGAAATATAGAGGTACCTTTCTTTCAAGGCGCTGCCTTACCTTCCTCTAGCCCCTGCTGAGTTTTGAACCTGCACAGAAATGAAAGACAGTTTGGCCATTTTCATTCACTGGGGAATCCAGCAGGAGCCAGGAAGTGGTGCTTGGTACCAAGACACCTCCCACCAGCCCTGATCAGAGAGGTCACATCATTGCGCAAGGCAGCAACTCCCAGCTCTCGTTGAGTTAGGAACCATACTCCCTGTGCAACAGCGCTTCTGTTTCACATCAACTGCTGAGAAAGACTTTTTTTTTTCTTCTATTAATATAATAATCAAGTTTCTGGTTCAAAGACCTGCATATTCATGTTGGAACAATCAGGGAGCCGACTTCAATGGGCCTTTCTCTGCTAAAAAATTATACTGCTTTTGCAGGACTTACTTGGGGAGGGAAGGGGAAAGGAAGATTGCCTGCATTAGAATCACTAAGCCACCACTTTCTGCGGCAGTAATGGGTATTATTATTATATCTGTTGCCCTAGACATTATTAATGCTATTATAATAGTAGTTACTATTATAGTTAATATAATAGTATTATAGTAATGCTATTATATAGTATGGTAGTATTATAGTAATAATTAATATTATAGGAGAAGAAACTGCTGATGTCCTAGTCATCTTTGTTCATCACAGCTGTCTGTATCTGCATCTGTGTATTCAGAGACAATCCCTAGCTCAAAAAGTAAACTATTTAAAAAATAATAAAGAATGGTTGGAGTAGGCTTAAAGTATTGTCTACTTTCTCACATGATAGTGAATTGAAAAAAACCTTCAAAATAAATGCAAGATGAAGACAGTGATGTAAATCAGATCATAAGATGCTGTTCACATCACCTCCCCTCTAAGTGCTGTACAAACACCTGGTCTTGTTGTGTAACTTGATTCAACATGAGTTGGAGACTTTGCTCTTCAGACAGAGGCTTTGATCTCAATGGAATAGCACAATCCCTTCTTCCCCTGTACAAGTTTTTTCTTGCCTGCTCTGAGTATCGTACTGCAAGTCCCAGGAGGTCTGTTGCATTTTTAATGCCTGCCTCCAAGAGTGTCAAGTAAAGGGTTAGCCAGGAATTTTCTCTGGGAATAGTTTCTCAACAGGAGTTACAGTTTCCACCTAGTGCATTATTTTCCTGGTCATCATTCTTTCTATGGTCATCTACTACTGGTTTATGAACAAAATGTGTTTCACCAGTTGAGGAGTGAAAATTTAGAAATTTTTCAGTTCAGTGAGTTTACATGGAATGTTTTGTCTGCTTCAATTCAAAGCTAAAGTACATTCAGTCTGTCATCCCAGATAACTCTTTGCTTTCTCTCCTTTCCCGGCTCAGCCATGTGACGACTGTAATGTATTTAATGATGTTCAGTTGAAGGCTCAGGTGCGGATAGTTGAGTAGCTGCAGCTTTCTTCATGCTTACATGTGCAAGGCACACTCTTCTGCAATAGGACAATGTTGGAAGTCAGTATTACTGCAGAGCATAATTCAAAGGTATACTTATTCTCAAACTCTTCTTTTCCATCCCAAGTATATGAACAATTACCTTGAAATGTTACAGATTATTTTAAAAGCTAGTATTCTAGAGTATGCAGATCTGATATGGGTCATCAAGTCTTATGTACATAATCTATTGCTAGGTAAACCCTTTTAACCCCAGAATCCATGGCTGGGAGATGTTGAGCTCTGCAGCAGTGCTTCCAGATATGGGAAGGAATAGGCTTCGACTCGACCAGCCTTGCCTGTGGTCCGGGGAACCAGAGGAGGCTCCAGCGTCTCTTGCAGCTCTCAGGTGATGTTAGGGGAGCACCAAGATGCACAGCTCCCTCCACCTGTCACACTTTCTGACTTCCCACAAACGACAAACGTACAAGCCACACCTTAAACAGATTGGGGGGGGGTGGGGGGTGTTGTTGTTTTTATTTAGCTGGTTAAGCATTTTTTGACCCCATCTGTAACCTGTGAATGTTGTGAGAAAGGAAACATAGTCAAGGTTTAGAAGACTGTGGCAGGAATCAAGCATCCTACCTGAACTCTGAAGTTTAGCTTTGCTACTGCTTGATTCTCTGTACTTTGTGCTTATCACATTTTTCTTTACACCTTCAAAGCTAGCTATCTTTCCTTCCGTATGCAGAAAAATTGTAATTATTCTCTTTGGGAGAAGACACAGATGGGATCTCAACATTTCTTTTGGTAGTGTTAGTACTCCTTTGACTCAGCAAACCAGATTTCACTTCTATTTTAACTGCTTTAAATCTAGTTTTCAAGCTGTATAAATTAGAGCGAGTTGTTTGTGTCTGCATCCAGAAGCTACATAATTGCTTTTATGTTCAGCACAAACCTCTCAAAAAGCAACATTCTGAAGGAAAAGTTTCTCTGACAAATTCTTCTTACACCATCAAGAACTTGTAAAAGGAGCTTCTTTCAAGGTGGTGAATGTTTCTAGGAAAAATAGCTCCTAAGGTTTAGGGGTTTTTAGGGTGATACCTGATTTTCTTTTCCCTACTCCCCAGCCACAAATTATTACCAGATCTTCAAACTTCTGCATAATGTGTTTTGTCCCCTAGCAGTACAAGGGGCATTTTTGATGGGGGATGGAGGGTGTTTTGGTTTTTAATATCCTTTACATTTATACAAATCAGGCCTCCTAGCTACCTTTTTCTATAAATAAACGTCTCCTCATTATTTTTTCATCCCACACATACTTTGTATGCTATGCTATATAGTTACATTTCATAAGATTGCAAGAAAGATGCTATTTTCTGATGTGGAGGTAGTTTATCTCCCTTGCTAGTTGTCATGGCATTTTTAAAAGTCCTAACAAAACATTTGGCTTCCCCATGACATCTCAGAGGGCTGGGGTAATATAAAGCAGGTTACATTTCATTAACTGTTAAAATGTTACTGAATTTTATGGGTGTAAACACTGCTGTATTACCAGATACTAATTCTGTACAGAAAGCAAAAATGAAACGTAAAGTCTTCATGGCACCACTAGTATTAACCTAGGATGCATATATATCTTCTGGTCATTTTGACTAGGTTTCTATGTCTCATCTGGAGCCTTTGAGCCTGAAGGTTGCATCCTGAGAGGCAGAATAAGCTCTGGACTGTGCAAACACACAAAGTTTAGTTAGGGAATGGTTACTTAATTGTCATCCCAGAGCAAGCCTCCTAGGAACCTCTGAAAACTCTAATCCTTGTTAGCATCTCATTATCCAGCATCTTGCTTTTATCCATTTTGCTTTGCCATGGCTTTAATACAAACCATGACAGTAGGCACTTTGGGAGGGCTATTTAAAGCTTGCTGGGGACATACATCCAGGCACTGAGTCAGATCCTCAGCTGGTATGCTCTGGTGTGCCTCCATCAGCATTGGCAGGAACAAACTCATTCACACACAGCAAAGGCACTGGTCCTGTAAATGCTGTAGCAAATCCAGATGTGATTTCTGCCTGTCCTTTAAAATTCTGTGGCTTTCCTGTCTCTTTTTTTGTCTCTTCTAGCAACCCCTTGCTCTGCTCTGGGTCAACTCCTTCAGCAGTCTCACTCGTTCTCATTTATTGACTCCACATTCTTGTACTCATGATTTTCCTTTCTAGACCTCTTGTCTAAGCAGCTTATGTTAACATACTGTCCAAGCTGCTTTCTTTGCTATCAGCCCAATTACATGTGCTCAGTCTTTTGGGATTTATGGCATTTTATGTATTTATAATGGCAGATACCAAGTGACCTCTTTCATTTACTGTTATGAAAACATCACTGTTTTAAATTTCTCCTCTGAACTGGCTGCACATTTTCAACTCGTTGCTTGTTTCAAGACATTCTGTGCTTGATAGCTGTGTTCTTAGCCTTACTCAGTCCAAGGTCTGCTTTTGCAAGCTGCTGCTTTTGTGGATTATGTATGAATAGGACCCAGACATAAATCTGTCCTATTGAGGCTTCTCTAAAAACTTACAGCATTGGAAACACACTCTCATTTTCCTTAGCAAAGCTAAAGAGCATCCCTGAGATATTTTTTTTTTTCTCTCTCTCCCAATTAAATGGAAACATTATCAGCTGTTGTAAATCAACATTGCTGAAGATAGTGGGGCTGTACTGATTTATGGTCATTGGGAATTTGGCACACGAGCCAAGCTTAGAAGCTTCCCTTTCAAATGCTCTTTTGTTGTAACTATCTCTAGCTGTGCCTTTCTTGATGACAGAAAATTTGGACCTACTATTGCTCTAACGACAGAACAGCATCATCTTTTTTTCTGTGCTCTATGTCTAGTGTCATCATTTAGCTCAGTAGAAAATATCACTGTCAAATAATCTCATGCTTCAGTGTGACAGCTTTTTATGTTGACATTGACTTTGCAATGGTATAACTCACCTCAGAAGTTGCAAGGTTATGGAAAATAAAGCCAGAGTCTCCTACACTCATCCTCCTTGCAGTGTCCCTGTGGTGCAAATACCTGGGGATTTGGCTGCCACAAGAAAATGTTCTTCTCCCTGTGTACATAAAGCTTACACTGGGCAGAATCAGTCTGATCTCGGTGCTGGGTGCACCAGTGAGCCACAAAGATTCACATTTGCAGTCGATCTCTAATTTATATTGTCTTCAAAACATGAAAAGTCCTTCTAGCACCTGGTTCTAGGGACACCTTGGCAGAGTCCTGTCGCTGTACTAGGGCATATGCATGGTTTCCTCCAGGGCATACAGATGGTCTGATAAAGTAATCATTTGAATTCAAGACTAATGGCAGGAAAGTTTTGGATGGGCAAGGCGAGAAAAAGGGATTTTGACCAGTCTTAACTAACTCCTACAAATCCCTTCTTGGCTGGAGACTTGGCCTGGCTTTGACCACACAGACAGACAAAATCCCGCTATTCTGACTCACAGCTATGTTACTATAGCTTTATGACAGTATAATTCAAATCTGATTCCTTTTTCTCCTGCTTTTCTGACATTACTTACAGGAAATGCTTCTGTTCACCTTCCCTATCCCACCTCAGCCTAATCTTTCCGTATTATTTCTTTCCACATATACTGTCATTTTCCCTTGTGAGAAGAAACAACTAAAATAATTCTTTACTTTTTCTTCTTCTTCTTTGCTATTTAGTAGATGCTCAGCTAGGCTGTTTCCTAGAAGTATTTCTTTCTTAGGCAACAGAAAGTAGTCATTTATTGACTTACTTATTCAAGCTGTTCAAAGTTTTCTTTTCTTCCCTGCTCCTCTCTCCAGTCTGAAATTCTAGCTGAGGAAGCAGTGTTCATAGCAAGACAATGTCTCTGCCTCTCCAAAGATTTCTGTTAAGTTTGTCATAGCAACCTTACCTTCTACCCCTGAATAAACAAGGCCTGCTGCCCTGTATTGTCCTCTGACTGGACAAAAAGGCACTGAGAGACCACTTCCATCTATAAATTCCCTACAGCTGACACCTGTATTTTTACAGGTTTCAGAGAGCTGTAAGCTGCATGCCCCCTCCCAAACCAGATTGCAGCCCCAAGATGTGTAATGGCTGTACACATAGACCAAAAATGCAGTCCCTGGCCTAAAGACTTTCCAAAATCAATGCAAGACAAGAAAGAGAAATGAAAGAGAAGAAGAGAGAGAAGTGTACCAAAGCATAAAGTGCTACAGGTAGCAGCAAGACTCAGAAAGCCTCTCTGGATTTCAATTTTTTTCTATGTTTCAGAGCAAGGGAAGCTTGCAGGAGTGCTGTGATGGAGAGCCAAAAAACAGGATAGCTGTGGAGGGTTATGTCTTCTCAGACGTGTGGGGAGCAGAGGGCAAAAACATGAAGGTGTTCAGTAGAGCATTTAAAAGGCACTGAGAGCTGCCACTCTGGGCCATCTGGATATATGGGAATTTTTATGTTGTATCTCTTGTGCAGACGGAAACTTCTACTAGCACGATGTTGGTCACTTTTCCCTGTCACTTCTGCCAGTTGCATTCCTTTTGCTTTGATCTGGAAGGGAGGTTAAACTTTACTGCAGATTAAATGTCTGGAATGACCTTTTGCTACCTGGTGTATGTTCTTAGCAATTGTGTTTACTTTTTTTGGACTGGTAACATTGCACAATGAGAAATCACAGAGAGCCAGAGCTGTTGGTACTGCCTGAGTTGTGGTACAGTAGTGATCTCTAACAGACAAGATCTGTTGCCAGGGCATGCTAGTTAGGACTGCTTAGAGATTTGTTTGGGCATCTGTTGCTAATTTTGCAGGGCCACAGTGATTCTTCATTCCTGGTCCATGTGCAAACTAATGATCTGTGCTGCAGTTTGTCTTTTAATTAACTTCCAGAGGGGCTGCTCACTGAGATGCAGATTATAAACTGAATTACTCACAAAGGCAGAGAATTAAGGAGGTGCATGCTTGCCTCCAGTGGCAGGATGCAATGAGCACTGTGCCATTGATTTTGAGAAATTGGGAAAGATATTACACAGGTGATCTTGCAAAGATCACAGGGTGAAGCTTGCCAACCATTGCAAAGCTTCACAGGGTGAAGCTTGCCAACCATTATTCTACCCCACTGCTATCAAAAGTGCCAGAAACTGTGCAGACACCAGAGGGAAAGCATTACTTTGGACTTTCTTGTGTTATGTGGGCACTGCTGTCTATCATTAGGGAGTAAGTACAAGGCTACATGAACTCCATTCTACCACTCTTAAAGTTATCTCCTTTTTATAGATATTCAAGCTGTTGAGCATTTAGAGAAAATTACAAATTACATACTTAGCAAGTAGACACTGTCCTTGTGCATAAAGACATGCTGTGACTGAGGGACATGCAAAGGCCAGCAGACAGTATGCGGATGGGCAGTCTGACTGTTGCCAAGTTACAGACAGACCCTAGGTCTGTAAGAATCTCTCCAGCAAAGCAAAACCCTTGAAGCAGATCAGTCCAGAAACTTCTGAGAATTATGCCAGGTCAGTATAGACCATTTGGACCCAGTAATACCTTAACCCAGGTTTGGAAGAGTATGTACATGTGTGGTGGGATAGCCACTCTGAATGCAGCTCAGGTTCTTCACCACGGCTCAGTTTTTCAGGGATGAGAGGCTGTTTTGGGAACACTGCCAGGCTGCTCTGACGCTTCTTGTGCCCGTAGCCCCTTTGGTTGCAAATTCAAATGAGATCACTTCCCAACAGGCCCCCTCCTAGTCACCAGTTACATCTGGCAGCTCCTGTTTATAATTAATAGACATACCCCTCCTGGAGAGAGCATGGCCACGTCTTTCCTTGTAACACAGCACAGATATGGTGAGGAGAATAGCACAGGCCAGGATGAGCTAACAGAGCCCCAAAAATCAATTATAGAATAAATGCCACTCAACTTTCAAGAAACAGACAGGTGATTTACTGACCTCACATGGGAAGGATCCAGGATCTACCACCACCTGATCCTAGTACTGTGCTGACAGCAACAGAAATATGCAGAAAGAATTTTCTCTCTGGGAAACAACCACCCTTACCTAAGAACTTTACTGCTCCATCTTTCGTGTTGAGGATCCTAGGATGAGTTCTGTGAGAGGGCTTCATCTCACTTTAACCACCAAAGGATGAGATATGCAGGGTGACATTTGGCTATGGTAGTCCCTGTACCGCCACGATGGTAGGGAGATGGTGGCATTTCCAAAGAGGAGCTTACCTGGGGCTGGAGTGGGATGAGTCATTCTCTAAAGGTGCTTATCTCTCCCTATTGACTGTGGAGGAAGCCTAGACCCCCAGCATAGAGTGAGTTACTCACTGAAGCTAGGCAAGATGAAACCTTAGTTCACAAAGAAATTCCTAAATTACATACTCACTTCACCAGAAGAAGGTGTCAATCTGAGCTTCATAGAAAAAGAAAAAAGAAAAAGAAAAATTCACAAGAAGTGACAGATGGGAGAATGAGGTGCAGCAGTACTTGGGGGATATTTCAGATTCTGGGGAAAGTATAAGCTCCTGTATTTTGGGGGAAAGACTTCTCACTGATGAAACAACAAGGCCAGGAGAAAGACGGGCCTTCAGAAAGACAAGATGATGTTTTTCAAATGTATCCTGGAACATGAGTAGCCCCAGGCTGCTGGTTAAACCTGAAGCGAGCAATCCTGGAATTCTGCTGCTGCAAATCCTCTTCATTAGCAAGACACTATATTTAGGTCTCTCCTGACAGGTGAAAGCAGCACCAGAGACTGGCAAGCAAGTTACAGTGAAATTCAAAATTACTAAACTTTTTTTGTCACACAAGGTGAAATTAAGCTCAGCTTTTGAGAGAACTCAAGAAATTTGTTACCTTTTTTTAAAAACTTTTCATGCAGTCTTAAAGAAAAAGATAGTGTTGTGGGTGATGCTGCAGTTTTAAAATATACACACCAAACAGCACAAACCTCTGTTGCTTTACTTGGGAACAAAATCACATTAGTAGCAGTTCTTACAGTGCAGAGCATCAGGGACAGAGCAGGGCCTTAAGACATGCAAGCTATTAATTTCAGTAACTTTTGCTCTTTTTTCACCAGAATAGGAAATGCTACTTCAGAAAAGGCAAAAGTCTCCTAGGCTTACACAGAACTAGATTTTATCCATGCATCTTTGAACATCTGTATGTGATATAGAAGACTTAGTCCCATCAGCTGAATACTACTCATGATCCCTAGGAAAAATAAATCTTATATTTCCTTTAACCCTCTGCCAGATTGCTACTATACATCTGCTTGTTTTGTTGTGTTGTTTTGGTTTTTTTCTTAATTTATGAGGTAAGGTAGAATTCAAGCAGTAGAAATCAAACTTATATTGAGCTACCAAACCAACCTAGAAAATATGACTATATCAAACCAATCTAGAAAATATGACTATGTTATCTGAGACCATGGGAAAGCCTGGTGTTACTTACAACGATGCCCCACAGAAGCCTAAAAACAGGTTTAAAACAGAAAGAAAGGATTTTTTTCTCAAAGTGTGTGGTGCAACTGCGGAATTCATTGCCACAGAACACTTGTGGAAGTTGAAGGTATGAAGGGGATGGAAAAAGGGTAAACGAATAAACAGAAGGTTGATACCCCAGTCAGCTATTAAACTTAATACTCCAGGTGCTCTCTATCTCCAGCACAGGAGATGAAAGTCTATCTTAAAGACTTTATGCTTGCACTTTATGCTTGCCCTTTTTTTTTCCCTTTTTTCTGAGCATCCACTTTGTTGGTTTCTGCTAAAGGCAGGACATGGGTCTTGATGGTCCTTTGGTCAGTGTTCAGACAGCTATTCTTGTGCTTTTGTACTTTTGTTTATGCCAGCAGAGCAATACACCTGCCAGCCCAACTAATGTTATTTAAGGAGGTAACAGGGCTACACAAAAATAGTTACAGAAGCAGGGGTAGCATAGGCAGACCCTTAGGAGAGGTTACTCTGTATTCATGGGAAAAAGCTTTCTTCCTTGATGGTAAATTGAAAAGAATAATGAGTTAGATTTTTATGCAGTTTCAGGTAATAGGGGTCGTTGTGAGACTTATGAGAAGGTACAGTAGTTGCAAATTCAATACTTTATAAATGTAAACAAATCAAATCCCAGGTGAAAGGCATTGGCTGGTTTTTAACTCCTGGAGCAAAGAAGGAAGTGTTTATGAATGAGAGGTACGTGTGGTTCTTCACACTTAGGAAATACACATTAAATTTGCAAAGAACTGAGATAATGCCAAACACCTTGATTAATCCTAGCATGCATTGCTTGAATGCAAACTTCATTATAAAATGGAAATGAAAACTATTTTGCTCTTTTCTGACACATGCCAAATGGACATAGGGGTTGCTGTTCAAAACCAGCAAATCCTGTATGATTCTCAGGAACCCAGGAATTTTTTTTTCCCAGTCTTTAAGTTGAATGGGATGAGTTGAATTTTATCTGTAGATGAATGGAAAGAGAACTCAGATTTACATATATATATATTAATTTTATGGACAGTTTAACTCACTCAAGGTTGAGCTTATCAACGGATACTCAGGAGTGCTTGCTCCTCTAGACAATGGAGCGCAATCACTGAGGCAAATACCTATGGGAGCTCTGGATTTTCTGCTTGAGTCAGGGTGACAGACAATGGCCTTCACCTTACAGACTAATGAGGCAGAGACAAAATGATTATTTGCTTTTCAGGCTTTGTGGTTTGCCTGAGTGAGGGCATTCCTAGGCAAATATTTCCAGATGGGATTATTTCCAATATCATTAAAAAGAATGCTCCTGGATATACTATAAAAAACAGGAGAAAACATGAAGTTTACAAAATGAAGATTTCATGCCCCTGAGCTTAAGCAATGTAAGCAGGAGGTCATAGGCTAGGTCATAGGCTTTGTGCTGAATCCCTGCCTAAGGGTGAGTTTCACCCACTGCTACACAGATATTGTTAGTCTGTCAAAAATTTGCCAGAAATATTTTTTGCTAGTTGCTGAGCCTTGATCATGAGAGCAAAAGGAGAAGATATCCTTACTGACCTTTTCCATTTCTTGTTTCTATCATTCTGTGAACAAAATTGCTTATTTTGCCCTGGTAACTTAAGTAAGAAGCTATCTCTTAACTTTTTTTAATGTCCTTAGCAATTAAGATCATTTATTTTCTTTCTTCTTCTGTCTAGAATTAAATCAGTTTGATAAGAAAACGACAGGCCAATGGTACCAAATGTATAGATTTAATAGGAGTTCCACTGGGAAAATATTCTGGTTTTATTGAATTTAGAAACAAGTACCTTTAAAATAAAAGAATGCCTTAAAACCTTGGCAGTTCAAAAGATAAAGGCAAACAAATCAATAAAGAGACATAGTTTGTATATTGTTTTCAAATATCTTTTCTTGCAACAGAAGATATAAAAGCAAATATTGATTTACCCTGATTGGATTTTGATGGGTACAAGGAGCCATCAAGGAACTATCAAAAGTTTGAAAGTCACATACAACACAAGTAATAATTAAATACTGTGTTAGAAAACATGCTACCTTCACACACATGAAAAAAAGAAAATTAAAAGAAAGTCAAATAATGGAGAGAATATGTAGTCTTCTGTCCTCACTTTAGTTTGAAGCATCATCAAATCTCACATGTGCAATGCATCCCTGAAAACAAGCCCCAGCTCTTCTCTCCTGACAGGCTGATTTGCTAAGTACCTTTCTTTGCCTAGTCACTAAGCAGAGGCACTGATCTGGCATTAAGATGCACCTTCTGTCTTGCTAGAGATGTGATATTCTGTGGTAATACAAAACCAAAGTCCTGACTACTTATTCCATTCCCATTGTACTTTACAACCTGGCTCCCATGTTTGAGTGCACATGGAAATACTCTGCTTAACTAATGAATGCACAACAAAGTAGCATCCACTTCTGAACATCTTTCCCTTCTCTTCATGAATATGTCAGACTCAAGAGTCTGGCTCCAAGCAGACTTTTGACCCCACAAGGAGAAAAGTGTCAGACTCTGCTTCTCATTGGAAACATCACTCCTGCCACTGATTTTAGATGGAAGACTTACTGCGTAGGACAAGGATGGATGGCAGATGGCTATGTAGAAACTGTGACATCCATTTTAGACAATGTTTCTCAGCCAGATTCCAGGATACTTCATCATTTTGTCTCCGATCTCAGCTAAATTTCATAGGTTATTTCTTTGGCTTCCCTAAACACTTGTGCAGCTTACCTCAGCAAGGAGGAGTAGCCCAGAAGTGAGTTACAAGCTTTCAATTCCAAGGTTAACACTCATGACATGAGTCAAGAAGTATATTTATGAGTAAAGAAATATATTTAACTACAAATCACAGTGTAGGCTACTTCATAATCACAAAAAAATCCCTCCAAACCCCCAGCATTTGGGCATTCTTTTTATTTCTCTTTCACAGGTGCAAGTTTTAAGATTTGGCATTTCCAGGCTTTTATCAGCATCACATAATATTTTCTCAAAATGAAAGGTGAGGAAATCAGGCAATAACGTGATTTCAGCTGCTTCAGATCTGAAGACGACAACTGATCACAAGATGGAGATGAACGCACTGGGCTTAACCCAGGAGTTAAAAATCACTGTATCCCCACTTAAATGAAAGATATTTCACCATTGCAGAATCAGTCAAACATCTGGATAGTTATTGCTAATAATAATAAAGTTAGGTGCATTCAAACCTGTCCTATCAAGACATGTTCTGTCTCCTGAGTATTTCCTTGAGGTCTGCAGTTCTCTCTACCAAGTGACCTAACCACCTCCTACCAAATGAGGACTCACACAAGGCTTGTCTCAATGGGAAGCAGTTCTGTCCGTACTGCTGAAAGTAGAACAGTTATATACAACTGATTTGGGAGTTGGCAGTTTTTTGGGTTTTTTTCAAATATCCATCATGTAACTGCTAAATGAAAGGAATGCATTGTCTTTTTGTTGCAAAATAAAAGAGCTGAGCAGAAATATAAACATATGCAAACACCAAGATGAGAGGGACTCAGCAGCTTCTGCCCTGCTGTTGTGCGATGGGCAAGGGACACCTTAAGAGCCATCCCATATGCAAAGCTGTCTCTAGCATGTGCAGTCCTGTCTCACACTACAGCACTTCACCTCCTGTTGCATTATACAAAAGGAAACCAGCCTGTAACATAGCAGGCTGACTGCCATGGGTATGGCTCTGCAAGGGCAGGAGTTGACAGACACAACACCACTCTTGTTCTGAGAGATTCATGGTGGATGAATATTTTCTTCCCTTCCCCCCACTACCTGCATGGGTTAATTCACATCCTGACAGTGAAGTGACTTCTTTCAACTCACATTCTGTGCCAAAAGACCAGCAGATCACAGAAAATGCCCAGCCATGGGACCTTCCCTTCTCTACAACTCATAGCTCCTAGTGTGCTCACTGCCACCTTCCTAGGTCAGGTTGGCACAATTAACTTGTCCCTACTTTTGCCAATCCCTGCCACGACCTACATCCATCATCTCCCACATTGGCTCAGACACAGTTTACAAACTTTCTGCTGCCCTGAAGCACCCTCCCTTCCCCTTTGGTTACCGTTGCGCTGCTTTCCCTGTCAACCATTCCCTGCATCCCCATCATGCTCCTCTAACTGCCCATGAAGTGCTACCACCACTTCTCCCCTCTAACCTTTCCTGATCTCCCAATCTGCCCTCACTTCAGATCAGCCTGGAAGGAAGCAAGCATGTTTCTGAAGGATGAACTTGTTGGTCCTCAGAATAAACTCTGTTTACCCCACTGTTACATTTCATGTCATTTGAGGTAACAAATAAATACATGCCCCACATGGAACATGGCTGGGAATATGAGAGATGATGACAGCTATAAGGGGTGTTTCTACACTAAGTCAAAGTACATGCCAAAGTCCAGCACCTTCAAGCACTAAGACATGAAGATAACAGTCCATCTCTCTAGCCTGCTGGCCCTACAAGACCCTGGATAGTAACAAACTCCTTTGGCTCATAAATTTGAGACAATATGACACGATAATTGTGAAGGGAGCAGACATATGTCACACTGAATTAACCAAGTGACTTATTTTTCCAACACGGCAGAGTACTTTTAAGGAAAAACTTGCCTGGTTCTCGGCAGTGACAGCTCCGGCACAGCAACAAATACAGCTGACTTTGGTCTTCTCTCACACTCATTGCTGCTCTAGAGAAGTGGGGAGCAGAGACCTGGCAAATGATTTTTCAACTAGTGTGGTGGTGTGCTCTCCCTGTTCTGTTCCCCTCCCCCTCGGCTCCTGCTTTGGCCTTGGCCACCATGGCCATCACAACAGCAGCTGTGATAACTTGCACCAGGACTTTGGGGGATGGCTGGCAACATAGTCAAAATACTGTCTGGAGTGGGACCTAGAAATTTTGTTCCCGTGAAAATATGACTATAGGTCAATTGTCTTACCCTATAAATAGTGGACAGCCCAAGAGCCCTTTGAGCTCTCCTGTATGGCAGCGGGCTGCACGCCAGGATCTCCCCTTTTGCGAGGACGCTTGCTTAAGGTTCTACTCCTCGAGGTTGAGAGATTCCTTGCCGCAACAGATTCTCGGTAAGTGACTAATAGCATGCTAAACTTTGAAATCTTAGCTAAGTAATGTAAAGGATTGATTGCGCATATATAATCCTTTAGACATAAACCGTTGACCGAGTCTGGGACTAGGATTGGATCCAGCCGCACCTAGACTCCTCTCTAAGAAGGAGTTTAGAAAGCAAGGGGGTCCTTTCTGAACCTCGTGACTCAATGGGAGGGTCTCCCTGACAGCTTGTTTGACCCTGTCCTCTATGCAGTAAATAATAGAGTGTACCTTGACATCGAATCTCATAAAACAGTATCGCATTTACTACTGATTTTGTTAAATCACTGTTTCACCTTAATAAATATTTCGCTACTTCACTCTAACTAGTGAAGTTAATCACTCCGTCCGCGACAACTAGTTTAGTGGGTCATTCTGAAAGTATCAAGCGGTGATGAAAAGCCTCATATTTACACCTCAATAAGCTGAGGTCTTTTGCACAAAATGCCCCAGAAAGAACTCTTTGGCCTGTGCGTGATTCCTGTGAAGGTTCCCCATGTACCCAATACCATGCTGGCATCAGCATGGTGAGACTGAGGGACTTAGCTGTGATTCTGAGGAGGCATTTTAAGCTTGCAGTTGTCTTCCTCCCCGGAAAAAACATCTGTTTTCTCTCTCACAGTGGGCTATCTATTTTCATATATTTCCCCAAAAGCATTGCACCAAAATCACATGAAAATTCAATGATGTAGTATGTTTCCAAAGGGGGACATTTTCTTGAAAAAGTTCATTTGGAGAGAAACCAAGCACAATTGTTATAAAAATATCCTGTGCTGACTCCTCATGTGCCTGGAGGCCAGCTCCTGCCTCAATGTCAGTGGAGGTGAAGCTGTGGGGCTTGTGCTGAGATCGATAGGCAGAGCTGCATAGCCACCAGCTGTCTGAATCCCCCAGCTCCATCAGAGCTACAATCCTTGACAAAGAGGAAAATTGTTCTCCCTAAAAAGATTTTGAATTGCCCAAATATACATTTATGACTGAACCATCTCCCTGTATCCCTGGAGATTATACAAGCTCTTTGGTGTGTTGCTCCTCACCTCTGAACTTTAAACCTCGCCCCTTTGGTGATGTTTTTTGGAGGTGCTGTGACCCCTGTGTGTTAATAGCAACTCCCAGCTCCTGGAGTGGTTCCAATTGATTCCAGAATTACAGGACCAGGGGGCACCAACCAACACAAGGGTGAGCTAATTGAGAAAGGCAGGACATAGAGCCACCATTCAGCCACGCAGCATTGCTGCTTGCCACCCATGAGCATGACAACCAGTAAGAGCTGAGTCCTGCTGGCAAGCTCGGTCCTCTCTGGCTGCTAGCGGCAGAAATCCTCTGCATCCTCCCACGTCTCCATAGAAACTTCCCTGCAGTTTGCAAGAGGTCTGCAAAAAGCTTTATTTCTCTGCAGCGGTCCCTTAGTATAATGTATAGAGAGAGAATAAAGAAAAAAAGGAGGGGATCAGCAGGACTTTCATGTGGCAGCATTTGGTGGGGTCATGGCAGCGGTGGTGAGGCAAAAGCAGCTTCAGCCTTGTATTCAAGCTGGGATGCTGCTTTACATTTCTTGGCTGCAAGTTTCAAATCCACTTAAGGGACTTGAAGACTCAGGTCCCATTAATTTTCAATGAATAGGGACCACCTAAGTCATCCAGGCAGCTGTGAAGTTATAGCACTTGAAAAACCAAGGCATGGGCTACAGGTCTTCTGAGGTTAAAATTCATCTTGAGATTTGTGGCATCTTGGGTGAAGCTGGAAATTGTAAGATGTAGAACCAGTGTCCTTCTGGACAGAAAGGCAAAGGCTAAAAAAGCACAAAAAGTGATTAAAAAAATTTTTTTTTTTCAAACTCTTTTCTGAACTTACGTAAACTTTCCCAACCTTGAGGTGGGAGGACAAGTTGATCTGCTTTTTAATCCAAGCCAGTACTCAAACATATAGTGGAACTAATTAGAATTTTTGCAAAGGCAAAAGTTTTTTATTGGTAGATTTTTTTTACACTGAAAAGTAAATATGATATTACAGCATCTATTTCTTTCAAAGTGTTGGATGGCATTCTTGAGCACACTCTCAGAATCATTACTGAAATGATGACCAACAATTTTTATTTCTTGGTTCGTTCATAATCCTTGCTAGATTTTTAAATTTTATTTTTGGTAAATGCAGCACAAAGAATTTCTAGAGTATATTCTAAAAAATTGCGGTGTACCAAAAATAATAAAAACAAATCCAAAACTCTGTAAAATGGAAACATTTTGCAAATCTCCACATAATATATATTTCTCAATTACTAATTTCTGTCACCAGCCTTCCCCAATAAAAGTTTTCTGTATGTTTGGGAACATTTTATCATAATACTGTGAAATAAATAGTAGTGCCATTATAGCAACAGCTGAGTGCCATTTGTTCAGTTCACACATTCCTACATTCCTAATGCACCCACTACTGTGACATCTAGGCTGATCCTGTGGGAGAGACTAAGCTCAATGGAAAGGTCTGGGCTCAGCTTTTTTCTATAGTCTGTCCTTGACGTCATCTACCTAAAGACTTATAATCTGTGAAAGACTTACAACCTCGTGCAGAGAAACATGAAAGGCAAGGTAATGAAGGGAGGAAGAAATATCCACACCCAAAATGTGATGAGAGAGCGAGGGCAAAGAATATTTCATAGGGATATTAATATTTCCACTTAGACTCTTCTCTGTGTGGCACCAAGATAACAGGGGGAGAAATACTTACAATAGACAGAAAGGTAAGACAGATTGGCCAGAATGGAAATAGTTTAAAAAATTTACTACTCCAAGGTTTCAGTGGGTAACAAGAATTTACCATCCCTGCCAACCTCAGCTTCCTTCAGAGACCCGAACACACAACATTGCTTATCTATAGGCAAACTCCTTCAGACCAAGAGGTAGGGCTTTTATAAAGATATTGTTCTCAGAGGTAATTAAAACTTATATCAGATCTCATTGAGGAGCAAAGAGGTATTGAAAGCAAATGGAGGAAAAATAATAATATTAAAAGAAGCTCTTGCCTCATCTTCAATTAGCTGTGCTGTCTCCGGCAAGTTAACTGCATGGCTCATTACTGATGAATAACTACCATTAAAGTAATGGACTCAAACCAGTGAGACTGGGATCACTCATCTGGGGAGCATTTACTACCAGACCATTTGCCAGAAGCTTTCCCAACAGGCAATGAGGGGGTAAAGAAAAAGTGGGCTATCCCCGGACCGGGGGATATCCACCAGTACAGAGCCTGACTGCATTCTCATAAACCTTCTCCTCACAAGAAAGCACTGTAAAAAAAATATAACTAGCTTTGTTTTGTTTTGTTTAAATAATAATAAAAAAATAAAGGTGGAATAGTAAAAACAACCTTCAAATGAAGAGGGTTGTAAACAGGTTTGTACCGTTCTCCCTCATTACAACTGAAATCCTGGGACAGGGAGGGCTCAGCATGATGCAGGGGCCAGATTCAGTTCTCATTTACACCACATTCATTTGCTCCACTTTTCAGCCTCTGAATCTGGGAGGCTGGAATCTGGTTTCAGTAACAGAAGAGGAAATCTGCTGAAGAAACAGTGAGTTTTGCTCTTCATTAACCTCACATATGTCTAGATATATTCCGTAAGTTCAGTGATCTGTAGATACAGCCTGAACCTCCTCCCCGTTGCCCCAGCTCCCAGATGGTGTGATCTCCGCCAGCCATCCAAAGCGGCTCAGGCTTTCCCACACACAGAACAAGGAGGTTGGCAGTGTTCTGCAGGACTGTTCCAGGAGACAGGAGTTTTATTGAAAACAACAGCCAAGATGCAGAAGGTTCATTTAAAACATTGTGAAAGAGCTTACAGCAATGAATCCTGGGAGTTCTTGCAGAACCACACAGATTCTTGGCATGTAAAAGCAATGGGAGTAAGGTCCTACTAGTTGGTCTCCTACGCCATCTCCCCAGCATATAGAGGGATTATACCCTGTGAACAGGGTAATTGGAGACAGAAGAGGCCATAGTAGCAATATATACAGTTTCTTTATCAGGATATACTTCTTATTATGGCTTAAACACATAAATGAATCTGGAATGGATCCACAGCTAGGATAAATCAGCTAAAGTCTCTTGACTGCATTTGAGATCTGGAGATACAAATCAGCCCACTGGTTTTTTATCCAGAAGATTTATTCAACCGAATGAGGAGAATTTTTGAGTGTGGGTCCATGACTCTCTGCCCACTGCAACACAAAGATCTCTTCCTTCAGGAAAACCCATGCCCAGTTTGTTCTGCTGAGAGGAGATAAGAAGTTATCTCTTGGAGTGTGGGGCAAGTGCTTTCTTTTTGCACTCTACAGAAGTGAAATAGCTGGTAACAGGCAATCACCGCTGAAGCAGATTCAGTACTGTGTCCAATGGGCAATGGAGAGGGTATTAGCACACAGTATCATGACAACAGTTGCTGCCAGAGAACTGCCTGATACTTGAAATTATGGTCCACTGAGGCCCTGGCAGGGGGAAGACAGAGGAAGAAGGAGGGTCAGAAGAGGCCCTGAAAGCTCAGCCCTCAGCCTCATGAGCTCAGGAAAACAGGAACAAGACTGTGCCACATAAATGTCCCATCTGTCTCCATCCAGCAGAGGTAGCGATGTGCCCGTGCTTCTGTGGTACAGCATTTTCAGTGCCTTTTTCTGGGCATATATTTTAGCTCTTTCCATACAGAGCTGTCTGTAGCATTTTTCAGAAACACTTTTTTTCCAGAACAATATGATTTCTTTAAGATGTTTGCCCTGCCACTGTCTGGCACTTTTTATTCTGCCAGTAGCTAAAGCCTTGACACCTCTGCTGAATTTTAAGAGAAAAATCTTTCTTCTTGTTTCACCTGAATGGGAAGGCTGTGACAGAAAGTCTGCAAGAAGGGAATGGGTTTGCTGTAAAAGGAGGGGGAGTCGAAAGCAAATCAACTAATTTAAGCCTTGAAGTGGGCTTTCTCATGCTCTTCCCAGCACTTGAGGGCTCATCTGCATTCCTACCATCCCAGCCCCTTTTTCCTAATACCCTAAGTACCAGCACATCCAGAGATCCTCCCCTACTACATCCTAAAGCTGTTCTGATTTTCCTGTTTCTCTGTTCCCCTATTTCACCTGTGCCCTGACCCACAGCTCCCCCACAGCTGCCCCTCTGAGTATGGGGTTGGAGAAGAGGAAGGAGCAGTAGCTGCCAGCATTAGTCCATGCCACATTGCCACATGGTTCAGCAGAGCTGCCCTGAACTTTGCATGGTATAAAGAAGTCAAAATCTCCAACAGCAGCTGCAAAGCAAGTAACCACACTAATACCATCTGTACTACACTCTGGGGATACTTGTAGTAGTATATTAAAGAAGCCTTCTTAGTCTGCTTGCTTTCATTGTCTATATTAACATTAAAGGGAGATATTGGAACAAAGCCAGCACAAGAGCAAGCCTGCAGAAGAGAGTCTTTGGAAGCAAATGACTTTCTCAGCCTCTCCTATCCAGCTCCAGACTAGGCAGCTCTCTGTCTTGACCTTTCCTTTTCAATCGGATGCTCAGAATTGTCAAGTAATTTTGCTGAGAGATGTCATGTTGTTCCCTTGCTTTCCTGGGAGTTTCAGTGCAGAAGCCTTGATTCAGCAGATAACTTTTGGCTGTCGACAAGGAATTAGAGACCATCGTGGAATTTATGGTGCAAGAACAGTAGAGTCTTTAACACAAGGACACAAGCTGAATGGGAATGAAGCTCGGTACTGTTGCCTCTCTCCTTCCTGAACAAAAGAATGATACAGCAGAAAACACAAGGTTTTCTTATACAGATCAGGATCAGCCCTTGTTCCCCTGACAGGGAAATATTCCAGCCTTTAGACATGGCTCACATCATCGTGCTAAGTGTCTCCTATGATCCAGAATCTCTCTGCCATCAGCAAGACCCCAAGATCCCAATTCACTCTTCCCATGGGCATTTCCCCATATCAACTGCCCCTCACAACCTCAAATTCAGCCTGTATTCTCTGCCAGGGCCCCATGGCCCTGCCACATGTGCCCTGCTCCAGCTGCTGCTTGTGACCCTCATGGACTGCCCTCCAGACACCACACTCACACCCACAGCCCCTTCAAACTGTCCTAGGATCTCTATCTCACACATTCAAGCTTAATACTCCATAAACCCCACTGCTTTTTCCCTGTTTTCCCAAGGACCACATCCCAAGCAGTTGTCCAAGTTTACTATCACATGCCTAAGTCCTCACCCGCATACCCCCACTCTCCTGTGCCAAGATCTCCATCCTTCCTCAGCTCCTCAGCAGCACCACTGCCACCCTTTACACCACTCTAGGATGACTACTCATCAGGCAGCATCCCTCCCACACATCCACCATAGTAAACAACCTCCATTTCCCGAAAGAGCCTGTTTTCCCATCGCCAGGGCTATTTTATCATCCACCCAAATTATTAACTTTATTTCATCTGAGATCACCATGCCTATAACACGCAACATGTTGCTCTAACATGTCAATAACATTATATCAGGTTCCTCACATACATGCACACACACACAGAGGACTTCTCAGTATTAGCCCAGATCAGACACCCCCCAAGCCGTGGGGCTCAGCTGCTCATCTTCCTCCCCTCCACAGAAAATGTGCTTTCAAATAAGAGGGACATGTTATTCTTGATATCACAGTCACAAATCTCCAAATGCTGACACTCGAAACAGCCTCCATCTGCTTCATTAAAGAACAGAGCTGTGGGTCAGGCTATTTATTAGGTAGTAAAATTTAAATTGAAGCAGTTTTTGAAGAGCAAACTTTCCCAACATGGCATAAAAGAGCTTAGATACCCAAAAACTGCTGCATGGACAGATTTAGAATCCATCTCAGGTTTTGTTTGATTATTTATTTATGGTATGGTTCTTTTTAAGACAGGAGCAGTTTATCTTGTGTATTAGCTGGCTCCAGTTGGCTGGAAGGACAGAGACCTGCCTACAAGCACATTCACCAGCCTCTGAAACAGCAAAGGTCCTCGTGCCTCTCCAAAGGGACGGTGCTTTAAAACCTATGTGCAAAAGCCACAAAGCACCAATACTTAAGTTTGTCTAACATTTTTCATTGAAGAGCAGTGACATAGATGCATGTCACCTGCCTAAACTGTAACTCTCTGGACAAAAAATCTCCACGGCAGATCACAGCATCAGGCTGACAGGGGCCAAAAGAGGACTACGCACAGTTCATTGCCATTGGTAAAGCTGTTGAGTGACTGAAACCAAAGCAGGATGGAAGGAAGCAGCGGGCTTGGCAGGGTCAGTTCATAAGACCCTTCTATTTCTGTTTATTTTGATTTTGGCACTTTTCTCTGTTTACAGAGTAACAGATTGTAGTCTTTATTTTAATGAATTTTTTTACCAGTTTTGTGGGGGTTTTTTTATTATTATTTAAAGCTTTTTGGTCTGCTTTGTGGAACTTGTAAAATGAGTATCTCCATCTCAAAGCCCTGATAGAGTCAGGGTCATAGGAAATTTTGATCATGCTATCACCACTTTCTAACAAGCTGCATCTATTTCGTGTTCTGGTGTATAGATACCAAACTTAGTAGGGACTTCCATCAGGGCCCCAGAGGTGCCAGCTCCCCAGATTGGCCAAGTCATGCATGTACCCCAGTGCAGCAAAACAGACTGACTCCTCTGAGCTTAGAGATTCCCACCAGATGGTTGTCAATGGCATATCATGTAGGGTATCACCGTTTTGGGGTGTGGGATCCTCCCTGTGCTCCTGGGACCCATGTTGGCTCCCCGTTCACGACTTAACCTGACGTGTGGGACAGGTCCGTGCTAAACATCCTAGCACAGCACTGCAACTCTGCTCTTCAGCTCTGCTAAAGAAACAGGGTTTATTAGCTCAAGTGTAGTACCCAACTGCCACAGCTGGACTGCGTACAGATTGCAGCTCAGACACACGTATTGCTGCGAGCTCTCCATGGCGTGTCCCATCTCCAGGAACTCACATGGTGTATCTCTCCCCACAGACTGCACAGTGAGCACAGACATCTGCCTTCAGGGTTTAAATGCCATTAAGGGCTAAATGCTTAAAAGTTAAATATTCATCGCCATAGGTAATGCTTAAGTTCTCAGCTGAAGGCTTCTACTAGCACCAATTCTCCTTGGAAAACCTGTCTCTGTATCGCCAGAACAAAGTTCTCAGTCAGGACCCAAAATCTTATGATAAAATGAACTCCTAGGTCTTTAAATTACTTTCCCAAGATATTATGTGGGTTTTGAAGTAGCAATCATCTACTACAGACATGGAAGTTAGCAACAGATCTTCTTTATTTCACATAAAATGGGAGATCGTTCAAAATCATGAGTGCAAGAAGTAAAGCTTTATAATACAGCAATACAATACAGCAAGCACCACAAGAATAGACATTGTTCAACACTGAACATGCTAAAAACCATATCCTTTAGGAGTTAATTTATCCTCAGTGTTTTTAAGGTCAATTTTCCATATTATTTTCCGTTTTCAGGGACCAGCTCAGACCTAAGATTCCTAAGAAAGCACCTGTTTCTCTTTTTCGCCTACAATATTCCTAATCCTTCTGGGGCTTGAAGGCTGGAAGCTGTTATACATATCCCATGCCTTGTCCATTATTTGTTTTTTCATTCTGACCTACAGCACAATTTCTCTGTTTTCTCTTCAGCCCCTTTATTCTTAAGTTTAAGGTTTCTTTCCCGGGTGACCTAAAGGTAGGAATTCTGCTCTCAGGCAGCCACATGAGGATTATTCCCACTCTAATGCTTTCTCTCCGCTCCAAGACCTACTTCTAGCTCCAGGTAAGGAGTGAAACACAAAGTGGCAGAAGGCTAGGTCTTGACAGACTCATCTGAGAGCCCTGTTGGGCAAATTCACTCTTTTCTTGAGATGAGTCCTTTGCCCAGTCAGCAGACCAAGCAGCTGTCTTCAGCTGCTTGAGAGGTTCACCCCAGCTTGAGACAGAGCTCTGCACTGCTGATGGTCACTCAGGGGTTTTCTTGATGTGAGCCACCCAGTGCTCCTGCCTCCTTCTCTTGCCCAGCGAAAGCGGCTTCTGCCCAGCAGGGCTTCCCAGGGCTTGCTTTGAGTAACAAGCAACAGACATGAACACCAGCTCAAGCCTGACCAGGTTTGGCAGCCAACGTTAACTTGCAAAGACACCTGCAGAGATGAGGGAATTCAGAGCTGGATATTAGAACCTTTTCAAAGACATTTAATTAGTCCGACAATGGCTCAGTTTCGCAAAGTGTTTCTTTTTACGTCGTGCCCATTAGAAACCCTCAATCCTTCATAGCATTATAATTTATGGTTATAATTTTGTGTCCTGGTGAATAATTTAAGCTGCACGGGCTGTGAAACTTTTATTACTAGGTTAACTCTTCATGTTTTTTCTATGGCAGTTCTTTGAAATACAAGCCACTGATGCTGTTACTGGTGACTCACAGTCTTAGCCAGTATTTTTGATGTAAAAAAAAATCAATTATTAAATGGAACATGTTTCTCTTCAGAAACCAGTCCTTTTAACTGTTTCCTATGCAAAGCAGGCATGAAGCTATTTATGGACAGGGATTACATTCTCTGAATCTGCTGATATTTTTAAGCACCTGGGTTTAGTGAACCTGAGCACAAGAAAATTAGACTGAGTCTCAGTTAAAAAATTGTTCTAGGTAGCCCCTTCAGCCAATGAAATAGTTTTTCAAGATGATGAAGCCAGTGGAAATGCTTGACCCTTCTGAGACTGGACCAAACAAAGCCATAGACCTGGTTCTTGCAAATTTTCATAACCACTTCAGCAGTATCATTTTCTTCAGTGTTGGCAGCAACAGAAACAAGAGCATTTGCATGCTGAAGCATGAGAAGGCATTTAGCATTCCTGTACTAGTGTATCACTATTTGATAAAAACCATTTTCCATACTATGCCACTTATATTGTGTGCTAAATACCTGGTATAGCATGGCATGTACGCCAGTAATAAGACAGCTCACACAGCTAGGAAAACCTTGACAGTAGATAATTTAAAATAATCCTCTAAACTAAAAATCTTACTAGAAGCTTGCTTTCCTCCATCCCTCTTCAACCTGGTGTATTTGTCATTAAGGGTTTAATTACATCCTTTCAGAGTGCAATCATCTTCTCTCCCCCCTGCCTTAGGCCCCTTTATTGGATTAAGCAGGATTTCTGGTGCACATGATTGCTGTGAGATACGTACAGGGCTGAACTGCGCTCCTCCAAGGAGCAACTGAAATCCATAACCAAAGATTGGATAGCTGTAGGGACTGGAAAACAGGGTCATTTCTTCTCTGGAACAGTAATTTGAGTCAAACCCGGGGAAAGCTGACATGAGACAAATTATAGGCTGATATCAGCATTCGTGGTGGCTCCACTTGTTTCAGTGGATCTGTGCCAGCTTATGCTCTCCTAGAGTCTGGCTCCCTTGGCTTCAGTCATGTTACACCAGCTGGGAAGCCAGACCAAGGCAGATACCGACACTTAGCACCCTTCTTCTTGGGGTGAGCAGGACACCCAAGAGTGACTAGTGACATCTATGTCAGTGCCCTCCTCTTCCAGTGCCAGCAAAAGTAGCACACACCATGCCGCATGTCCCACAGTTTAAGAGCACATACAGGGACACTGTGACTAGGGATCTGCTGACACACACTTAGGTCTTGCCTTAATGAAGTTTCTGAAGGCATCTGAGCCTCTGTAGAGTTCGGGCTTCCCTCCCGCACCTCCGAAGGGAACAAATTAATGAAGCACTGGGGTCCCTTTTTCACTCAACCTGTCATTACAGGGCTGGACCTTCTATATGGGATCTATCTGGTCAGAGGTTCCTAAGGTTCAAAACCTCCATCCCATGAATCCATCCCCATAACATTGCTAAAATGCAGGAGATACCTTGGTGATACAAGGTACCTTACCTTGGTGAGGACAAGGTGTGACTAGGACAGTTAGTGATGACTTTTTTCAGTAATGTGACCCACGGGTTCCTGTAGAAAGGCAGGAAAGCAGATCCTGCTGGGAATTTATTGCATTAAGCCGAGCAGCAAAGCCTGTAAATCAGCGATGAGCTTTATTTGCAGTACAGCAGAAAAAAAAGAAACTTCTTTTTTGTCATGCTAATCCTTATCCATTTTATATCTTTGCTCAAGGACTGCTTGTAGCATACTACAGATGAATCCTTCTCTGGGGAAGGGCTTATGAGAACCCACCCTGAGCACGCAAAAGACATAAGCTCCTCAAGTGCTCAGACCTGTAGAGGGAAAACAAACAGGACCACAACAGCTGAGGAGCCTGTGTGTATTTTTGGATTTCACTGAAGCGAAGACTCTCTGGGATATAGATTAAGTTTTCTTACTCATTGTTCCAACTGTCTCGAAGCGGAGATGACAAAGTCTCTCATAAACAGATTGAAAGGTCATTTGATTTCACTGTTTCTTTATTTGAGCACCTTTGTGTCCTCCACTGAAATGTTATTGTGTGCCGTCTTCAGAGATACTCCTCAGTGATTACCAATTACGACACATGAGGTGTACATGGAGCATTAGAGATCACGGGCCAACATCTGTTCTTAATTATAGTGGCATAAATTTAATAATCCCACTGACTTCAGCAGAGACGCTAATGGTTTACAGAAATATAAATTAAAACAGAATTTGGCCTTTTCAGTCTAGGCCTTACATTAAGACACATCTCTATCTTCTCCTGAAAATTAAGACTATCAGGAACAACGGAAATATTGTTAACTCAGTAAGAAGGAGTACCATTTCTAAGTCATTATCATGATAATTGTTCCCTTACAGTATACCAACTGCTGGTGAATGTTAAAGGTTAACTCATCATTTGTCAGCAGAATGTTCCTCCCCTCCCCCCTCAAAAAAAAAAAAATCCCTCTTCATCAAAATTCAAACTTTTGATAAGAATAGAGTGATTATTATGTCATTTTTATTGTTTTTCATATCAATTATTTATTTATTTATTTATCCCATTATAATACAAGGGTAAAAAACTTCAAAGTTATAAGACATTTTTATTTTCTCCAGCCTAAAGTATCAATTGGTCTAGGATTAATTTCAGCACTTTGGATTGTTTCTCATCAAGTTCTAAAACCAACAGTGAGAAATGTTAAGATTTCCTATTAAGCAAGCGGGGGGGTGGTTCTCCATTTAATAGGGAATATCTTTATCTAAATATGTTAGCCTAAGGAATTTTTTAGAAGTCAGTTGTATTTCTATTATTTGCTAAACAGATAATTAGATAGATTAGTATTTTCACAAATTGCCTTTTTAACTGGAATTTTTTCCTCTTGCATTTGTATACATTGATGAAGTGGGGGGAAAAAAGACACATAAGCAACAGGAGACAGCATATTTGTCCAAATGAGAGGAAAAGCAGTAGGAGAGAAGAAACATGAGATCCCTAACATCATTGAAGACCCTAAGGCTAACAGACTAGTATAACCTGACAGCAAAGGGATGAAGAACAGAACGAAGAAGAAAGACCACAAACCTCCTGGTTCACATTGCATGACTTCCCCCTCAAAAGGGAGAAGTCACTTACCAAAGACATCCCCTTAGCAAGACCCTCCTCCTAATTTAAGCACTGGAGATGCATGTGTAGCAGTAGGTGGTCAGAGCTCCTGCACAGCTCTTGTAGACTTGAGACCAGTGGGTGAGCCACCGCCAAGGCCTCCCCAGCTGAGCTCTTGACAGGGCAGGAAGGCACACAGCACAGACTAAAGGATAAGCGGAGTGAGTCAGCACTGACATTTACCTTATTCACTGATGTAGGGCAGATAGATGCATCCCTCAGGAAGCTGCAGCCCATGCATTTCTGCTATAGGTATTAGCTGAAGGGCTTCAATACTGCAAGCTGTGAGCATCCAAGAACATTTTTGAGGAATATATTTGGAGGGCTCAAATGGACGAGGAAAATGGGCTAAGATGCTGCTCAGTCAGTCTCTAAAGACTCTTGTTTGGTCTCTAAAGAGCCTGAGGAATAGGCCCTCCAAGATGACGCTCAAACATAAAATCAATTTAGAACAAAAATTAGAGGCATTATGCAACCTATGTGAATGGAAAAGGACTAAAGGCAGATGCCAGGATGAAGCTTTTCATTTGGGTTTAAATAACATCAAGACTGGGAGGAAGTAATGCCAAAAAAGTTACGGTTTTGCAGTATTTGCTGGAAATCACTATACTATTCTAAATGCTATTCACTGTGTTTTATTTGAGGGGTAAATTTTAGGTATTTTATGATTCTTCCTCCTGTAAACTTGACTGGGAAATATTACTGGTTTGGATTTTAGTTACAATTCTGATTTCTATAGGTCCTGAAAAAAACATAACTCTTCTCTGTACTTAGAAAGAGTTTAAATGAATGTAGGGGAAAACAAAGTGTAAGAGAATTTTGCCTGATGCTGCTTAGCCTCTCCTTCCTTTTTATTCAAACACAGAATGAAGAAAATACCATGACATATCTTTCCTGAGCCAGCAGGAGCTTTGTTTGGTGCAAGCTAGGGAAGAGATTTGGATCCTTCCTTATTATTTCCATAATTTGTTCTATCTATTTATCTGTCTATCTAAATGCCCCTCATCACCTGAACACTTAATATTTGAGGATCTATTCTGAGTCCTTGTTGCTGATCAGCAATAACAGAGAGTTTATCTATGCTACAGGTTTGGTTACAGTGGTTATTTATTACCACTGCTGCTTGGTATCTTGTAATGCCCAAACCAAAGGATAGTTTGTTATGTTCATTCTAAGTAAAAAAAAAAAAAAAAGGTATATGCAGGGACTGTGGAGAGAGATAATTATAGAAAGAGCACCATCTATTGTCAGGTAAAAAATATTAATGTTGTTTATAGGCATAGAGCTTCTTCAGTCATGTGGAGACAGCTGTGGGATTTGAACCTATGTCAGAAGCTAGGCGAAAAGTACTCTGAATGCTTTTGGCCCCAAGATGAAATGGTCTGGGCAATATGAATGTCTCGTGTTATGAAACACTGTAGCTTACATAGGGTTGGGAGGTTTTTATGCCAGTTTCTTTATAGGGGTCTGTTAGAAGAAGTGGGTCATGAATGAAAACTGAGTGTTAGCTTGGTGAATGAGGAAAGTTGCGATGTTTAATGGGATATTTGGATGACATGGGGGAAAAAAAAAAGGAGGCTTAAGAAGCCCCGGCTAGCTGCAGGTAGCGTTCAGCTCTGGGGCACTGTGCAGTGTGGCTCATGCCCAAACACAGTAGCTGCACCATACTTTGGTTGAGGCCATAGGTCCTTCCTCTCCTCTGGACTCAGCAGCTCAGGAGCAGCCTTGATCCAACATGGACAGGGTACTGCTGGGCAACCAAGGCCAGAGCTGGGTTTCCGTGCCATCCTCCATCAGCTGGTGCAGACAAGCTCAGACCTCCTACTCTTACTCTGCCTCTCAGGAAGTGCTGATAAAGACCCTGAACTGGTCTGGGGTTTTGCCAGATTTATATTTGGAGACAGGAAGAAGGGAAGGAGATAATTCTTCAGTGGCTATTTGGAAAGACTGACTCATTCCAGGCAACGCAAGTTGTTATGCCAAGCACTTCATAAATCATTTATTCAGCGCTCTACATTTTCAGCAGACAACCTTATTATTAGTTTAGCGTCTTAATAAAAATGAAGAGCAATGACTTTCCAGACCAGCTTGTGTGGCTTTATCTGATGCAAACAACAGAAAGCAGAGGAGATGCCAGAGGAAACCAATGGGAATGAATGACAACTTCTTTCCCTTTCCTTCATACGCTTTCCCTTGTAAGTGATCCTGCCTTGGGACTTTCCACACACAGAGACACAAAAGAATATAAGGTTGCAGGGACACCTCAAACCATCATAAAGAGTATTTCATTAGCTACATGCAAACTAATGACTCAGCTGCTTGACAGGTGCAGTTGTGTCCCTTGGAAGAACACTTATCAATATGCAGAAAATTCATCAATACAGAGGCTACAAATAGATGCATTTGTAAAAGAACGTGCCTCTGCCTGGAGGCTTGTGCAGGAGGGTTGGAGTGGGGAATAAAGCAAAATACAGATATTGGTCCAAACCACCAGTGAAAAGTCTTCTGTTTATAGCAGGGGAGAGGGAAAGAGAGCCCTGTGTGAGCCAGGCAACCAAGGGGCCACTAACACCTACCAACTACTCTGCAGATAGACAGGCACCAGATCAGTACAAGCAGGGAACAGATGAGGGATATGGAGATGAGGGAAAGCAGGCAGCTGTCAGCAGAAGCTACAAGTTTGCTTCTCTTGTTCTCTGATGAGTTAAAGCCCCTTTGATATTCACAGTGAGTAACTGTGAAGGAGGTTGTGCTGGGTTACTGATGCAGAGGAAAGGGGAAAAGCACGTTGACAGCACAGGGCAGCTGACCATTTTGTCCTAATACTCAAACCTACGATTTCCAGCTTTATAGTATCTGGAATCAGAGCTATAAGTTTGCTACTGATGTGCAGAAGATAAACCCAGGGATAACACCACCAAAAACAACAGCAGGGAATCTCACTTTTCTTGGCTGCCTGGCTAGTTTTGACTAACCATGCAGTAGGTCCTTGCTGACAACTTCTTTCACTACTGCCAGAATCTCCCTGTCAGCAAAGGATGGGGCCAGCCAAATGCAATACATGAAAGGCAGTGCAGTCTATGGGGAAGAGCACTGCCCGGCACTGAAGATGGCCAGAGACCTGTCAGAAAACACTGAAGCAATTCTGCATGTTCAGATCTTTTTCTGTAAAAGAGTGTCTTAAGAAGAGTGTCTTAAGACTTCTTTTTCTCCCCGTATTCATTATTAGGAGTTTAATCTTATCCAGCTTGGTTTCAGCTGGGGAAGAAGTATGCTCCTCCCAACCCCAGAAGTACACAACAGCCTATTTGTGCCTTGTTCCCATGAATAGGGAAAGCAAGGTGCAAAGCAAGATCCCATTCTCCTTTCCTCTTCCATCCCAGATCGTCCCTAAGTTATCTGTCCGCCATAAAGAGCACTTTGAGCACAACTGATACAACAGAGTGCAAAAGCATTTCCTTCAGCAAATTACGAGCAAACCCCAGACTGTGAATCAAAAGGAACTTTTCTACCCTTCAGGTCTCCTATCTGCAAATGCAATTGGAATTGCATGAGTAAATATCTTATGAATCACACAAGGACATTTGTTTCCTTTCCAGGTCTTTCACATTCAGTGCTATTAATTGACTCAAAGGTCAAACCACTATTTGTATGATCAGGCATGAGAGAAGAAAGAGAACTATTCTCCTTGATGATTACTACATTTTTCACAAGGGATTTAAAAAAATATATATTGTTATTATTCTCAATTTAATGGATTTTGCACTGGTGAAAGGAATAGTGGATATGGTGTTTCACATGTACATCTTCCTTGAAAGAAGTTGAGGACTAGAAATACATTTGAATAGAAATCCATCTCTCTTCAGTCTACTGGTGCCAAACCACAGTGCCTTGTGTCTGTCTCTTCTGAGCCCACACCCCAGAAGATTTATGTAGCTTCAATAACTGCACTCACAGACTTTTTTCCCCTCAGAGGTACTGTTTTTGGAGGAAAGAAATACGAGTGAAAACCAAGGCAAGGCAAGCTGGGACTGAAATATATGTGCTCTGGCTTCGGTATCTAAACCAGGTCAAGTAATAGAACCAAGCAAACTGCCATTGTAAGCATTGAAAAGCAATTTTTTAACCACTATATTGGTGTACATAATACAAAGAAAGATACTGCAGTGGAAAGATTTTTTCTGTTATTTCTATACATGCAGGCTACATGATGTCAGATCTTATATTTCTCTCGAAATATATTGAATCTGAGGTAGAGAGGGATTAATCTGCTTCATCTCCACTGTAATCTAGTGCAACGTCTTTCCCTTTCACTCTCACCTTCTGTCCTTCTTCTTGATTACACAATAGTCTTATACAGCCTTTTTCATCAGTAGATGGTAAAGTGCTCAACTGTGATGAGGGGTGTTATATATCGTCTGTATTTACTGATGAGTGAACTAAGATAGAGAAAATTGCTGAAACCACTCAGCAGCACAACTGGGAGTAATGCCCAGCCTTCCAGTCCCTTATTGGAGCCCCTCATCTACATAGTTAATATAACAAGTTGTAAAGCAATACAATGGAAATACTCTCCTTTCCTACCTATTATGTGTTTCACTTGCAATTGCATTATATAAACCTGACAAAGGGAACAGCAAAATACTAATACTAATAAATACCAAACTCTACAGTGGGAAGAAAAGGAAAAAGTAAGAGCAATGTGCAGCTCAACCAGAAATATCCTGAGAATTCACAAACAGTGGCAGCAATACAGAGAAGAAACCAAAAATTTCTCCCCTATCAAGTGGAGCAAGCTCCAGACGTACAATATTAATTTTTTTATCTGAGGTTTATAAGGAAACTTTCATTAAGCCTCAAGTATGTGTGATAAAGTAAGGGTGAATTTTCAGAGTTAATTATTTGTTTGTTTGTTTCGCTATTTATTTTTCTAGACAACATTAAATAAAGCTTTCTTTCTTATGGAACTCCAGGCTGGAGTGTCGGGACTCAGGGGAAATTGTGGAAAAATAGGAAAACGACAGCTGAATTCTTAGACCTATACAGTGCCAGGTGTAACAGTTCTGGATTTGTGGCTTGACTGCCATGGAAGGAAATGCTAAGTGGGTGATCTCCCATTTTTAAATAAGAACTAAGGAAGCCATGTCTGGAAAGGGAAAATGAGTCTCATCTTTAATATCTCCATTCACCTCAGCAGCAACAAGTTTCCTAATACCTATCCTGTGAAATTCTAAGTGATATCTAACTTCGATAACAAAAGATGGTGAAAGTCCTTCCCAGATGACATCCATCTGGTGACTTACCAGATGTATATTGAGTGTATATTATGTCCAGCCTCACAAGAATTTTTAATCTTTAAAAGTAGTGCAATATGAAAACCAAAAATCTTTTTACACCCTTTTCCCATTTAAAAAAAATAATCACATAAAATGTTTAAAATGTAAGAGTCAAAGCTATTTTCCACAAGGACAACTAGTCCCACAAGGAGTTTAATTTTCAATAAATCAGTATTTCCAGCTGAAAAATACTTCAAAGCCTCCTGTATGTTCCACTTACCAAACTGAGCTCCAGTGGTTGCTGCATAACAGCTGTCACCACAAAGAGCGCTATCAATACAGTTGTGGGGCTCTTTGCAATGACAGCAAGAAATCAGGGCATCTGGGCTGTTCTGTCGCTTCAGGAGGTGTTGCAAAAGGCAGGGAAAGACAAAGCTGTTATGGAGAAATACAGATGGGAAAAAGTGTGTTATGTTAGTTCTCAAAAGACTTACATTTATCTGCTGGTACTCCCCCAACTTTTCGTGACAGTTTGGGGAAGCAATTCAGCATGTTCAGATCTTTTTCTGTAAAAGAGTGTCTTAAGAAGAGTGTCTTAAGACTTCTTTTTCTCCCCGTATTCATTATTAGGAGTTTAATTTTATCCAGGCAGGACTGTCTGTCATTAGCTATCTGCTAGAGAGAGCTAACATCCAGCGGAGGGAGGCCCTGACTTTGCCAGCTCATTACTGTAGCATAAACAATAAAAACCAAGAACATATTGCCTAAAGGGTTTCTTTTTTCCAGGGCTGCCAATTCAGAAATATTTGCCAGCACTGACTTTGTCTAAAAGAATGAGTACCAAGGTAATGATGACATGAGCCATCAGACCCTCCGGAAGCACAGGTGAGCGTGGACCAGACTCCAGCAGGGAAGATGGCTAGTGACAAGTCCTCCAGGAAAACATGACCATCAGTGGGCTTAGCTGGTGTGAAATGTGAGCTGTGCATCACACCCCAGCAAATCAGAGAAACTGTGGCATTCCAGAGGCAAGTGACACTGTCCCAGTCCTCAGAGGGACCACAGAAAAGCCCACCCCCTCTCTAAAGCCACAGGGCCATGTGCTTCCTGCTGCTGTGAGGCGCAATGCAACATGGTATAAGCCAAGTGTCTTGAGAAAGAGGAGAGATCTGTTTTTCAGAACTTAATAGATATTGCTTCCAGTGTCTAGGTGCAGTGGAGTTCCTTCACCTGCTAGAGGGTCTCTGTCAGGCAGAGATTCTAGCCCAGTTGCCTTCCGCTCAGGTGGGTGAAATGCAGTCAGATCCTTCTGAAGATCTAAGTCCTGAGCTTTCCAACTGCCTCCAGCTCTGCAGCGTGGAGCTAGGAGTTCTCTACTCAGAGGCAACTTCTTCTTAACCCTTCTTCAAGCAAGGAAGTTTCTGGGTTTGTTCTTCCTGCAAGTGTCTTCACAATTTTGCTGATCATGGGCATGTGAAATCACCCCCCTCCACCGCAGGGGGAGGTGTGACACCCTGGCCATTTGGCATGCCCAACCAGGAAGGAAAATGGGCAGAAGGAATATTTCACTAATTTCCAAATTTTCTGTGTTTCCTGTGGTTATCCAGTACCCAGAACACTCAATGGCCACTGGTAGGAGCAAAGTGTCATGTTTGCAGTCTTGCACTCTTTCCTAAAGCAAGGCATCATGCCACACAGCAGTCGACAGGCTTGCACCACCTCTGGGGGGTGAATGTGGCAGCCATCACAGCAGCAGGAGCAATAAAGGCAAGTGTTTTGGGAGAGTAATAACTTCCACACCTGTGTTTCTGTGTGTTTCTCTAACCCATCCCATTAGTTCTCTGTGGGATATTTTTAAAACACAAATGTGCTTTCACATTTGGAGCCAGCTACTCAGGAGCAACAACACCAAGCTTGCAGAAAGGATGGAGACCTTAGAAACAAAATCAAGTCAAGCTGATACTTATGCTCAGGTCTGAGGCATTTTGCCCTGCTGGTGACTTGTTGAACTACGAAGTAAGGAAGCTAAGGGCACCACCTGTAAAAGGAAGATGCAATTTCCCAGTCAGTCAAAACAACTGCAGCCAATGCTCCTGAGACCACAATATCAGCAGAGCATCAGTGAGACCTGCTTTCTCTCTGCTCCTTGAATTCCTGCTATACCCTTCTGAAGAAAGCTTCCCAGTCTTTCAGGACTTCACCCATAGGTAAATTAAGGACAAAATCTTAGTGATCAAGGTCTGGCCTCTGGAATTCCCTGCTCCCATAAAATGGAATCCAGCTGGGAATTACAGGGAGCATTTTGGAGTTGAAAAGGTAGTACCCTTCTTTTCCCTTTTTTTTCTATTTTTTTCTTTTTTCTTTTCCTTGAAATGTATCTCTCATTTTGAAGCCTGATGGAGGTATAGAAGATGGGAGGGGAAGAGAAAGAGAGGGAGCTGCAACTGAGCTGAAAATGAATGGAAGGTTATGGACAAGGTGATAAGAATAAATTTTATGTCCAGGACTGGAGGAATTACGGCATCTCTGCACGTCTTTGGGCCTTGAGGAACTGCACGTTTTCTGAAGGAATTCTAAAGAGATTGGAGGCTCAAATGGGAGGGGAATGAGAGCTTTGCAGTGTGAGAGCTCGAGCGTGCATGACCATGTGCATCTGGCATGAAAATAATTGAATCTTTCTCCCTCTGAAAAAGACAAAGAGGAGAGCAGCCCAGGCCATGCCTTTGGGGAAATCAGCATATGCACAGAGCAGCAACTGTGGTATCCTGGGCATCTGCTGTTTCCAGCAGGGAACCAGTTTATTCCTTTGGAGCTGCCTGGTAATTTTCTTTTTCAGACCAAAGCCTTCTGAGAGTGGGGGGGGATTTGGCAGGCCAAAAGAGCAGTCTACAAAGATTTGTTTTCTCAAAACTTGGATCTGACATTCACCTACTATCTAATGTGTTCAAATACTTCTCTCACCTCTTGTAAGCAATGCATACACATATAATACTTTTGTTACTCCCTTTCCAGTATTACTGTTTATATGAGGATTGCAAGGCTCTTTACAGAGAAAGGCTGGTATCACCATGGGGAAAGGAAAGAATCCAGGATAGAAGCTGTTCTTTCAAGGATATACATCTTTAGTGCAGCAAGATCAAACCTCAATACCAAATTTCTAGGCTCTCTAAGCCTGCTCCACCATATCATTGTGTGTGCAACCTGCCTACTTTGAATTAGGAATAAGCCAACACCAAACACCCTCTGGCAAACATTTTGAAATTCTGTTCATGATGAAGTGGTTTAAATATTCTCTTCAGCATTTTCACAGGTTTTAATTTCATTTTCAAAGGTTATTGTGGCACAAACCTGGGTTTGTTTCTTCTTTATAGGAGAACCAGGTTTTTCTTATGCACTTAAAGAAGATAGGCAGAGGGCCCAAACCTGCAGTACCAAAGGCCTCAGAAACAGATGCTTGAAATTTCCTACAAGTAACTGTCCAAGCAACCCAATGCTCTTTGTCACATAGTCATGGTTTCAAGAGCTGCAAAAAATAACTAACAGCTCAAAGGTCTGGGCTGAGTCCACTACTAGTTTCAAGACAATTTTCCAGAGTGCAAATGTTGACATCAAGGCAAAATGTCTAAAACTTAACCTTTTTCTTGTCACAGACAAAGAAGTTTCGTTCTTTGCCTGCCACCCAACGACTATGTAACTCCTCTGGCTTTCACTTCATATGTTACTGAAAGCCTCTCTAAGGTAGTCCTGTACCCACCCCACACTCTGCTTGACTCTGCCCTCAGGGAGCAGGGACAGAGACCCAGCATGGACACGGCTGAAGTGGAGCAGCCTGCTGCAGGCTCCTTGCTGCAGTCAGCCTCCTGTGGCTAGATGGTGATTTAGTTGATTTTAGTAGTGTTCTGCTTTTTTAAGGTGTCTTGGGAATGGGTAGTTTGGAATGAAGTTGTTATTAGTTTTCTCTTCCACCCCGCCTTTTATTTTCTCCTTAATGGACAATAAAAAGCCATCCAGTGAGAAACTGCAACTGTGTGCTGCAGATGCCTGAGTTTCCAGCACACACCCAACAGCTTTCATCCAGACCTACACTCCAGAGCGGAGAAAGATCCACCCATGTATCATTTCCCAGGGGAGGGGGTCCTGGATTTAAGTAGGTGATTTCCAATGTCTCTGAAAATGTGTGCTAGGTGTAGAGGCATAGGAGAGAGGCTATAAGACAACCCCAGCAAACACATATGTAGGAAAATAAGTTCGGCTGTCTTCTCTAGGGTTTCTTGAACCTCTCTGTACCTCAGTGTGTGCAGCGGGGTTCACCTGGGGAGCAAGTACTTGCATTTTTCCTTGAAGCAGTGAGAAATAGCTTCCATCTGTAAGACTGAATACTACAGGGATGTTTCCTTTGTGATATACAGTATTTGTTTAACTGGACCCCAACAGCAGGGACCCTGCTGGAGCATGATGCTGAGTCTCAGCTGAACATGAGTATCTCCAACAGAAAAGTGGTCACAAACACTCACTCAATGCCCCAAGCAACCGCTCATAGCCCTTTGCTGCTGTTCTCTCTGTGTCTATTTTTACCCTAAGATTTGTTATGGTAAAAGCTTTTCTCTTTGCCCAGAAGTCTTGGAAATTGCTGCTTCTTCAGAACAAAGAGAAATATATGGAATAGAGCAAGGTTTTGATGAAAAACTTTCTTACCTTTAGATGTCAACATCAGGAGAAGAAAATCCATTGGTAAAGCGATGAACAGAAAAACAGGAAAGTGTGATCCTTTGGAGAGGTAATGACAAACTTGCAGCATTGCTCAAACTTAGCTTAGGAGTAAGCCCCCACAGAGGGATCACGCTCCCTGCTGCTGGAAGGGCTCCAGAGCCCAAACAAAATGCCTGCTATCCTACAGGGAGTATCAACCCAGCTGGGCAGCTCAGGATTGTAGCACCAGAGAAACTGGGTAGAAGAAGCTGTGAGGCTTCCATCCAACTCTCAAAGAGCCCACACTTGTTTTCAGCCTGCATTGAGGCATACCTTTGTTTTTACAATTCACTAATCTGAATTGACCTGAATTCTCTTAGAATTGTAGTTTTATTCCATAAGCATTTTTCTGAGCAGTGACTGGAAAGGGCCTTTCTTTTTCTAAGTGTACATGCCCTGTAGAGCCATGTCAGGACTGGGAATGTTTAACCAAGTCATGCAGAAGCGGAACAGCTTGCACTGGAGGGGCAGAGAGCTCTGTCGCAGAGCACTATGGCATCTGAAAGCTCAAGCATTTTTTTACTCTCTTGGAGGGAGGGATCCAGGTCCCTCCTCTTCCTGGGGAGGCTTGTATTTGTTCCCTGTCTTCAGCACAGCTGCTCTGACAATCAGCCTAGAGCAAGCTACAGGAAGGAACGGATTCCCAAATTCCAGCCAAGCAGTGGCTCCTTTTGCATCCTCTGATGAACTCAGCTGGCATCAGCTTGCAGAACAAACCTTCTTCCTTGCAGAAGCAATTTCTTTACCGAGAAATTATCTCACCTTCTCTTTAGCGTACACAGTGAATTTCAAGTACTGGTATTAAAAGATCTTTCACTATCAATCTGTACCTGGAGATCATGGCCCTAGCTGCTAATCTATGCCCCTACTGTCACTGCAGTGAAGTAAGTATAACTCTCTGTTGGTGGAAAATTGCAACTGCAGTGCCAGGGGGGCCCAAATTGAATCAACTGTCTATACTTTGTCTTCCCTTTTACTTTACAGAAAAACAGGATTTAATGCTCTACTGCACAAATCAGGCTCTTCAGGTCTGCAAAGCTCTCCAAAACAGAAATTAATGATAACACTTTTCATCCTTAGATATCAAAGTGCTCTGTGCAGGTGGGTGATTACATCGTTTCCTCCATTTTAGCAATGGAGTAACTCTTAAATATATGTCTTTCTGATCTGCTGAAGACCAGATATCAGGTAAATGGTAGAAGAGCTAAATCTCCTAATTCCTAGTCTGTGTTCCGTTGATTGACATCAGAAAAGCTAGGGCAGGGAAAGGTGAGGAGAGCTGAGACTAGTACATCTCAAGCATTTAAATCAGGGTCTCCAAACACACAGGAAAATATACTCTGCCAGTGTGCCCACAAGTGCTAAATGGCAACTGAGTGCTTTCAGGGAACCTGACAAACATAGGCACAGTCATCATTTATGGGCAATTAAAAACAGAAATGTGATATGCAAGTGAACTGCCTGCCACTTTGTAATCAAAGAGCACTTTGAAGTATTTATCAGTTCTATGACCAAGAATACATGAATTTTTTAATAATTGCTCCATTCATATCCTCACCACCACATACTGAACTCAGCCCATTTAAAAGCCATTAATTAATCATTTATTACTGATTACACTTCACAATGGCATCCCAGATTGTTCCTTTGGTGGTGGTAATAAACATGTCATGGCAGTCCCTTGTTTCATATTCAAGAGGCCAGCACATCAGCTGTCTATAATGACTCGTTACTCACCCAGAAGTGCTCCTGTGCTGCTTTATTACAGCAGCAACTCTGGAGCTCAGGGTAGCATGAGCTCATCCATGGTATAACACTGTTCCTCAGGATGTATAATATGGTTGTGAAACCCTCAGCCAAGGCTGCAAGGGATGATCGAGCAGGGTTGCTGGGAACTTGCTCCAGGACCAGATGAAAATGTGACCTTTTCCAGGACTGGAGAAGAAACACGATACTTTCCTCTGGCCTTCCCTGGAGACCCGTGGAGAACTGATTACCCCACTCATGCTAAAATTTTGTTCCAAAGGCCTTTTTGCTTAAAAATTTCCTGGACTGTTTTGAACCACTAGTTAGACCATTTTCACCTCAGTCACAAATTGTCCATTATACCAGTATGGGTCTGTTTCTGGTCCAGAAATTTCTTTTTAAGCCATCTGAAATAGCTTCCTGAGTCTGCCTCTTCCATTAACTCTTCAGATCTCCTGTGAAAACTTCTTTTCACCTTTGTTTTTCACTCCAGCACTGGTCCCTCCTTGTTCTGTTCTAGTCTTTGTAAATTATTCACCATCCAACATCTTTCACACCACCATTTCCTGTAATTTATAGTGTCTACTATGTTGTATTATTTAACACTGAAAAGCATTTCAGGATCCAGCTTGAGATGTGTCAGGAAAGATGTAATGAATTATGTTGTGTTGTATAAAACCCTAGCCAATAAAATGGAAAACTATTAATAACTTAATGGTTGTTGTCTTGCTAATGTCTTGATCTTTTGTGTTCATAGCAAACTTGTCACGTTTATTTCACTGCAAAGGGGGCAGGAGCTTTTAAACTTGTTTGCCTCCTCTCAGGGAAATTGCTTTTTTCTTTTCAGCTAACACCACATGCTTGTTAATGGAGTACTAATAATATCCATGTGATAAGCTTCTTCCGTCAGACGGTGAAGTCCACTAAATAATTTCCAGCAAAGTCTTAATTCTAGATCATAAGTGCAGCAGGCAAGGCCACAGCTGCTGGCAGTTTATTCAGCTTTCATCGTAATGTCGTATCAGACTAAATTATTGAAGATGACTGGCAATTTACATATCTCCTCTCTAAGTCAAACAAGCTAGAGTTCCCTTCACTGCATTACATCTCACTGCATTTATAAATCTAGACTAGCAATCCAACTTGTTTGCATATTATATAGTGAGACAAGTGTAAGATAAAGTTTTATTTGGCAGGTGTGGAAGAGCGGAAGCCTGTTCCAGGCAGAAAGCATAAAGACTAGGTCAGCACTTGCCTGCTAAAGGACAAGGTCTCCAGAGCCTCTTAACCCTTTTGATTTCAATGACCATATATGACTGACAGTGTAGGAATTTGCCCAACATTGTGGGATTAATTTTGTTAGGTTACTCTGTCTTTAAACCAGAGTTAGAAAAAAAGAGAATTGAATTAATTACTTTATATTGAAAGGAGGAAACAAGAGTTAGAAATCCAGACTAATTTCTATCTTGAATAACAATTTATCTTTTTATTAATAGTACTATGAAATTCACACTGGTTATGTTTTAAATGCACAAAGTCCAAATGCCTTCTGAAGCTAGATCACGTATCCTCTGTGCTCTGTGAAAGTCGAGTGTCACTGACTTCTGTTTTACATTCACATTCCAAAATGATTCATTTAAAGACCAGGATAAAAACAAATGTATTATTCAGAACTGAGTACTAACTTCCACCAGACACAGTGGCGACTGTATAGGATACATGGGTTTTTTACATGCCATGTAACCATTTGATACAACTCCAGGTCTTCAGTAAAAAACTTCATTGAGTGGAGAATAACAGAATTTCAAACTGAACGTATTAATGAAGATATCTATATGCAGAACCTGCACCCCTACTTAGGCATCCACATTAAGTGGTTCATTTTTCAGGAAAGCAGGTCACACTGGGTCTGATTTTGTCTTGTAGCTTCTGAAATCAGCCTGCATTTTACCTGCCTTGAAAAGATGTTTTATGGTTTTATTCAGCTATTCTCTGCTTTCATTGGGAGCAGTTCACATCAATATTTTTAAATAACTTACTCTTAAAGTGCAAATCTAACCAACCTAGCTTGAAAACCTAACCCTTTTATTTGACTGTTTATTGGGAACATGAGCTCAGGTTTTAGTCTCTCTGTAACAGCAATAGTTGTTCCACAGGGAAGTTATGATCTTTAATTCCTTAATAATATCACGCATCTGGTTTTGCATGTTTTGAACTACAGTGAATTCCTTTTCATTCCCTTGATAACATGTCAGCCTTGTGTTTACTATTCCAATTGTGTGTCAACTTGGTTAGACACATTCAGTTAACATATGAAAGACTGCTCACTATAATAAGAGCAGACCACCTAATATTTGCCTTACCATGACATCACTGTTATTTCTTTTGTTAAAGCCAAAGAGTATAAAGTGTAATTAATTGATCAGATTCTTATTCAGGAAGAATCTTGTAAAAAAAACTGTAAATGTACTAGAATGTTTTAAATACATTAAAACAGAGTTAGGTACGAGAAAAGAAATTACAAAAAAATACAAATTACTGCTTTCCAGAGAGATCTTAAAATTCACCATCATGTAGAATATCACATCTGAGCCCTACCTTCAAAAAAAACAAGATAAATGGACACAAGAATAAAGTACATAAGAAAGAAACAACTGAAGTCCAGCACATGATTACACCAGCAATGTGCATTAGAAAACTGGTAATTTATTGCTGTTAAAGCTTTGCTTACCAAATTATAAGAACTGGGGACAGATTAATCCAGTTTAATCCATAGTAGAGCAGTAAGTAGGGAAATTATGAGATAATGAAATCCACAGTAAACAACACAAGCCCAGATAGGTACATTGTCTGCACTTTTTGTCTATGGGACTGCAAGATATCATTGATTACATGGTACTAGGCTGGGAAAATGAAATGAGGCAACAAATTGCAGAATCAGTTGGGAGCTACCCTGAGCAGCCCAAGCCCTCTTACTGAAAGGCACTACGGTAGGACATTTTCCCTAGGTATTTTCTCCTCTTTATAAAGCTGGTAGCTCTCCAGATTTATAAAGCAAAAATTCTCAGGTGAATGCTGGATGGAAAAGTGCCAGGGCATAATGGTTTATGCAGACATTTGTTTGGGCAGTTGGTTTGGGGTTTATTAAAACCTGACAGTTTATTCATTTTCCCTAACTAAATAGACCAGTGTCATAAAAGCTATTACCTGTCTTACCATCCTGGCCTCTTTTGTACCTGCACACCATCCCTTACCATCCCTCTGATATGGGTTACTGTCCCTTCCACTGCGATGCATGCCTCGAATGAATTGGACACATCCCTGCTGCTGGTAAGGATTTTGCAGGAACATGCCAGGACTGCCGGAGGGAGCTTTTGTGCGTTACTCAGCCTGTAACTACCTCCTCACCTTCCTGATGTGCTCTAAAGAATAGGGATGCAGGGAAACATTCTCACCATGCATTTGATGTGGTAGGGAGTGAATTAGGGAGTTTCTTCTTGATCAGAGCATGAGTTCTCCCCCAGTGGCCTGCCTCCTCTGCCTGGGAAGCCACCACAATCCCCATGTCCTCAATGGAAAACAAATGTCCTGGAGATTTCTAGAAAAGCCAAGGTTTGGATAAACCATCATGGCTTCTTAGATAAACTTGTCCAACTCTTTCACAGGCACCACACAGAGTCTTTACCAACTCAACCATAAATGCAGATTTCACTCAAACAGGTTATAAAGCAAAATCATAAACAGTGAGGAGTGCCACAGTACCAGGGGCTAAACCATTACAACTTTGCTTATGTCATGTCTGGAAGGTCAGGAAATAAAGAATATTTTTGCCAGAAATAGTGTGTGTGTGTCCAGTTGCTTAACAAATGGTTGGGAAGATGTTCAGTCTTTAGTAAATGCAGTCTATTGGCTCCTATTCTGAAAGGCAATAAGGGAGGCGGCAGAGAACTAAGCAGCTCTAGATATGAATGACTGTGAAGAGAAACCAGAGACAGTGAATGCATCTCAACTGTTATAAAGACAGAGAAATGCTGGGAATCAGCTATTCAATGTACTTTAAATTATTACAGTCAGAAAGTGAAGTGACACTTTAGTCCGCAGAGAATCACCACTTTGTGATATTATGCAAACAGTATTGCCACAAATATGTGCCATTTTATGATGATGACCCTCAGTGAAAAAGTTGTTTATATCAACAATTTTCTTGTATATGTTCGTCTATCATTTTATGGTGTTTTCATTTTTATCACTGAAATGAGCCTAGAAATCAGTACAAATAGCAAGAAACATCCTAACGCATGAAATTCAAGGAACCCAAACAGCAAAAATCTCACTGTGTTATCTTAGGTTCTCCGATCCAGCTGCAGAAGGAAAAATAATAAGCAAATGCCAACATATTAGCATCTAGGGTGCTTCCTGGGTGAAAAGGAAAGAACATTGACATAGTTTGAAGGCAGTTATATTGCAGCTGGTTAGAGCAGCAAAATCATCATGACAAGAGCTGGTACTTCCACTGGGAGCTGGCTGGGGACTGGCAGGTTTTCGAGGAGCTATCTAGTTCAAGGCCATATGTTACAAGGTGTCCTTAGAGAAGTATTATAGGTGGAGGAGATTTCAAGAAAACTGAAAGACTTGGCAACCTTAATCTAGAGACCTTAGGCACTGTGCAGCGAGCACTCTGACGCTGCCTCAAGTAATGCATGATTACTCAGTTGATGTCAGTGAAAGATGCCAGTAAGGATTTCAGCCCATGGATCCAACTAAATTATCGCTGCACCAACGTACCCAAAGCAGGCAGACAGGTTTAGCTGCACCTTGCCTGTAAGAAGTCCTCAACAACATATAACAAAGGCCATTTAGTACAGGAAGAATTGCTCCTTAACATCTGAAATATCTAACATGCTTTGTAGTGATTGTGCCGAAGATTTCCAAAATCATGCTAGTTCTTGACAATATAGGCTGCTTTCCACACAAATCTGGATACCAGGGAGTTAAGTAGACAGTGTTTAACCACCAGCAGCAAACTATTTAGTTTATTTTTATGAAAACATAATATTATGTGCTATTTCTAGGTAATGTGAAAAGTCCTTGACAAGCTACATGAAGTAGAAAAAACAACATATTAATTTTAAAAAATGGTAGTGGAAAGCAAGTTGCTAGAAGCTACTAATGCAGTCTGCTTTTCCTTTCAGTCAGACACTTGAAAAAGTACCTGTTCCTCTTCTGCACTGAAAGGGCAGCCTGCAGAAGTCAAGCGGTTGTCTTCCCCAGCCAGCAGCCTCCAGTGCTACTACTGCCTGAATACAAAAGCCTCTTCCTCTCCTGAAAAGAGAAGTAGACTTGGACTGAATGTGGTGGGAAGCAACACTTGCCTTACTGCATTTTTTTTTAACCCAGTTCCTTCTCTTCTCTATGAACAGACAGAAAATGTAGAAGATGCCACTGCAGGTCAATTCTGGGTGAAATCTTTAGGATTTTCTGGCAGACAGCATTGTCAAACACCTATTAGTATATCAGTAATGCCTAGTGATACATTCATTTATTTATCTGGAAGAATGGACCTGTACCTTAGGCATGAGCTCAGGACACTCAAATTCAGTTCCCCCCTTTTGCTACAGCTTTCTTACTGTGACTTTGATCAAGTCACTGAATTTCTCTGTTCTTCATTTCCCCATTCAAAAATTATGGCTCCCCTGTATCTCCAAAGGCTAAAAATGCCTTCATCTGTCCAGCTCGTCTGCCAGAGAGGAAAACAGGAAAAACAAAATGGGGAAAGATGGTACCAAATAAATACTAAGTAGAAAAAACAGAGGAGTATATATAAGACAAAATAATACCACATGACATAGAAAAATCTAGAAAAAGAAGAAAATCAAACTCCAGAGCTGATTCAGCTCTCCTGGATACAAGTCTAAACCCAGACTTGATTTTACAAAGACATTGGTGTTGGGAGAAATGTAGGCTTGCATAACCATGAGTCAGTATCTTCATGGGGAAGGGAGCTAAGGAGGTGTGGAAATGACCATGCCTATTACAGAAGACTTATAAGAAACTGGCAAGACAATGAAAATTGTTGATGATATGAGTGAGGACACAGAAGGGCCAGTAGTTGTCGAAGAAAATGGCAGCTACAAGAGAGAGAAAGGTAAGATTAGATTAAATGGGAAAACACAGTAATGACAAAAAGATGTTGTCGCTGGACTCCCTGATAGGTAGTACCTGAAGTTCCAAAATAATAAATTCAATGTTGCAGGTGGAAGTTGTTCTCATTTGGAGGGGGTGGGAGGAAGAGAAGTGTTTTGGATGAAAACCCAGGTGTTTAGATAGCATAGTGCTGCCAGGGAGCCTAACAAAGTCTCTAATTGAGGCACCATATCATCTCCCCTCCTATCAATCATGATGTCTGGTTACTATATCTCTCCTGATGCGTTCCAAACTCTCCTCCTGGCAGCAGGAGGTAGCGTATTGCAAATCTCCTTCAGACAAGCTTCCAGCAGGAGCTGAAGTCTGGCTGTGGAGCATATGCCGTATATGAGAATGAACAATGAGTCACCTGAACTGTAGTTCCCTCGGGATACTTTGTGGCTTATCCAACTAGAGATTTCTTTGTAGAAAAATTTCAGCCTGGTCCTTTTTCATTTTCAACACAAATACAATTTTCTGTGGAAGACAACAGTTCTGTTGTAGGTGGAAAAAGTTTAATAATCTAATTTTCTGATGAAAAAATGTATTTTTACAGTACCAACCTCAGCTCTTGGTTTCTTTTAGGTTCTTCTTAATTTTTCATCCTCTTATCTTTTCTTATTAAAGCTCCTATAGCATCTACATTGTGTCATTAGCCATTGGTTTTGCAGCTCAGCAAGTGTGGTGGCTGATCTTGATTTTTCACTGGGGCAAATCAAGCACGGGTCTTCTAGGTCCCACTTCTGGCCCAGCTGTGATACTCCTGATGAGGCAGAGACTCAGTTTTCAGTGCAATGTTTTCATCCCATTATTTCATTGCAGCTAATTAAATAGAACCATATACAATGCCTGTCTTAAAGACCTACTGTAAATTTAACATTCAGACTCTAACCAGGTCTGAGGTCAGTCTAATCCCACATTTCTTCTTGAGACTGCTTCTCCATTTTACCCATGTTTTGTCTGCCTTTTCCTTGCAAAGGGTGGGAATCATCTTTCTTAACTGCAGCCATTTAAAAGTTACACAACTCCCTAAATAACCTGGCTGAGACAGAAAAAAAAACACTTCAGGAAGTAAATTAATCGATCCCAGATTAGGTTGTTCCCTCTCTTGACTGTCTACACAAGCCTAGATGATGACCTCAGACTAATTTTTAAATGGCTGATATTAAGGAAGATGAATTCTACCCATTAAAGGATGATAGAAAAAAAGACTAAAGCTCCAATTCCAAGGTCCTACAAATTTTTCCCATCCCAGGGTTGTCCAAGTCGAAGTGCTGGATCCTGCACTTGGGTCACAAAAATCCCATGGAACACTACAGGCTTGTGAGAAAGTGGCTGGAAAGCTGCCTGATGGAAAAGGTCCTGGATTTGTTGGTTGACAGCTGACTGAATATGAGCCAGCATTGTGCCCAGGTGGCCAAGAAGGCCAGTAGCATCCTGGATTGTATCAGAAATAGCACGTCCATCAGGACTAGAGAAGAAATCATCCCCCTGTACTCGACACTGATGAGGTCCCACCTTGAGTACTGCATTCAGTTTTGGGCCCCTCACTAGAGGAGGGACATTGAGGTGCTGGAGCATGTTCAGAGAAAGGCAACAAAGCTGGTAAAGGGTCTAGAGCACAGGTCTTATGAAGAGTGGCTGAGGGAACTGGGGTTGTTTAGTCTAGAGAAAAGGAAGCTGAGGGGAGACCTTGTTGCCCTCTAGAACTACCTAAAAGGAGGTTGTAGCAAGGCGGAGGTCAGTCTCTTCTCCCAAGTAACAAGCAATAGAACAAGAGGAAATGGCCTAAGTTGCACCAGGGGAGGTTTAGGTTGGATATTTGGAAAAATTTCTTTACCAAAAGGGTTATCAAGCATTGGAACAGGCCGTCCAGGGAAGTCCTTGAGTCACTATCCCTGGAGGTATTTAAAAGATGTGTAGATGTGGTGCTGAGGGACATGGTTTAGTGGTGGACTTAGCAGTGTTAGGTGAACAGTTGGACTTGATAATCTGAAAGGTCTTTTCCAACCTAAACGATTCTATGATCCTATGATTCTATATACAGGCTATTGCTGGGACCATTGATTACTGTCCTTTCTCTCTGCTTTATTCTGGGTCCTGCCATCACCTGCATATCCTTCACTCTTGTTTTTCCCTTCTTAACCCTGAGGTGTCCCATGTTGCCAAGGGTAGGATTCTGCCTGGAGTCAGCGTTGCTCTGGTGCCTGCCTCTATGCAGGTTGTATCTATCTGTTCAACTCTTTTGAGATCTTTTAGATTGAAAACTATCATGCTTTTGTATTGTTTGACTTCAAGGGACAGCCCTTGAATTTTTTCTTTAGAAAATAAATGCTAGTTAAAGGTTAATAAACAAGAGAAAAGGAAAACTCTTAGTAGCCCCAGTCTGTCTCTGGGATGGTATTACTGGTCTGTATCACAGTTCTTACTTAAGTATTAGCTTAATAAAGTGGCTTTTCTTCTGTAAATATCTAATGCACTAAGACTCGTTCTCCATTCCTCTGTGCTGCAATAACTCTGCAGAGTAAATATAGCATAAAGCTAGTACAAAGGGATCGTAAAAAAGGCTCAGTGATCTGGATTCTGGTTCTACAGCGCCCTATGTACACTGAATCTGAGATTTATTTTGGCATAGTTGAGACCAGTCTGTTCCGGTTCATGGTGTGAATGTTTCAGCAAACTATTGAATAAATATCAAATATATTTTTCTGATTATTTATTTTCTTCCCTTCACAGAAATCTTTATAACTATTCATAGGCCTGCTAGCAAAACATTTCAGGTTATTCACTTGCTTGTTAGGTAATGACTAACTAAGCTGAAAAGTTTTCATTTTGGGGCCCTGTCAATGACTTTGTGACAGGCCAGTGCCTTCTCCACTCTTCCCTATTTCTATTCATCTCTTGTGCTCAGAGGCTTTCAGTACTAAAGCTTTCCACACTCTGCATTAGCAGTCCACAGGTTGCTTTGAAAGCTGCTGGCAATTCTGCCATCGTCTTTCAGCTTTTCTGTTTTGCATCCCTCAGCAGTTGAGCAGTGTGAGGTTGCAGGGTTTGTTCTTTTGTTTTTCTGTTCTGAAAAGCTCTCGTGCTGTTTTCAATAAAAGAAGCACACCCATTTCACTGCACAATAACAGAATTATATAAAAATGCAGTTCATATATATTTATGTATATATATGTGTGAGTTCAAAGGTATGTAATGCATCTATATACACCTATAAGTAATAACTTGTTGAATGTGTGTCTGTCACTCTGTATCTTCAGCCATATAATGCCCACAGTTCTATTTGTGGGTATTTAAGACAGCAGCAGGTAGAGCACATGCTGTGATTTTGGGCCAGTTCAATGAACTTCTTTTGAAACAGAGAGTGATCGTCTCCTGCATTTAGTTTCTTTTTAAAACACACCCCATGTTGGTTTTGAGCCAGATTATTCTTGCCTGTTTGGGTGAAATATAGCAGTTGGATTTCCCAGGAGGACACCTGGTTACTCAAAGCCAGGGACCAGGTTACTCAAAACCCCATCTGAACTGGCCTTGAACAACTTCCAGGGATGGGACATCCACAACTTCTCTGGGCAACCTGTTCCAGTGCCTCACCACCCTCACAGTAAAGAATTTCTTCCTAATATGAAATCTTAGTCTACCTTCTTTCAGTTTAAAACCATTACTCCTTGTCTTATCATTACACTCCCTGATAAAGAGTCCCTCCCCACCTTTCCTGTAGGCTCCCTTTAGGTACTGGAGGGCTGCTATAAGATCACCTCCTTATTTTCCATGTGCCTTAGCAAAGTTTCCAGGAGGATGTGCTCTGTGCTGTGCCAGGCACAGAGGTGAAACTGACCAGCTTGTAGTGCCCCGGGTCTTCCTTTTTTCCCTTTTTAAAAATCAGGGTTCTGATTCCCCTTTTCCAGTCAAGTGGGAACTTCACTATATTGCCATGACTTCTCAAGTATGATGGATAGTGACTTCGCAACTTCATTTCTCAGTTCCCTCAGGTCCCATGGATTTGTACATCTTGAGATTCCTCAGGTAGTCTTGAACCTGACCTTGTTCTGCTGTGGAAGGTACCTCATTCTCCCACTCCATGCCTTTGCCTTCTGTGACTTGGATGGTGTGGCTAGAGCACTTGCTGTGGAAGACCTGACCCATAAGCTCTCTGTCAGTTCCCCATAACTCCCCAGGCAGAGCTCCATGCACTCCAGCTGATCCTTGACATATAGGGCAACACCCCTTCCTTGTCTCCCCTGCTTGTCCTTCCTAAAGACCCTGCATCCTTCCATTCCAACATTCCAGTCACAGGAGACATCCCACCACGTCTCCATGATGCCAATATGATCATAGCCCTGGAGACATGCACATGTCTCTAACTCTTCTTGTTTATTCCCCATGCTACGTGGGTTTGCATAGAGGCATTTAAGTTGGGCCCCCAATGAAGCTGACTTACTGGCTGGTATGACTGGAAGTCCTTTGTGCTGCACTCCAGGTGTTCTCCTGCTGACCTGTGATCCTCCTCCAGGCTCTGGGCATCTATTGCTGGCACTGACAACAGATTCTGCTTCTGGGATCAGGGCCCAGGCAGAAGAGTTAAAAGACATCTGCAACAACTCCAGAGGCACTAAGTTCTGTACAAAGTAGTTGGGCTTGAAAGGTGCTGGCTGTCTCCTTCCAGAAATGCATTTTCCCTTCACACAGAAGTGTTGTGCAGACTGCGCTTCCAGCCTGCCACTCTCCAACTGCACCCCAGTGCGTTATACCTGGGGATCTGTATTTTCCAAAAATTTAATTTCCACAGGTGAAGGTAAATGTCTCCAGTGCCCTTTTGAGGACATTCTGAAGGAAATGGCAGAGGTAATCTGTCTCTGAAGTCCACAGGTGAGACACAAAAGGGAGTGGAAGCTGCAACCTAAAAGCCTTGGATCTTCCTCCTCCAGAAGAGGACTCTTGTCTGAAGCTGACTCCAACTATGCCACAATACTGCAGGAAAAGCAGCAAGTATGAGGCGGTACATTGCATGAAAGCTGAGTGCCAGAAGAATAGATTGCAACCGGCACACAGTGTCCGATGAAAGTATTTCACTAAATACAAACGCTACAGAGATACAAACAGACTGAAGCTATCAAATCAAACTGTGGTATTGACCATAGCTGGATGTTACATGTGAAACCTCCGGGGAGGGAGACAGGAAGGAGAGAGGTCTGGGGGAGGTGAGGACATGGCAGTGCTTCACTCCACATGTGAACAATACCAGGATTGCCATCTTGTGATAAAGAAATGATGAGCTGAGAATTTAATGATTCCCCAAAACAGATTTCAAATCCACCCCTAGAAGGCTGAAATCCTGCTCTGAAATGGATACAACCATGAATGATTTTATTTTGAACACATGGCTCTTGGCAGATGTCCTGTCATCCTTAGCTCATGAGGAGCTTCCTTTAGGGATCTGTGAGTGCATTTGGTGCTAGGGTATCAACTTGAGTTGTGGACAATTCAGCCTCTTTGCACATGTAGGTGTTTTCTGAAGTCTGCTGGAAGGGGATATAGGTTTCATGGCTCAAGGTGTTCAGCTCTGCCTGGTGGCTCTAAACTAGCACAATGCAACTGATTTTGTTTGACTTCAGACCTTCCTGGCTGGTCTCAAAACATCTGCTCTCTGTGCTCACATCTGTAGCGCTGTCTGAAACAACACCTTTTGGGATTTGTGTGCTGTCATTTTCTGTTGGTTCCTTGCAAAATTTCTGCTAATCACAATGGCTAAGTTTCTCTTGGTGGGTTTTTGCTTGTTTCCACTGGGCAGGGTTGAAGACACAGAAGGTGCTCTGGGACTGTGAACAAATCCCCACTTTGATGCACAAACTCTGTTTAGATTCAGATTTTTGGCTCAACTGCCTACTTCAAATCCATGTAGGGTTTCTCACATGCAAGGTGATGTTCTATTTTAACCAAATTAAAAAGACAGGTCAGAGCATAAAAGACAAGTGGAAATCACAGCCTCCTCACCTGGCACCAAATCTCATGAACCAGAGCTTTTTCCGTAGCTCCTTCTCTAGACACCAGGCTTGGGTACAGGGTGAGCCCTGAAGCAGCAATGAAGTGCACTATGGAAAGACCTGTCACCTGGAGCATCCAAAAATCTTGACTTAGAGCTGGGTGCTTTCTGAAGTGCTTAGAGCAGCTCCTGCTTCCCAGGCACTCCCAGGAACTTCAAGATTCCTGATGTCTCTGGGAGAAGTGTGGTTGCCTACCACATCAGGAGACAGCAAGAGTGTCTGCCTGCTTTGTTCACCATCTGAAAGGTTACTCAAGCAACCCTGGATTGTGTGAGCCCTCCACAGTATCAGCACCTTCATAGGTATTACTTCTGTGAGCCAGGAACAAACCGCCAGGAGGATTTAAGGTAATACCACTTCATATCAGATTAGGCTACAAAGCAATGGTTTGGAGTAGTCAAGCAGTGACTGAGTGCTCCCTCTCTATACCACACCTACCATCCCAGTGTTAAATTAATTCCATTTGCTATTGAGGGCATATGAGAGCCAGGGTCCATCATGCTATCCACAGCACCAAAGATGAAATCAGCCTTCAAAGAGAAGCTATTGTGTAGCCAAGTCAGGGAATGGTCCAAACATTGTCTAACGACAGGTGAGTCTTGATGTAATGCTTGCTGTACACAAAGCAGAGGAAGAAAGGTTTAGGAGCTCTGTGGAAACAGGTTTTTATCTTGAATCGTGGGTGATTACTTTTACTTTATCTTGTGCAGCTCAAGTAGTCACAGAGTGTCTGTCCTTTGTCAAAGTCTGGCCTTGCCTCAGTGACCTTCTGCAACAGAGTCCCACTGGACTGTCGTATGTTGCCAAGACAAATAGTTGTGTTAAGGTTTTTGTCTTCCTTTAATTTAATTCAACCACTAATTGTGCCTATGTTATTGACTAGTGTTGAACAGGCCAGTAGAATGCCCCCTATTATGTGTAAAATCAAATACGTAACAGGGAACCGCTAACCTTATGTGTAATCCTTTGAATTACTTACAATGGGAGTCTGAATCAATGGACTTATGCACACAAACGAAAGGAGATATAACATTTTTTGCTCATGAGAAAAGGCTATTAATCTTCTCCAAAAGAAGCAGCCAGCATTTTCCAAAACATGCAGTGATTTAGGGAAGCAGGATTTTTGGTACCATCCCTTAAGAGGAACCTAACTTTCAGAGAGCGCTCAACACCTGGCAGCTAATAATTCATTTTTTTATGTGATTGCCTGTATTAGACCCCAAAATAGAGATCTTTTAAGATGTCTAATTATTTAAAAATTTTGATTAGAGGATTCAACAAGCTAAGGACACCAGTGTTTGATCATACGCTGATCACATCTAAAAAATCAGGAAATAGCGTCCCTCAAGGAAAACGTGTTTGTGGGCACTATTTTATTCCTTGCTTCTTAAACAAGTGCCATTGATATTTTTGGGAGCAACACAATAACAGACTAGATGGATCATTAGATAAGGCAATCATTTGGTCAGAAGGTAAACAGGCAAATGTTTGTGGAGAGTCTGTGAAATGTAACTCTGTAATGGTTTCTCATAATATCTGTACAGCCCATTCACTTCCACTCTCTTTCTTAGTTTTGCAAATACAAGATCATGTTGAAAATGGCTTTTTAGAGCCTCAAGAAATATTTTCTTATGCACCTCACAGCACTGCCTTTGCAAATGCAAAGTACTGTATGCCATGCTACATTTATGCACTTCAGGTTTGATAGATGAGGGATGCTAATGGAATATAAACTATCAAATTAAAAACTTTCATATTAGGGATGCCAACAGTGTTTGGTCTACCTAGGAATGTGAGATGGTGCTTGCAGCTTTTTCTCTGCCTTTTAATATGATGCAATATGCACATTCTTATATGTCACTTTTTAAAGAAAGATAAATGCACAATTTTAATGAGGAGGTGTTCCAGAATCACAAGAAACTGCATTATTTTTACATTGAGCAGATTCATTATGCAGCCTTCAGAAACTACGAGATGATTATACTTTGCAGACAAACCTTAAGCCTTAATTCTTAAGGAGAATCATCCTCTTCCCACCTGTGTCAACTTTACTCTACTCACACATCATTCATTTCGGTAGAGATACCCTGTCCTTGTCCTGCAACAGGATAGAGCACACCTGGGGAGCTGGAACCACCTCTCAAGTCCAGTGCTGTCTCTCCTGTACATGACAGGCACTGCAGAGGAGTCAGGGAAAGACAAGGTGTGCTGAATGGATCTGAGCTGGAGCCTTAACCCATGATAACCAGCGCAGCACTCAGCACCTCTCATCTGAACTTGTGCGATCTCATCCCCACTGATGGGGAAGATGGGCAGAAGCAGGCTGGGGTAAGAAGTGGGAGACAGGGCCTCTCACTGACATCTCAAAACTGTGATCCAAGAAGGCACTGATTTGCATCCTGTTTGGAAGGAGATAGCCATGGAGAAGGGGGTAGGTGTGGAGCTGGATCCCCTCCTCCTGGACCATTTGCGTGCATTCCCTCTCTCCTGCTTTCATGCTCTGCACAGTTCACTAATCAGATTGGAGCCTGCTTGCTGCCAGCTTGCCCACTGGAACGCAAAGGAAGGGAAGTAATAAGAGGGGATCTCTTTCAATAAGCAATTTGCAAATGATGTTGAGGACAGAGAAGTCTCCAGTGGGGGACGTTGACTCTGTAAAAGGTTCCCCAGATTAGATTACTAGGGATTCCAAAGTGGGAAGGGAGGGTAAACATGTTAGCGGTCTGGTTCGGCGCTTGTTCCTCCAGCTGTCACTGGTAAGGGTAATGCAGTTTGGTGCAGCTAACTGCAAGATTAATGGAACTGTTCAAATATTTAATCCTATAAAGGTATTACATGAAATGCTCACTGTAGCCTGCATGTTTTTCAGCTTGCCAACAATGTGTGCGTGTGTGTGTGCTTCAAAATGGGCTCAGGGCAGGGAAAGGAAAAAATACATCCCGCACAGTTATTGATGAATAAACATAGTTACAGCTTCATATTTCTCAAATGGGGCTGGGGAGCTCTGCAAAGGCAGCACAAGGAAGGCAGTAGGTCAGACCTGGGTTCTCTGACTGGGTTTTGAAAGAGATATTAGCTGACCATAGGCCTGTTTGTCTGTCTTGTACAAGTCAGAACAAGGAGAGATCAGCTGTCAATCTAAGCTGTGGGAAAGAGAAAGATACCTATCTCTCTCTGTCTCTCTGAATTATTAAATTTCTGATGTGGAAATATACCCTTTCTCCAAAAATACTTTGGTTAGTGTAAGAGACAGGCACATGCACAAATGTTCCATCGTTACCACAGATCATACTTTCACAGTCCTAGTCCCATCACAAACCTGCTTTCTTGTCCAAAGCATTCTCAGCAAAATGAATAATTTCTTAACTCCCTGCAGTGTCCTGAAAAGTCTCTCCTCACCTGATAACAACAGCAGATTGTGCCTCTGCAACAGTCCCAGCCGTGTGTGCACGAGCCAGTCCCAGGCAGTGCAGCCACAGTGTGCACCAAGGGGGCTCAGCACAAACCACAGACACCACCTGATTACACCGTTGATGCCTCAGCAGTGCTCCACAATGCCATTAACATGCTGTCAGCAGCAGCCACGCTTGCTTGCAGCCACGCTTGCTTGCAGCCACGCTTGCTTGCAGCCACCACAGCTACTAGCCAAAAGCCAGGGCACTCCTGCACTGACACAGCCAGAGAGGAGGTCATTTGCAGGAGGCCAAGCAGCAAACCCAGCCCACCTGTGAGAAAAGAGCAGGGTGTTTTCATGAGATGGAATGTTTTATATCTTTGTTGGCAGCTGTGTGATGTTGTGTGATGGGTGGAGGCTGGCTGGAGGATGTGGGAGGGACATGGCTCCCTCTGGGGCAATTACTCAGGTGCCTCCCAGGGAATAGGAGATTTGAGCCTGCAAGAAGAGGGGGATGCTGGAATGAGGAGGTGGGATCTAATGGTTGATTTGGAGCCTAATTAACTTCCTGAGGCCAAAAGGCCATCGTTGGTTAATCAAATAGTTGGCTGCAAGGTTCATATTTGGGCTCTGGTCACCATCCAGCTCAGGAGATCAGCCCCAGAAACTGCATTCTCCTCCTGTATCTCACCAGAGGTGCCGGGTTCTCTCTCATCCTTGAAGTTGGACTAAATTTAAAACAATCCCCCTAGAACTGGCTGGGTAGAGTAAGTGGGAACATGTTGTGTCTTTTGGAAAGGAAACCTGAGGATAAGCCCTGGCAGTGTATTTACAGCTGCTTCACCCTCTGCTTGGCTGCAGCTACGGCGAATCAGGTTGTGGACCTGAGCAGAGAGTTACACTTTGAGCAAGGACAAGAGGAGTAGAGGGCCAAAGACACAGTAGTCAGGGAACGCTTCTTTCTAAAGCCCTTTATTTCTTTTTTGCCTTTTCTGGATTTCCTCCATCTTTGAGAAATTTAATTATTTTAGTCAGCATCCTAAAACAACTTGGCTTTTTAAGCTTAACAAACTGATTTTTTGGAGGAGCTTATTATAAGAATAAGGCATAGGCCCAGACTGACCAACCTCCACTCTCAGTCTGGCTTGAGATCCCATCAGAGTAGAGAAGCAGGAAAATGTCTTCTAAGGAAATAGATTTTCATGCAAACTTTGACTGAGGGGGAAATGACTGTTAATTCCATTGACACTGAATGAAAAACTCCCACTGACTCTGCTTGCAATGCAGTAAGAAATAATGAACAAGTTTCCTTACTACACTTACTAGTCTCATACCAGTGCCAAGATCCCCCAGCTTCCCACAATTCATTTTCATCAGATGTGTATGAAGCACCTGAAGGCAGGAAACAAACTACCAAATCTACCTCCAAGCACACTGGTTGTAGCCCTTTTGTACCTAACGCATGCCTCTGGCAAGTGCTCGGCCAAAGCCAACAGCCCATTTCACATTAGAGGACAGACTGGCCACTAGACTGCCATGGCTTTCTGATCACTACTGACTATTAGCTGTGGACTTGCTATTTGCAAAGTGGCCTGCTCTTGTGTTGGACCTTGCTTCATTGCTTTTCCCATTACCAACACACTGCAATTTATTGCATTTATTCTAACTCATCATGTGTGACAAAGTGGAGATTTAGGATGGCACCACTCAGCCATCCTAGGCCATCACTTACATGCTGTGTGCAGCAAAGGCCTCAGAGAGACAGGAAATTGTTTCTGGTAGTTAGAAGTAGCTAGGACATAAGGGAAAGTGTTTTCATCCTGAATGACTCTGGGGAGCATTTTTGTTCTCTTAATGGTTCCATTTAATAGATAAAGCCACAGACAAACACAGAGACAGCAAAAGACAGTGATTTATTCAATAAATAAGTCCCCTCCACTCCCCCTGAACTCATAGCTGGGAGAACTTCCTCACAACAATTTTGTTTGACCTGTTGCTTTTTTTCCCACAACTTGCTTGGCTCTAGTTCAGCTTGGCTCAGCAGAGCCTGCAGAGGCAGTCCAGCCATTTGCACGGGACTTCTGAAAATGCAAGGCACAGCACAATTTTTTTTTTCCCTACAGAAAAATTTCTGGCCAAATGGAAAAGATAGTCACATCAGGTAATGTTGATTGGGAGAGGGAATTCTATTCCCCTTCCTCTCCAGATCTCCTTTCACATTAATATTTACAGTGGCTAGTGATGAGAAGAAGAGCTGGGCGAAGGTCTCCTCCTCTACCCAGCATTTTCCTGGGAGACAGGGACAGAGGGCAGAATCATAGAATAAGTCAGGTTGCAAGGGACTGCAGAATGCTCTCTGCTCCAACCCCTGCTCTCAGCAGGGCAACTTCAGAGCTCCTGCAGGAAGCTCAGGGCCTTGACTACTTGGATTTTGGATTTCCCCAGTGGTGGAGACCCACAGACTCTCTGGACCCTCTCTGGACCTCTCTGGAAGGTGCTGCACCACCTTCCTGGGGAATTTATTTTTCTTTATGAAGAAGAATTTTTCCTGCTGCAACTTGTATCCTTTGCTTCCTCTCCTGACATCATGCACATCTTCCTCCTTTAGCCAGGTGAAAAGACCATTAATATCCCCCTTTGCCTTCTCTTCTCCAGGCTGAACAAATCCAGCCCCTCAGCCTTTTCTCTTACATCCTGCACTCCAGCTCCCTGACCGTTTTGGTTGTCATCCACAAGAGGACCTTGTTCCATTTTGTTGGTGTTTTTCTTGTCCTGGGGGGAAAAAGCTGGACACAGTGATTCCAGACACTGTCTCCCAACCCCTGCCAAGAGGAGATGCTGGTGAGGTTGTAGCTTTGCAGCAGAATATGGAAAGCATCTCAGTAAATCAAACAGGATCTGAAACCACAACCCTTTGCACTGCTATGCAAGCAAAGCTTCCTGAAGATACTGGAGACACCCTTGAAATCCAAGAGACACAAGACAATTCAGGATGGATACAGGAAAGAAAATAACACTCAAGGGCTCATGCAGAACAAAGAGAGGGGTTACAGTTGGGTGTGGAATTACCATTTGAAAAACACATTAGTCATCTTATTTATGTAAGTACAATAAATCAGAGTAAAACCAAACAGCCAGGCAATCAGAAAGCTGCAGAGACCTCAGCGGAGGGCAGAGCAATGACAGCCAATAGCTCTTTAAATAATAATAGTGTTTTTCCTATGGGACTCCTGGTTCATATCATTGCTGTGTGCAGCATGCAAAGATAAAGCTCTCTGTGCCCCACAGATGGCTCCAATTTCTCAAATAATTGATAGCTGGAGCTCTCCTCAGAGGATCAGGTGGAGGAATGAAAAAGGAGCATCATAATGGCTGTATTTTTCATTCAGCACAAACCAGGTTTGGTTTGTACCCGGGTGGAGGCTGGCAGTGGCTGCACTGAAGCAACTGCCCTGAGAAGGAGAGTGGGGACTGACAGCTCAACTGGGACCTGAATCTCCCAGCAAACAGCCCAGGCTTGCACCTAGGAAAGGCTACGTAAATAGCTCAGACAAAATGACTGCAAAATAACGAAAATCTTGATTTACTTCCAGGGAAGTAATGTATGGACTCCCCACACTGTATTTCACACCCGCAGTCAAGCTGTCTTTAAAAGGAATGAGAGGAGATGTGGAAGGAGGCGTGGGGTGAAACAGACTTAGCACTAATATATAAGATCTTTTTTTCCCCAGCAGTAAAGAAATGCAGCAGATTTCAAATCACAGACAAAAAAAGAGGGTGCAAACCCCATTATTCTCTTCAATCTTCCCTATAGATTATGATGGGCTTGGCAGGGGGTAAGTGAGGGGCAGGGGAAAATATTCCCATCTTGGAAGTACGAATCTAAATGTAAACAGAGTGTAATAAGAAAACCTATCCCACTTAAAAGAGGGCTGGTTTTGGTTTGGTGTTGCAGAAGTGTGGGGTCAGCATTATGTTGCATGAGGCAGCACATACTGTGATGACCAGCATAATTCTTTGCTCCAACAACATACAAACTCAAGCAGAGACTTCCGTTGCTGATTTTTCTTCTCTTTTGTGACACACTCAGTTTTTTACCAGTGAAAGGGGAAAATAGGGTAGATGGTTCTATCATGATCCTTGTGCCAGAGCACTTGCTTTTATTTGAGTGCCAGGCATCTTAGCAGTGTTTCTCAGAGGTACACAGGCACATTGATGCAAACTGGTGAGACAGGCAACAGGATGGAGGAAAAGAGCTTGGGGCCAGACTCTTCTGGAGTTCAGGTGATTTGCCCAAGACCATCTGGAGATCTGTGTCAGACCCAGAGCCAGAGGGCAGGAGCCCTTAACTACAAGACCCAGCTTATTCCTAAGAGAACAATAAGCTAAGCAGACAGTTTCTCCTTTTCCCAGCCCATATGTAATAAGTGAGAGATGGGGTCTCATCCTCCCTGGAATGGTGTCACTGGACGGCAAAATTGAGGAGTCTGCCCCGCCACCCTCTGCTCATGCCAAGTCTCAGCCTCTCAAGCAGGCAATGTGATCAAGAAGGAGCAAGACTATGAGTTTGTGGGTGAATGTCTCAGATGCAGGCTGGGGAATGTGAAGAGGGGGCTGCTTGGATTGCAGTTTTGGTGTGCAAGACGTGACAGCTTGGCCTTCAAAGCCCGACTGGCAAGGCTGTCACTGCAGTTCAGACAGCCTGAAGGGATTCAATGCATCACGCTTAGAAAGGAGGCAAAAGCTGCAGGAATTTTTTGCCTGAATATTTAACACTGCAACTGTGCATGCAATTAAGCATACAGATATGTGAGTAACCCCTGGCTCAAGCAGCCATGCCTGCACATTTAAACATGTGAAGGAGTACGGGTCTATGCAATGGTGGCACAAGGATAAGAAAGCTAATCAACTTTAGCCGCACCAGGACTGGGTAAACAGCTATTCCCAGTTCTCTTCCGCTGCCTCCAACACTTCCAATTGCCTATTATCTAATTCAGCAGTTGCTAAACCTATATCTTGGCCAAACTAGGCTGTTCTAGTCCATTTTTGTGTTGGAGAGGCAAGACACGTAGGGACAAAATGTAATACTTTTATTAGATCATATTATTCTTCTCTTCCACTCTCCCAAAAGGAAAGAGAGTGCCTTTATGCTGAATTGCCATTTGTTGCTCTCTTCAGATCTCACACTCTTCAGAGCCTTTCTTGCTCAATGAATCCCTGGAAAACATCACCTCCTTCCAGTTACAATAGTGCTATTATTACAGCGACAATGTAGCAGCTGGGTGCTGAGGTTGAGATCATGATATCTCGCTTCTGGAAGAAGTGGGTGTTTGTTAACCAGCCTGAGGAGGAACTTGCACATGCGGGAGGTTACATCAGCAGCAGGCCTTGTACCACTGCTGGGCACAAAGTTGGGCAGGCAGCATCAGCCAGCATTCACGCCTGTGTATGTTATAAAACACCCAGTGGTGTGACCTCGATTTCCCACAAAAAAATAGCAATAAAATCCGACAGTGAGATTTCTGCAGAATTTGGAGGGATGATGAGAAGAAAGGCATGTTCATCTGACCCTTTATGACCTTTACAGCTACAGTGCTGCCGTATATGTTTTGTCCACTGGAAAATGAGAGGTTAATCTGCCCTCCACTCATTCACAAAAAAAACCCCAAGATTCACCCAAAGGCTCTCCTGGGTTTCCATTTCTCTGTTCTTTTCTGGAAAAAGCAAAAATAGAAAGTCTTTTATTTGTTTGGTTTTTGAAAATATTTGCACATTATTTTCATGGCTAGAACCATGGCAAAGGGTCTTCAAAGGGCTCCTGGGGAAGACAACAGGAACTGAGCAGTGCCATACTGCACAGAGCAACTGAGATGCACACCACATGCGAGGCTGTGTGGTACAGAGAGAGGCAGCAAAGTTACAGATGGAAGCCAGAGAGTGGAAGCCAAGCTGTTGTGACTGTTGCTCTGATGAGCAGGGGGACAGATATGCTGAAGACCAAAAAGGCAGAAGAAATCTGACACAGTGGTGAGAGAGGCTTCAGCTGAGAAGAAGAATGGATGTGAAGAATGCCACTTACTCACTTCACCATTTGGGATGGGGAGGAGAATCAGAAGAGTAAAAGTGAGGAAAATCTCGTGGGTTGAGGTAAAGACAGTTTAATAGGGAAAGCAAAAGCTGCGCTTGCAAGGAAAGCGAAATAAGGAGTTTATTCACTACTTCCCATGGTCAGGCAGGGGTTCAGCCATCTTCAAGAAAAGAGGGCTCCACCACACATAATAGTTACTTGGGAAGACAAATGCCATCACTCCGAACGTTCCCCGCTTCCTTCTTCTTCCCCCAGTTCTATATACTGAGCATGATGCCATATATAACCTTGGTCAGTTGGGGTCAGCTGTCCCAGATGTGTCTCCTCCCACCTTCTTGTGCCCTCTCAGTCTACTCTCTGGCAGGGCATTGTAAGGCACAAAAAAGACCTCGATTGCTTAGTAGAAACCAGAAACACCAGTGTGCTATCAACAGCATTTCTCATCCCAAATCCAAGATATATCACTACATTAGTTGCTAGCAAGAAAGTTAACTCCATTCCAGCTGAAACCATGTTGGACATGAATGTGAGACGCAATAGACTTAGAACAATGGAGGCCACATGCAGGTCACTACAGGAGTTCAGTGTAGTAGCTGGAAAAAAGCTCTTTCTCCTTAGGTGTAAAATCAAGGCTGAATTTGTACGACAAAACAAGCACTGTGACAAGGAACTGGTCGGGCTGGTGTTAATATAGGCTGAGTCTTTCTAGATGTCCTTGCCCTGTTCAGGACCTTTCAACTATCACCAGCCTCCAAAGAATTTATCCTAAATTTCCACTTTCTTGTAAATACAGGAAGTTAGCTACAGGAAAGGAGGACCCTAGACTGATTTCTGTCTATAACAGCTTATGGAAAAGTATCCTAAAGCAGGTTTGTGTTGTTGGGTTTTTTTAAACTTGAGTTTTCTTTTTATTTTGGCTCTGGATTAAAAGGAATGTCTTTGTTTCCCTTTATCCAGGCTGTCTTGTCCATCCACAGAGAGCAGCACTGTTGGCTGCAGCTTTATTCACAGCATCCCAGCTTCAGCCCTGACTCAATGACTGGCCAGCAGCTACACAGAGGTGTTGATCTGCTTTTCCAAAATGGCTCTGCAGGACAGGCACTCCAAGCAGGCAGTAAGAAGTATATGCAAATACCAGAAGACAGTGCTTTTCAGGGCTCTGGAGGGAACAGGACACTGATAATATTGGCTGCATGTTTAATCCCTCCAAAATCCTCTGGTTGAAAGACAGCCATGGCAGGTGTGTGTGGATGGGTGAGGGAGCATGGCAGAGCACTTTGAGCAAAAATACTTGAGAAAAAAAGCAAAGGAAAGAGTAGATGTGGAGAAAGGAATGGAAAAGACATCTTCAAACAGACTTATTCAGTGCTATTCCATGGCATAATTAGAAGGCAAATCAGCCAACGGCCCTGTCAGTCTTTCCCTTGAGATATTGTACCCAGAAAGAGGGTAAGATGAGGCCAGCATGCAGAGATATGAGATATCCAAACCATTTTAGCCCTGGTAAAAACCAGGGTCCTTTGATTGCTGCTTGGGACCTGCCTGGAGTGAGGGGCAGAACAGGCTCAGCCTTGTTGCCCCAGCAAATGCGGCCACGTCACTAATCCATTTCAACAGTATTTAACAGGCCTCTCACTCACTCCTGGCCACCCCAGGACTGAGGGACAGGCAGATTTCCAGCACTGCTCTGCCATCCCACTGGCCTCCCAGGAAGCGTGCAGGCAGTGCTCGGGAGGGCACCAGGACCAGACTTTTTCCTCGGAGCTTCAGGGCTGCAGCCCACCGGGTGACTGGGTTTCAACAGAGATGGAGATAGAAAAGCAGGGCTGGAAGATTACATTGTCTACCCTGGTCCATCCCAAAAGCAGAGACTTTCCTTGTAGTATGCAAAAGAAATCCCCTTGATGTGTTTTTGCATCTAGGTGATAGCAAAGCTCCTCCAAAGTTAAGGAGGTGGTAAATAATTTCTGCAGCCTCTGGTGGGGTGAAACCCTTCAAAGTGTTTCCTTCCTCCTGCTGGAACTGCGGGGAATGAGGCTGGGTCTGTAGCAGGGAACCAAAAGGCCAATAAGGCAGAGGGGAGTCCCCACCTGGGGCACACACCTCCATGGTCTGCACTAGAGTCTTCTCCCACCTCCAACATCTATGTCCTTGCTCGTGTCCCATACACCCTTTTGTAGAGGGCTCTTTATGTCAAGGTGAGAGCGGCGAATGGCTGGATAGAGAGAAGAAGGACATTGATCCTTAGTCCAGGGGTTTACCACCATGACACTGTCCTGTTCTGCAGCCATAGGAAAATCACTGCATTCTCCAAAGAGCATTATTACCAACTCTGCTGGGGAGGAGTTGGCTGAGTGTTCCATATCACAAAACTGTGTCTGGAGACAGCAGTGCTGAGCACCACAAGAACCAGACCCATAAGTTCTATACACCTCAGCGTCCCCACACATAAATGGGAATAGCAGCATCGCCCACAGTGGAAGAGTGGCCAGACATCACTTGATGAGAAAGATTATTTATTACAACTATATCAACAATCATTAAAAGAACGGAACGAAAGAGCTCTTCACATTCAACACGTTATAGGCTGAAACAGAGTAATTTTCTTTGATTTCCAAGGGCTGAGCAACACAGCAGAGAAGTTAAAGTAGTGGAAAACCATTTGACCATTTATAGGACTGTTCATTCATGTAGTTTGCAGGGATAGTCCCCAGAGAGCCTTGTCACGTCACCTTGGATTATGAAGGATATGAGCTTAGCTCCGCTGGATCAACAAGCAGGGCAAGAAATGGAAGCCTCAATCAGCCTTGCTGAAGGAGGGAAAAAAACCTCTGCTCTCTATTACGTGCTGCTCCTCAAGCGGAGGCACAGGAGCAGGAAGAAATAATAGGACAGGGGAGGAATGCAGGACAGTGAACGGCAAGAAGAAATTCAAATCAGTGGAAGAGATTCTCCTCTGGGACAGGCTGACTCAGGGGAAAATTGTTTTCTTACAGCGCATCACTGAAACTAACACAGGTTTCATGATTTACGCCCCAATGGATCTGGGCTGCAGTGCCAGCCAGCAGGAGGAGAATGCTCACTGCTGGCATAATGACAGCTTAAGAATGTAAGTAGCTTGGCAGAAAATATTCTTTCGGTAATGCTAATGAAAAGGACTGTATATGTAGAGCTGGCCAGAATATTTTTGGTTAAGCATTTTTATTGAAGTGCAGTTTTTTGTAAAAGTTGAAACATTTCATGGAGACGTTAGCCATAACTAAAGGTCTCTTTCACCAAGAAGATCTCTGAGAGGCAGATTGGACCTTCCCATCAGAACAGGAAATAGAATCTAGCAGAAAAAAATAGAAATACCTCTGTAAGCTTTTCCAAACTGAAAAGAAATGTTCTGTTGTGGTGGAAAAAGTATTCACATGGCTGTGCTTTCTATCAAAAATAAAGAACATTATTCTTGAGGAAGGTTACTTCAGAACAGCATTTTCCATCTCCAGCTGCCTTTACATACAGGTCCATATGCATCTTGAACCCAGTGCCTCATATTCCCATGACAGTCCATAAAATATCATCAAAGTTCCAGCCCTCAGTAATTTCAATGCCTGTGGGGATAACTGAGTTGTAGTAAATTACAGGAATAAGAACCACATATAGTTATATGAGAGGGTAACAATTCCCAAAGACAGAAAACATACAGAAACTGAAATTTGAGGCTGAACTTGAGGACAACCTTTGTTCACAGCTGCCAACTGTTCATAGCATTAACGATGAAGTCCAGTCACTGGGTCTCAGAAAGCCTACTGCAGTGGGATGCCAAGACAGGGCTTCTTGTCTTTCTTCTCCTCCTGGCCCTTGCACAGGCTTTCCCACAATTTCTCAGCCCCATCTTCTGAGACAGTTCCACATTCCCCTTCATCCTGACTGTTTGCTATGGGTCTTCTTTTTTGCTCTGTATCCCTTCATTTCCCCTGAGTTTAATACAAACATTTATAAAACTCTGAACGACCACTGCAGCAAATAGACAGGATGAGATCCATCAATAGGGAAAGCATAACACTAGAGATGTATTATACCCTCATCTATTTCCTATAACAAGACTGAAACGACCCTTGCTTTTCTTAGGAAGTCTGGACAATTCACAGCATTGCAGGTTTTATTTCAGGGTGAACATTTAAGGTTACTTTGGAGTAGAAAATGCTTTTTTTCCTTGTTTTGTCATGAAATACTCTTAATTATTGCAAGGATCAAACAATCATGAAGTCTGTATGGGCATGAGGTGTGTAGAGATCACATGTATAAAGATCTAGAGGTTTCCTTGCTGGTAACTACTCCTAAAGCTCTCTTTTTAATGGCTTGGATTCTGAGTCCAACAGGTATGAATGAGTCCAAATTTTGCCATTACTGCATTTTGTTTAAGAGATGGGATTTGCCTCCTTCTTTCATCCAGCTCTATGGAATTTCTGCAACATAAAAGCACTGCAGGTTTGCAGTCATGGAAGTGCCTCTGGCACACTGGTCTTTTCCTGGAAATCACCTCCCTTTCACATGAAAAAGAGGTTTAAACCACGGTAAATAAGTGCTGATAGAGGACTGGGACCTAGATGCTCTGAAGGACTGCCAAAGCCCACTTAGTAATGCCAGCAGCACAATTCTAGTCAAGACAAGTATATGAGGAGGAGAAAAGAAACCACTCTGTAATTGAAGTCAAATTGCATACTGACTACATTGTCATGGGTTTTGCCCCCAGATTTTCCTGTAATGTACTTTTCTTCAAAAGGTGTCAATAACCTCTTGCTTGCTACTAGGCCTTAGGCCGAGGCCGCCATCATTACATGCTCAAGTATTGCAAGTGCCCAAATATCTCTCTGGAAAAAGGGATGTCAGTAACTGAAAACACTCATGTTTGAAAATACAGTCCCTGGTATCTGCTGAAATACCACTTACAGAGATGCAACCTCCAGCAGAAGGGTATTAACAGGCCCTATAAACAACACAGTGCCACTTCCAAAACCTGGAGGGGCGTCCCCGGCAAGAGGAGGTTGCCTTATGCTTCAGACACAGCCTCACCACCGATTGTGCCCATCAGAGAAGTCCTCAGGAGATGACTAGTGCCAGTAGTCCCCACCATGCTGCAGGACTCGCTGCTCTACTGGCTCTTCTGCGCTCTCTCCCTGCAGAGAAGTCTCAGGCTGATAAACCACAACCTGCTCAAAGCCACCGCACTATTCCTATCTCAACTATTTAGTTTAATTTTTTGTTTTTAATCCTCTTAACTATATTCACTAATTCAGCTTTTAATCATAAGCCTATTTGTGTAGACATATTTTTTTCATCAGCATTCCCCCCGCTAATCTGTCCAAGTTCCCTATAATACCTTCTTATTCTACTTAAATAACTCTCTTCATTCCTAATGACTTCTATCTCCTCTGCTTTAGTTCTGTAACATTATTATTATTAGGTTCAAGGCTCTCTTGCCAGTTCTTTTCTAACAGCATTTCTGCTGTAAGCACATCTGTAGGCTGAGCCCTTCAGTTTGAGAGAGGCTATTGAACACACTTATACATGGGACCCAAATTGCTTTCAGCCCAGGCAGCCCATTAAAAACATTATTGTTATTTGTATGTATGGTAGCAGGGCCAATGCTGAGGATAAACAACTCCCAGAAGACCACTGACCACTGCACCGACATGGGCAAGTGCAAGACAGCACCTGGGGGTGCCTGAAGAAGCAGGAAAGCAATGACCTCTGGCTGATAAGCAGTGTTCTCCCCTCACCCATAGCTAGTTTTCCTCAAAAATCAGGGCAGAGAAATGTTAAAGGAGAGTTTGATGGGCTATAACAGGAGGCCCCATGTAGGAAGCTCCTCCTGTGCACGGTCAGCCCCTGCACATTACAGCAGCCCAGTGCCACCACACAGGTGAGAAAGAAGCAACGCTCATTCACAGAGAGGAGTGAAAGAGTGGAGGTACTCCCATGGCAATGCAATAAAAGAGTGATGAGGGCAGCATCACCAGCACAGCAGATGTGGGAGAACATAAAAGGTGATGGACAGAGGAGGAAGGATCATGGAAAGTGACCTAAAAAGACTCATAGTTCTCTTCACTCTTTGGGGAAGAATATTTATATATATCCTCAGTAAAGCCAGACAGAAATAGAGCACATTCCTGGACACATCTTTTGAAGGAAAGACTGGAAATTCATTTTTAGAAAACAGTCTCCAGGACATTTTGTGTTCTTCAAATAGTACTTTCCATTTGAAGTGAAAAGTGTAATTTTACTCGCATCACAAGAAAAAAGTAATTTGCTTCAACACCTCTACTATTCTTATCTGTTGCACTGTTTTATAAAACTAATAATGAAAGGAAAAATGAAAATGACAGAGGGGGCATAACTAGCCACAAGTCCCCAAACAGTACATCTCCTTAGATCCCAAGACTCCCCATTTCACCGACAGGGAAGCTCTATCTGCATTGACTGCAAAAGCCTCAAGAGCCCACGAAAGTCTGACCCAAGACTTTAGCCTCCAGAAGCCACCTTGCTCCTCTTGCCATCTGTGGAAGGAGGCTAACCTGCTGCCATAGACATGTGCCCTCCAGGAGCAGACCCCTGTGCGCCACCACTGTGCCATGTTCATGCCCTGAGCACAGCTCCTTTCTGACCCTCAAAGCTGTAACCACGGAAATGTCAGAGGTTGTCCCCAAATCACCATCGATAATACTTAGCTCAAGGAAGCTGTCTGAAAACCACCCCTGGATCGCAGTCCCATGGCCCAGGTCACTGCCTAATACCAGGTGACCCCTCTGTGGTGCGGTGGTAGGACATGATATGCAGCAGTGGTGCCTGAAAACTTTGGGAGCTGCAAACCCCCAGCAGTACGTCTGGCAGCTGCCGCAGAGCCAGGCTGTGTGGCGGAAGCTGGCACAGCAGCTTCTGTTTCAGAAACGCTGCAGGATTTCTGCTGCTGGAAAATGCCAGGGATATCAAAAGGTAATTGTGCAGAATTTCCCTGAGGAGACTGTCAATGCTGGGACTTTTTATCCCAAACAGGATTTTTTTTTTTTTAAGTGAAATTAATTTGATCAGTTGGCTTTGCTAATTATTACAAAATTCTGCTTAGCCTGTTCTGCTGACAGAGGCCAGAGTATTCCTCAGGAAAATAAATACACTGACATGGGAAAGGGCACGGGTGAAAAAGTAAGTAAGTATGTTACTATTAGAGTCTATACCGAACCGTCACCCCAGTGTATCACTACAGACGAGGGTCAGCTGTTGGCACAGATGTATTTCAAATGAGACACAAATTCTGAGCATTCTTAACTGTCTATTATCACTAAAGGTCCCTTGGCACTTTTCCATGAAAAAGGATATTATCCACACAGGGAGTTGCACTCTGCCAAGCTTCGTTCCCCAGCCAGCTCAATGGATAGTCTCTTCTCCTTTGCTTGGACAATTGAGCAGCATTTGCTACTCAATTGCTACTCAATTATTCAATTTCCAATTACATCTGATTTGGGTTAATTGTGCAGCACCTGCAGGACAGGCTGCTAAGAAGGACACTTGCAGTTACTATACATAGGCAAAGAGGTGCCTGGTGGGATTTCTGTCTGGGTACGCAGCTTCTAGGTGGAGTTTCAGGGAACGAAAGAAACTGCTGAAATGGGAAGTATTTATTATTCTCTGAATGTGCTTTGTGTGTATTTGTATAGCTAACAAGATCAGAGCCTGTTTTGTTTGCTGAATTGATCCTTCATATTCTCCCAGTACAATTTAGGCTGCCATTTGTTTCACTTATACACCATGAGCACTCATAAAAATTAGTGCGAACAAACTCTAAACCTCCAGACTAATTTGTTGTGATATCTACTTTCAAACAGAAATCGCATCCAAGAGCAAGAAAACCATAAGGCTTCTCTTTTAATTCAGGTAGAAGCATAGTTAAATCTTAAGCCCTGGTGCTGAATCTTCATTGTCCCTGGACTGAATGTGGTGATTTGCACCCCTATAAGGAGGTGAGAAGAGCTACTGGTGAAGTCTCATCTCCTTTGCAAGGCCAGATTGGTAATGATGCTTAGCACAACAGTGTTAAACTACCAGACCAGAGGGATCCCCTGTGGTTCCACCCACTATCTTTTCCCGTCCCTGCAGCCCAAAAGAACCCCCAAAATAGTATGTGACTTTCCAAAGGAGAACAGAGCAGTGAGGTGAGAATCCCATCTCAGTTTCTCCCCTGAAGGACCACATTATTAAATTCTGGCTGTACAACTCCATTGCTCCAGGCTGGTTTCCAACCAGCCTGTAGTTTTATCATCAGCTTGCTGGTTGTTGTGGAATTGATTGAATCTGTCAAGGTTTTCTTGAGATGGGAGGGCAGGACTTACTGGACAAGTACAGATCAATTTTCACATGCTTATCCACTCTCACAGGAGAAATGGTGATTGCCTGTGCATGTATTTTGAAATGTAGTTGCAGAGGGACGGCGCCCCCAGTGCATCCTGAAGTAAGTAATTGCAGTGCTTGACAGACATGTCAGGGCCCCTGTATACGTGCAAGTCAGTCATCACGCGGGCAGTAAGCCTGATATACCTTGAGCCCATAGGTATCCTAAGTATGGAATACCTTTATTGTGTGCTTCAATCTACAGTCCAAGGTTTTAATAAATTTCATTAAAAAATAAATTTTATACTCCACCTGCCCACATCAGCCACTCACATGTAGGTGTTGTCAAGCAATAAAATTCATATGAAAACAGGCTCTGCAAACCCCAAAAGTTTGAGACTTATAGTTCTCTATACCTGAGTGGGTATTAGACCACCCTGTGAGTAGATGGCTTCGATGCACACCTAGTGACTGCCCACCACCCACTCTCCATGGCTGCTTAAACCTTCCGCTGGTTTTTGTAGGCAGCATCAGCCTACAAAAGTGAGATGGGCAGCCAGGTCCCCAAGGAGATACATCTCTCTCTCTGGCAACGAGACCCTCACCCTTGTAAAGATTTGTTTTGTGGTTTCTCTTCATTTCTCCACTTCTCAGGCAGTGTTTAATGGATACTACAACAAAAAAATGATCTGCTTCGTTGCTTTTCAATTAGATAAAAACTCCCATTAGTGATGCAATTAAGGCGCCGTTTTCAAGACTGTTGTTTAGCAGCCTCCTTGACATTTCACAGAGCTCATTTGTTTTGCTTTGTTTTTTCCTTTTCACAAAAACAGATGCAAAACAAATGATTCATTTGCAGAAACGCAGACAAAGCAGAAAGACTCAAAAGAGTGGGAGCAGGGTGAGGTGGGTATGTTACAAGACCGAAGAAGGAAGAAAGAGAGAGTAAAAAAGAAATACTTGTGCTGTACTGTAGAGTAGATCCTAGCCAAGAGGAACAGGGCAGAGCAGAGGAGAAGACCAAAGTTCCCCTGTGATCCTACAGGGTTGTTCGTTGCTGGAAAAGAGCACATTTGCAGAATAGGCAAAATAAATAAAATAACAGGTAAGGAAGTTTGCTCAAGAAAACTGTATTTTCATTGCATTTCTAGAATAGAATATTTCTAGAATAGAATTTTCATTGCATTTTTAGAATAAAAAGTTTAATCAACTTTAAAATGTGTCAAAATATTTCACATTTTCCTTTAAATATAAAAAACTTCAACAATCACAATCTAAATTCATTTGAGATAGTCTTTTATAAAAAATGAAGCATTTGTCTTTACAGTTGAATAAACATCTTTAACCATGAAATATCAAATTTTATGAAGAACATTTGCAAACTAAATTGAATCTGAAGCTTGAAAAATGAGATGTCTCAGAAGACATTTACAAATCACTTTCCACTGAGCTGCAGAGGTGGTACAGGAGGGCAGGACCTATCTGAGCAGCAGTACTAAAGAGGAGAAGGGAAAAACAAGCACATTTGTCTATAGCATACAGCACTTGTGGCAACATGGCTCACAAAGCATGCACCTTTCTTTTCAGGTCTACCCAGACATTTTATTTGTTTATGCTGTCCTTGTCCTCCCTGACTTTCTGATTGTCACCATCTTCTGTTTTTCTTCTTTGTGCAGATGTTTGAAAAGTGTTTATTGTTGTCATTCAGAAGGAATTATTTTGCATAAACTCTAGCTGACAGCTGATACTTGCATTCCTCTGGGGAAAAAAAAAAAAAGAGAGACAGAGTTCAGCACCTGCTGCCTTTGAGCTTCTCTGGCATTACAGCTTCACCAGGCCAAAAGCAGCAAGCACAAAAATAATATTATGAAAACATTTTTAGTGTCTGAGACCAGGGTTTCCAGAGCAGTTAGTGCATGCAATACACAGCCACACAGACACGAACATGTTAAAAGGACAACCAAATCTCATCCACTTTCTGACTCGTTATCCAGGGGCTACTAGGAAACATTTATTTCTGTGCAAGAAAAGCATTCCTCTCTTGGTTTTGTCACTCATTCCCTGATGGTTCTACGTACAAGATTCCTTCCCCTAGAATACTAATGTTTTCTGCCTTCAAAATCCTTCCTAAAAATATTCACAAATTTGCAAATCCTAAATGGACTCAGACCGATCTGCAATATATCACAGAGGGCTGAGATCAATGCAACTTAGACTTATCTCTTGCTCTGGTAGATATTTCAGTGCAAAACAGTCATTGAATCTTAGCTAAACTGTGTGTTGTAAACTCGATAAGAAGCCTAAGGAAGCAAACAAACTGGTGTAAAAGCGTACGTGCTCTGCTCACTGCCTTATTCATTGTCCATCACCATGATATCCACGTTCAGATAGTACTTCAGAGCTGCTGTTTCTAGTTCCTTGAGTGGTGTGTAACAGACCTACATTTTTCCCTCTCTCTTCCTTCTCCAATAATGCACATTATGATACCCTTTTTCAACCACCAGAAACAGCTATTCACAGAAAAGGGTCTCTGGCTGGTGATAGGAGTGAGTGAGGAGCCAAGTGAGGAGCCAAGCAGCTGGAAGTATCTTTCTGTTAATTTTTTATGCAGTTTTTGACTGGCGGTGCTAGGAATGCTACGGATGAAACAAGAAAAGCAATCCTGCTTAAGTCACCACTCCAAAATCCCCCCTCTATAGTTCTCCCAAACCAAAAAAGCCCACCCTCTAAGGAAACAGGACCCTTATTTGCAAATGCATTTCCTCTCAGAGAGGGGCTGAGGCAATGCAGGGACCCCAGTGAAGCACCTGCAGCCTACTCCTCTCATTTCATCCCACTTCTTCTGCCCACCAACCCTGAGGTCTTGCACCCTCCTTGGTGCTGACACACAAAGCCTTAACCATCAGCCACCACACTCCTCCATTATCGCAAGAGAGTGACTGAGGAGAGCTGTGGTAGAGGTGACTGGAAGCATTCCTGCCTTGTGGCTCTTTTATACCTGTGTAAAAGGGAGAGGACTGATGGATTTCTTAAGTGCAGTACAGTAAATTTGTTGAATGCTTTGCCTGAGGGGTCTTGCCAAGCTTCACTCTATCTGGCTGACTAAATCCAGATTAAAGATGCATGGCTTTGCCAACTGCTGCTTTTCAATTTAGATACTCGCACTTTATGCTTATTTATTTATTTTTAGAATATCGATTTTGTCAGGAGGCAAAGCTAGGGTTGTAGGATAAAATGATAAGTCTAAAAAGTCAGCAGCGTTAGACTTTTAAGGGGTGAAAGAGATTTGTTTCTGAAATAAAATGCATGGCAAATGTTACAGGTTACCCAGGTTATAAAGTCCGGAGTTTGCTGTCATTCAAGCTCAATGACAAAGGATTATCATTTGTTGGGAGCAAGTCTGGGGCATGAAGCAGCTGCCAGCGAGCGATAAACTGGTAGGTATGGGAGTGGGTTATCAGAGAACCTGGCTGTGAGCTGCATTTCCAGCTTACTTTCAGGCAACAGCAGTACTAGTATGGTATCCCTGTTTAGTTTCTCTGAAGTGATAAATCAGTGGAATTATCATAGATTTGTACCTGGTGCTGGGATGTACCGCCATAGTTACCCAGGACTGTAGTCAGGCCAGCGCTTCTTTAAAGGCATACCTAGCAGATGCAGTATGTTTTCAGGATGACTCTAGCCACATAGCATGAGCTGGGTTGGACCCAGTTCATTTTTGAGGGGTCCCATGGCAAGATGACGAGGAGTCATGTGAGTAAAGTAGCCCAGTTCTCGACACATTTTTCAGGATAAGAAGACAAAGAGCATCATTTTACCAATTCCAACATGCATCATCATTTTACCTATGCCTTTTCTAGGACTAATTGTACAATTACTTCATTAATCTATCAAGACAACAAAATAGTACTTACACTTAACAGATAGTTGAATAAAGGGCTGGTGGTTCTTGGTTTGTTTTTTTTCTTTTAAATCTTTAAAACTATATTTGCTTGAAGTACTTCAAATGTTTTATAGCTCATACTACAGTACATAACAAAGTAATCATGTAATTAAGAGATAATGTCAATGCAATAGACCATTGTTGGCAAGATAATAGTCTCCTGCTGCTATAGAAATGCCAAGGCAAATCTAAAGAATATACAGGAAAAACATACATGCAGAAAATTAGATAGGATTGTTTGGTTTTAAACTGAATTGGCAAGTTCTGATTGGCCCAGCTATAATTTAGTATAGATTGGATTCCCTTCACAGCAAAGCACTAGTTATGCAAAAGGGGGCTCAGATCTTGTGCAGCAAGACCGTGCATATGGCAGGGAAGCGGGGTGAGAGGAAGAAATCCACTGTTGCTATTTCTGGGTCTGGTCTCCCAGGAAGAGCTACAGTAGAAGCATTGGTGCAGAAAAAAATGCCTGAAGACCCCAGCAGGTAAGATGCTTAGTTTGCTATCCTGTTGAGGCTCTCTGAGGCTAGGACACCACTGGCTGATTTGACCCCACATCTTTCACACAGCTGAATGGAGTAAGACAGAACAGAAGACACCTAAGCTTCAGTTGGATTGCATCCTAGTCTCATTTAGCCTTGGGGATGAACAGTAAACCTCAAGGTTAGAAGTTCACTGGCTCATGTTTGCTAATTCATCGCTAGCCCAGAGCACGGTTCAGAGAAGCCTGAGCTACTTTTGAGTTACTTGCCGGGGACTTTCCACTAGCAGCACCAGCTCAGTCCCCATCTGCTGTCTCCCCTGTGCTAAAACCATGGGGCAGTAGGGCTGGCAATAGCTCCCGGGTGATTGTGCCTTTCCACGTTGGGAAGAACTCGCCGTAGGCTTCCTGAGACATTTGAGTTAAGCCAGAAAGCATGGTCCAGTGTTTTAATGCTGCTGGCAATCACAGGATTCATGTTCACACTAAATTGAAGCCAAATTGCCAACAGTGGAGGGAAAGTCAGGGTACCATTTTTGTCCCCAAATTCTGAAGCAGGCAAGATGGAAGGGAAAACTGGATTTTCAGTCCTTCCTTAACAAGTCAGAAGATGGCTCAGTGGTGGCTTGTTGTCCAGGAATAGCAGATACCAAGATAATCCCATGGATTCCTGGGACTGGGATTTGGTGGGGAGGCTGTGCAACACAACCCAAGAACATTATATCGGCACTCCTAAATGGGGGCCATGGCTCTTGCAGTATTCATAGCATCATAGAATGGTTAGAGTTGGAAGGGACCTTAAAGATCATCAAGTTCCAACCCTCCTGCCATGTGCAGGGACGCCTCCCACTAGACCAGGTTGCTCAAAGCACCATCCAACCTGGTCTTGAGCACTTCCAGGGATGGGGCACCCACAACTTCTCTGGGCAACCTGTGCCAGTGTCACACCACCCTCACAGTAAAGAATTTCTTCCTAGTATCTAATCTCCCCTCTTTCAGTTTAAAACCATTACCCCTCATCCTATCAAACCTTCATGACAAGGCTGCACTAGCATGTAACTACCAGCCATGTGATTTCCAGCATTTGCCACAGTTATTTATGTAAGAGGGTTGTTTTCTTCTTTTATAAACGTACTTTGTGTACCCAGACACAAATAAATTAGCTCTTTGAGTTGTGGCTGTGTCTAGGTACACGAAGTTCATAAAAAACGTTCACATTAAATGAATTAAAAGATTGAAAACTTGCAAACTCAAAGATATGCTTCAGTCCTGTGTAGGGAAAACATATGTCATGGTCTTTATTTTCATGCCCTCATACTCCACCTCTGAGCACACTCACCTCCTGGAGTGCACAGTGGATCTGCATCCCCTAGAAGCAGCTGCTCAGTATTTCATTTTATCTTCATTTTTCTATGTACAGCCCCAGGCCTTATTTATGTATGCTGTGAAGACCTAATCTGAAGACAACATTAATCATAAGTTCTTTAAAGCATTCATCATTTCAGTGTTTGAGTGGTTTGCGAAAACTAATTAATTGATATACACAACAAATCTTGAGAAATTATGTGCTATTGTTACTTCCCATGGAGATGGGGAACTGAGACAGTGAGATATCACATCTGAAATGTCCAGCAGTGCTGGGTTTTTAATTTGAAAGTCCTGATTTGATAGGGCACGTGAGTTTTTGTGGCACTTTAATAGCTTTGAGTCCAGTTGCTGATTTCTCTCCTCTGTTTTACAAAGCCGGCTCCACAGCCCATATCATGCACAGGCAGGATATGGAAAACACAGAGTTAGTATCTCTCTGCCCAGCATCACACACAACCCCTGCTGCTGCAGCACAGACAGAATCCATTTTTCCAGGCAGCATTGCACTGACTCAACCATGGTGAGCCTGTCCACCGTCTTCTCCAGGTCCCTATTGCTTTTGTTGTGAACATTTCCTCCCAACATCCAAAACAGGGAAAGATGGAGGTCATGTAAGCTTGTGCTTTTCCTTACCTGCAGAGGCACTCAAACCCCCTGTTTTTCTGATTATCCATATTGGGCACTTTTTTGGAGAATAGAGGTTTCTTTGTTGTGTGCCAGGATTTCCCTGCTGGGGAAATAAGGGCATAAGAAGTCTCTCCCTAACCTGCACTCTAGGCACAAGGCTTGTACCCAGACTCACAAACTCAGAGGCCATCTGAGGACTGGAATATAGCCAAGGGGACTCTCCAGAGCAAGACTAATCATGCTCACCAAATGAGACAGAAATCCTGTTGAAAAGCGTAGCAGGCCATCCCACAATTAAAGAATCAATCATATTGCACAGAGGGACCTAATTAGGATTGTAAATCATGGCAATCCTGAATCATTAGGGTATTTCAGCCATAGCATCCCTAAGTCTTCACAGAATCTAGGGGAAAAACTCAGACTCAGAGACTGAGTTATTCATGGGAGTTAGAGCCAGGAAACATTTACCAACTCAGGGAAGCAAGTGCAGCTCCGTGGGCCGGTGGTGATCAGTAGCCAGCAAAGACATGCAGAAGTTTATTGAAGGGACCGGTGATCCCAGCTCTCATCAGTGCCACACAAGGACAGCTAGGTGTTTTGAATGTGAGTTACTCCTGCATGCAGACCAGGCCCAGCAAGGAAAATCTGCAGCAAAAAGCAGCTTTCTCTCCAAAACACGGATCAGTAGATAATGAAGTGAGGCTCAGTAACGGTGTCCTCTCTCCCTGCGTGAGTCCCCACACTGGCTACCAGACCTTGTCCAGGGAGAGGAACGAGTGGCTTAACACACTGTAAGTAGTATTGGCTGTCACTGGGATGCACTCATGGAAGCATAGAGATATATGTCAAGCTCTCTTTCTTCTACCTTCTGCTGCAGCCCAGTGTCTCTGTAGTCCTTCATGGAAAACACCACTTTTATTTACTGTCTATCTGCCTGATTTTAAGCTCCTTGACTTTATAGCACGCCTAGAGCCTATGTCATAAGCTGTATGCCTCTAGATAACCTCTCCTTAAAGACTGCATTGACTTCTTATTGGTATGGTGCAAGAGGTTCTTTCACCTTACTTTCTCCTTGGCACACACTGATTCCTGCAATTTGGCTCCTACTTAAAGAGAAAAAAATGTTTTTCATTCCAGCAAATAACTGAACCTTTCATTCACATCAACACAAAAAGGGGAGCCGATACCTGTGACCAGGGCAAGTTTGGCAGACCACTTATGGGATCAAAAAAACACATAAAAATAAACCTATAAAAGAGCAAACAAGCGCCTTTGACTTTTTTCCATTCCCCTTTTCTTCTGTTTTTTAAACAATTGTCAAAATTACATTGTCTTTTTGATTGCTAAAGTGCATCAGATCTTCCAGAAGATAGAGAGATTGTAAATAAAGCAGAGCTGGCTTTTCTGCCAAATCCTGCTGCATGAAATACCCACATGTTCAAACTCTAAAAGGATCATCACAAAACCTATACAGGTTTCAAAGGTGGTTCCTTTCCTTTCCTTTCCTTTCCTTTCCTTTCCTTTCCTTTCCTTTCCTTTCCTTTCCTTTCCTTTCCTTTCCTTTCCTTTCCTTCTTCCCTTCCCTTTCCTCTTCCCTTCCCTTTCCTCTTCCCTTCCCTTTTTCTTTTCTAGCAATGTATTACACTCAATCAGCAGTTCTCAAGCTTCTTAGCTCAAGTCTTCCTACATTAGCTCTGTAATCAGGTTCCCCATTTTCCATCTTGAAGACAGATAAACTGGGCAGCTGTCTGATGCTTGTGCTGTCCCATTCTTTTCTGACCAAAAGGAAAGCCCAAACACAGAGACATCACAAATGCAGCCACAGAGAGCTAGCAGTAGGAGGTGGAGGGCAGGACAGGAATCCCCCAGTAACTGCAGAGAAGCAGGGGAGGTTGGTGAGACCTGCACCAGCCACATCCCTACTTGTGGGTTAGATGTCCCCATGCGCATCCCCACAGCTGGCACTTGAGTGCTGCAATTGCTGCCAGGGGCCTGTATGGCACTCAACGGGATGTCCATAGGCTAATACTGTACCTTTACTGCCACCCCCTTCTTCACAGCCAAAATGGTACAGGAGGCTGAGTAATTTAATGTCAAAGGCACTGCAGTCAGTGCTCCTACAGGGCAGCTAAGATGCAGCTTCGATTAACCAAAAAGGAAAAACTATTCTAAAAGTAGATAGTGCTGAAGACTACCTCTGTTAATAAATGTCATCATTCTAGTGTTATGGATGACACTTCCTGCTTCATTATTTCATATTTAGATAGGATTGTAGGGGCCCTATTAAAGCTGTAGTGAATTAAGTGGCACTTCAACTAAACTCTTAAGAGTGGGCTTTAATAGTATTTAATCATATATTTAAGGGATCTATTAAGTAGGGAAGTCCATAACTACATATCTAAGTTACCATTGAATCAGGAGCAAGCCACATTTTATAAGTATATAACTATTATTACCTTAGAAGCAGAAAAGACTTTCAGATTATAAGTTAACTAACCTTGGAAATGATAGATTCATTGCTCTGCCTTCATATCTGTTTACAGATTTTTCATTTTGTGCATGTTTGTCAGAATGCATACTTAAGAAGACATTCATTTTAGGGAAAGAAAGTTCCTCCTGGAGAAACCTTCTGAACAAGGACAGTCACTCAGGGTGCAGCAATGTGCAGTGAAAGGTGCGGAGACAAAGCACCAACAGTGGCTTGCAGAGAAGGTGAGCTAGTGAGAGGAACTTTTGATTCATGTGGCAGTGGCTCACAGTTACACCAACTGCATATCTCCAGTCTTTGCAAAATCTGAGAGCAGACATTAGATCAGCAGGTTGCGTCAGGCTTCTTGGATGACTTGGAATCATTCTTCTCCAGCTATTCAAAGCTCTTGTTCCACTGAAAACTATGGGGGAAGTTCACTGGCAACTGGTGCAGACACCATCTCAAAGACCTCAATGGTGTGCGTTCATCTTGCTTATTGACCAAGCCAACTAGACCGCTTTGTATCCTACAGTCAGAAATCCACTTAGCAAGAACTCTCTGCAAATATATCCCGAGCTTCCAAGGAAGATAATGTCATATATTTTTGTAGTTTCCAGTTACGCAATGTAATTTAAAAGCAAGGCAGCAGGGGGAATACTCAGTGGGCAGGCATTACTTTCCCTCCCGCATCAGCTCCCATCTTACGGTGCATGAGCATTTCTCCATGGCTGAGAGACACATGCCAAGGCAGGGTTTTTTATTACCATACGCCTGTGCTATTACTCAAGCCATGTGTCATGACCAGCATAATTGTATTTGCTTGATAAATTTGAGGAATAAGTGCAGTGGTCTCCATCAGCTCCAAATGAGTCAAGTCCTTTGGTTAGTTTAGTAATTAACCTCAGGAATTGTTCCAGTCACTCAAATATACACAGTGCAGCGTGAGTAGATGCACAGCCAACACTGGCTAAATATGTAAGCAGGGATCTTTTGAAGTGTATAATTTACTCAGTTATAACATTATACTTTGGTGCACGCTTTAGACTTACTTAACTGTGTATTATTAACCCCTCCAGACCTCTCTGTCTTCCCTTATGAAAAGGGTGCCACAGCATACCCTGACTGTCAGCTTTCAGTTTTTCTCACACACACTCCTTCCTCTGTTTCTGAACTAAAGGGCAAACTAAAGCAGCAAAGCATGCAGACAGCCAGTCTATAAGCCATGCGAAGGCCATTTGCATGGGGAGGCAGAGAGTCTGCAGAGATGCCCAGGGTCCCAGGGCCCATAGGAAGGGTGAGGGTCTCTGCCCACATTTCCCTGCTAAAGGGCTCCTGGGCTTGGCTGTGTAATACTCGCATTTTGCTCATTTGCACATACTGAATCTGAAAGCACAGGTGAAGTGCGGGAACTTGTGAATCCAAGAGGAATGATTCTTCCAATAGCATGGGGTCTGACCTTCAAAGCCTGGTTAAGCAGGTTAGCGCTCACAGCAGACATCTCATATAAACCAATGCCTGGAGGTGCCCTTTTCTTTCAATCAAATCTATTGCCTTTCTGCCCGATTGAACTAAGTAGCTGATCCTGGTACTCTTTGTAACAAGTTAAATTTGTATGGGAGCTTGCATAGCACAGGGTTGTGCTTATATCGATAATTGTGTGAGAATTAACAAAATTTTTAGCATCCATCTGTCACTATCCCATAGCTCCAATCTTCTTATTCTTAAAATTGGATCCTCCCACAATGTGATCTATATTCTATAGGCAAGCACTGTCTTATGTAATAAGCCATCACAGCTTTTACAGGTTATTTCACTCCGCTCAAACCAAGGCCCACATTAACACTACTTTCTGGTTGCCTGACCTATTCTTTCAATGAAATGGGTGGAATAGAAAAGCTGTCATTAACCAACACAGGGTAGTTCTTCATGTGAACTAAGTATGAGTTTAGTTTGCACATCTGAATGCCTCTCTCAGTTTGTATTTGTGCCACAATGATATCTGTATTTTGATCAGTATCACCTCTTGACACTGAAGTCACTGAAAAATCTGTCGTTTATTTTATTCAAACCAAAAGGAGGTTCAGTCTTTCCATTTATTCATAAACCGTTGAGACAGTTCGATGTCTTTGTTCACTTTTCTTGCAACCTAATACACACTGATATGTATATTTTACTTTCAATGCTCTCTGAATTACGTCTTCTGCTGTTTCATTACAGGGACCTTGATGTGATAAACAAGCTGATTGCCATGGCAACCCTGCCAGCCCAGCTCTGCCTGAGGCCGCTGCCAGAACCCTTCCACTCTCTTCTCAGATCTGACATGTCAAAGCCCAGGCTAATGTTCCCTTTCCATTTCAGAAAATTATTTCCCCATTATAGGTGGCCTCTTTAGCTCTTTAGGTAGCTGAGCATCTGTTACCTAAAAGCGTTACTCTTTCCAAGCTGAAACAAGGCAGGGGGCCAGGGAGGAGATGGGATCATCTGCAGTCATAGGTTGAAAAGGAAGAGTAAAATGTTTTGACAAGCACGTACTGGAAACAGAGAAGAAAATGTTATATTAGGCCAGTCTCCAAAGAAAGAATAGGAATTTTTTTTGCCAGTTCTCATAAAACCAGTGCTTTACTTGATGCTCTAGCTTCTGGAGTTCAGAGATGGCAGGGGGATTTTTTTTTGTTGTTGTTTTTGTTTTGGTCTTTCTAGCTCTCATAGTTGCTGAGACATATGAAAATATGGGGTACACAAACTGCTCAATAACCAGAGGCAAAAATATCAAATATCCCTAATAGTTTTAAGATTTGTGACTCTAAACCAAAATCAGGATTTCAGGGACAATTTATTTTTTAAAACTTTAGAGCCAACAACACTTAAAGCCGCCCTAGAGAGCTGGAGCTGACAGTCCTTGCACGGTGTTCAATAGCTGAAGAAGCAAGAGAAGGTCTATAGACCAAGCTGACAGCTGGGCTGAGCGGGGTCAGGTTGAGGTTTCACAGCGCAGAGCTGGGTGTCTACAGGTCTTTTTAAATAAAGGTTTCTTGCAGGGCTGCTGCAGGATCCCAACAGCATACATTTTACTTCTCTCCAGCCATACTGGATAAATGGTTCAGGAAAAGTGTCAGTACTGATTCCACTTCACCCCTAGGTGTTCACTTGAGGTTTCATTGGAGGCTTTAAAATTCACAGGATCCCAAAGTGAATCTTATAACTGTTCAGTGTGATTTCCTGCAAGGCAGCACACAGGCATGGACTGGATTTGATGAAGGAATTGCTCGGTACCAGTAACTTCTGCTTGAGAAAGATCTTTTTTAAGGAATCTCTTCTCTCTTCATTCACCTTTGTTTATCTTCTGCTTCTCTGCTTCTGGGATCAAACAGAGACTGGAAATACTAAAATGCCACAAGAAAAGCTGTTCTTGTATTTTCTGGCTAGATTTGCAAAAGGAAGCTCTGGATATCACACAAGAAAGTCTGTTTGGGTCCTACTGTTGTTGGCTTGGTGTTATGGACATGGAGCAGAGCCAAGTAAACACTTCACAACAAATAAATCGTACAATGAATGTTGCCATTTCTGTACTTATGAATTGTCCAGGGGCAGATTGGAAAACTCTCAGATGTATCTGTTATTCATAGTCATCCACGAACTTTTCAAGTGAATAATTAGCAGTTGGCAGCTCATTCCAGTTGTGAGTGGTGCACTCTTAAATTCACATTTTGCAATTTGTGCCCTAACTTCCGTAATCCCATACAGAAGTAGGGTAAGGATGAACAAGAGGAGGTGCTAAGAAGGGTAGAGCATGTTTTGAAGTTAAATTCATTAAGTTTATAAAGCAACGTGGAAGGTATGCAGTAAAAAAGTGTTTGGGAAGCATAAGGAAATATCGTTGTGAAAAATAATAATTTTTGTAAACAAAGTCAAATTCATTTTGCTGGCATGGATGGATTGACGTCTCTGGAAGTGCAATCTTAGCGTGTGATACCAGGGCCTCCAACACTAATCAAAGAGCCATGACCCACTCATATAAAGGATTCATTTCACTGTTATGAAGGTAACAATGCTCACAGTGGTTTTTTTCCTGACATCAAATCATTCAGAGCATGAAGACACACGTGGCCAAGGTAAGCTCATCTCCAAGCATGGCTCCAGTAGTGTCTAAGTTTAACTGCAAATCTGTTGCACAGCAGGGAGATGGGTTTACTAACTAGTTCATTCAGTCCTGTGGAACTGTCCCCTCTGTCCTAGGAGTCAAAACTACACCATCCTTCACACTTCGTTTCACATTAATCGTCTGTTGGCACCTTCTTTTCCCAAGTTACTTGGAAAGCAGTACAGGGAAGGCACACCACCCACCCCTCTCCTTTCCCTGTGCTGCTAATAAGAATTAGTGAATTGATCCAATCACCCAGCAGTCTGGTTTTGATTTTCTGATTAATGGAATGATTAGCTGACACTTAATCAGCAATAAACTGCCTTATCACAGTTTCCTCCCCATCCGTAAAGGTCCACTTTATTGCATGCTCTTTATTTGGTCTTCCCTGCTCATTTAACACCTAGACACATCACTGATCCAAGACAGTATCTAAATACCTAGTTTTTCCTCCTAATCTTCAGTGGATTCTTGACTGCCCAAACACTCCAGTAGGCACGTATAAATCAGTTTAAAGATGGCAAGGAATCTCTGTATTTCCTCAGGGTCAATCTCTCATCTCATGAACACATCTGCACAGGTTTTGCATGTTCATAAGAAACCAGAGTTTGCACGTCTGTTCCAGTCACATCTTCTTGGCAGTCATAATGCAGCCCCTACAGTCTTTCAACAAAATACAATCAGTACAAGCAGTGACAGTGAAATTATCTCCTCCTTATCCATTGCACAACATATTGCTTTTTTAATAGAAATCAGAGGCGGTAAGAGGGTCAGCTCTCTTCAATGATCCAGGCACTGTGTAATTGCAGGAAACAGTTTCTGTCCCAGAAATCTTACAGAGGAATCCAAAGCCAGAAAGAGACACAACAACGGAGGGAAATAGGAAATACCCATGCCAAGAAAGTGATAAAAGCTTGTGGACTCTATGTGCATAACTTCACATGCCACAACACATGCAGCATGGCAGAAGCACTTCTCAGTGACACCCAATAGTGTCACAGTCTTCCCAGCAAACCTGTCACTACGACTCATGTTTGGGGCAGTGCTTAACATAACCCAGTTAAGCTAATTAGTCCATTTAGGCTCCCTAAAGAGACCACATATAGAGAGGTTTCTCCTACAGGCATAGCAGAGCCTTCTAACACAATTGGTCTCTGGGGAGATTAGCAAACAAATTAAGCCCTTACACTAGACAACCCTAGAGATGCAAGTATTCTCCCTCTCACCGCCAGTGTATATTTTTGTGGTGCAATTTGCTGCTTGAGTTTCTGTCCATCATTCTTGTCCCTTACAGTTCTGAGAAGCAAAGAAGTTGCTGTCACTGCCAGACTGGGCTAAATCTGAATGGGTGACCTTCAAGGTGAAAGCCTTTGTTCGTTATTATTAATCAGGCCCTTGAACCATCCACTGTTATGGACAATGATCTTTTTCCATGGTCATGGCTTACAAACCCTCATTTACAAAATGACTCTTACAAAGAGCCTGCTGGAAGGTTCAATAAAGAAATCTGTCACAGCCTGGCTTCTGAGCCACGGCACGTGGAATACAAAATCAGATTCATTAGTTCCCAAGCTTTTGCCAGGTTCCCTGCTACTCTCTTTAACAGGAAAAATTATGACACTATTATGTAAAAAATGTTTTAAAAATCAATGTTGATTAATAAAAGTAATTTCAAGAAGCCATACCAAAGAGTATTCAATTTTAAATTCATTTCCCCTGCTTAATTGTCTGAGAATATCTGAGTGATGGTATGGGAATATGAATGTGTTGCCCATTCAGTCCTGAATGAGCCTTCCTTCTTTCATGGCAAAACCCCCTTACTGTCACCATCCCACCTCCAGTATACAGATGCTCAAGGGCATCTAACAAGGATGATAAGAAATGTGTTGCTCCTATTCTGCCAGGGGACAGTGTTAAAACTCACTTTTGAGGTGAAGCACTAGATGCAGATATAGTTTTGAAAGAGCACATGACGAACAAATGAGTAAGCACATCTGATAACCTCAGAAATTGTGCTTGGTTCACAGTAGTCATGACACCCGTACAACCAAAAGCAACCAGTATGTGTGTCCATTTGATCATGAAGAGACCATGTTAGCAGCTTCCTATCAAAAAAAATTAAAACAAACAAACAAACAAAAAAACCAAAACCCAACCAAATTAAAAAAAACCTTTTCTCCACCTTTTTCCCTAGTATTGTTGCAGATCCTTGCATATGATCTTCTGAGTGACACTGATGGCTCTTGTCTTGTCCAAAACACACAGAGCCTTACAGCACTGCCAAGGACCACTCTGCCAGCTACAGCAATTATTTCCATGGGAAAGTAACTATCTGGAAACACTCACTGTGTTGTTTAGCTTTTCTGGCCCCCCAAAAAGAAGAGGTACTGGCGCATACTCTGTGGACAACAACTGTGTATAATCAGGATCCTTTGCACTGAAACCAGCTAGAAAGGGACTCCAAATGCAGACACTGGAGCCAAACATCAAAGTTTTGGAGTTCCTGACCAAAGATTCAGCTGCTTTTTTATTCTAGTGCATTATAACTACAGTGACATTTGGGCTTAGAAGTGCCTTCAAAGTCAAGGTCATTTTGGCATGCTCCTATCTCCAGAAATAACTTCAAGAACATATTTTTTTTTTCCAGGAGAAGCCTTAAAACGCTGTATAGACTTTGAAACACAGGGACAATTTGACCACCTGAGTGATACCCCTCTGGGAAGGAATGCATTAGCTCTTTAATAGTGTATCAGAACAGTGTACAGGAATATAAGACAGGAAGTGAAAATTCAGGGAGGAAGCAGAGAGAAAAAATAAAGGTGCTTTTTAGGGGAGAAACGATATATAACAAAAGGCCTGAACTCCAGTCTACAGTTAATCTTGAGTTTACCATTTTCCTCTTTTGTGCCACAGTTTTTATCTGTAAAACATAAATGACGGTTCTACTGACTCATATCTGCACAATAATGTGGGATCTACTGACAATGTGACTGTAATTGTAAAGTGCAAGATAAAAATCAACTAAAATAATTATGGTGAAATTGTTTGCACTTTTTAGTCAAATATATTTTACAGGGCATATAAGCCCAGTGTAAGCAGCACCATTTCCTCAGGGCAAACTTTTTGACTAGTATTTGCCATCTTTTTCTAAATAGAAATTTGACTGAGATAGCACATCTAGCAAGCTATACACATTTCCAACAGAGTGTTCATGATCACAGATCTTCAGGAACAGGCCTTATTTCTCGAGTCTGTTCAGTAATGGGCAAACTATATATCACATGCAAAGAAAGACAACAAAAAATTGTTTACAGCCCTTAAGTTTTCCCAGCAGTCAAGGTTTTTTTGTGTCATATGGGTTCATGCCTGACTGCTTAGTCTGGTTAGAGTGTGAAGCAGCATGTCTACAGAAATAAGACCATTTCTCCTGTGCACAGCATGGCCCTTGGCACGGCACTTCACCGATAAGCCATAGGTGATATGTTCCTCCCAGCACAGGTGGGCAGTTTTTCCTCAGGTTGGAAAATAAAGACTGTCACCTACCAACTTTCTGCTATCTGCAGTGTGGGTGTAGGCAAAGCACTTTGGACATCAAAAGCTCTGCTGTACTCTGGTTATCACTCTTAGCTCTTCAGATAAGAAATAAATAGAGCAGTTGCCCTGGCTGCGGTAAGATGAAATGGGGAGGATAGAAAACACCAGGAGTCAGTGAGATGCAGAGTCCTGAGGAGAAAGAACAGGAGGGTTCAAGGCTTCATGTGATTGCCACTGGCATGACAGGGAGTCACATTCCTGATGAAGGAGGTGTCATGCGATGAGGTGGAGAGCACTCTGCAGCACACCAGCCACGTTGTTATGATTGGCCAAATGTGTGTGCGTTCTTAATCCATGGTAAATGGGAGGCAGCTTATTCTCCACAGTAGAAGGGCACACTCGTTCACATGCTCAAAGGGGAAAGAGGATACACAACAGCAGCTGCTGTGAAGTTGCTGATATGCAGTGAGATGTAAGGTGTTTGTGTGCCCATACCCTTAATCTCTGGCGTTCAAAAGCAGAAGCAGTGTTTTGTTTTGCAATTTGAATCTTTTGCAAGGCTCCACAAAAGCCCCTTGAAATTTCTGTGTGGGAAACTGATGGTTTTATCCAGCGTCCTTGACCCTCAAGATAACAAGATACTCAACAGAAAAACAAAAGCTGAGCAGGAGGAAAGGTATGTTCAAAGGAGAGATGAAAGTGGCTGAGAGAGAGGAGGCCACTCTGACACTGAGTAGCACGTACCAGAGAGTTTTTCTGAGCTGTAGAGGAACTCAGGGACAGAACAGGTAAAGCCATGGCCAGGATCATAGGATTAGGGGGAAGGATGAACAGAAATAGGTGACAGTGTTTAAAGAGAGATAAAACTGAATTCAGGCAAAGCAGCTGGGCCTCTACAGCAGTAATTATCTAATCAAAACTTATTCTGAAAAACAAACCAAGATTTGGGGGTTTTTAACTCCCACCAGTCAGTTTTACCCCCTCTTCTGTGTAAAAAAGCAAAGCACACTTCAAACTGTGCCACCCCAGCTGTGCGTGGGAGGCTGCCGTGGAGCTGACGTGATTAGAGCCTACTCCCAGACGACACCACTTATCTACAGTGCAACGGCACTTACGTGTTTACTGAAAGGCAGACAGAGAAGACTGTGGAGCTAAACATTGTGGAAAAAATGATCACTATTCTGACAATATTCAATAGGGACTATTTTCACAGGCTCTGGTATTTTTTGTCTGAAGATGGTAAACAGCAAGGAAAGAATGGCAATTCTCTGGGACTTCTGCAAATGTGCATAAATCACAATGCATTGAATTTATTATTGAGCAGCTTTCATCCATTTTTGTTCCAAGGGTCTGGTGGTACTGAGATTCCCATGGATAACTGCACACTCCAAACTGGTGGTCATTGTCTGTGGTGAACAGATTTAGTAATAATAATAGGAACAACAACAATATGCCTGATTTGGCATGACTTGCACCAAAGCAGTAGTTCAGGTTTTGCCTAGATTCACATTTTCACAGGTGCAAAATAAAGTGACCTGCTTGCACCAGAATAAAACCGTAATAATGGTGCCCTACAGAGTTGCAGAAAGAGTCTTACACTGAATGTGGCTCACGTGGTAATTTAATAGTCCAAGTTACCAATGTTTACCCCCCATCATAGGCTAGTTTTGTTCGTTCTTTCAAGGTGTCCCCCATGTTTAATACAGGGGATATAAGAGATCATAGCAGACAAAGGAGTTTGCCTCTTTCAACTCCCTGTAAAGCTTAGTCAGTACCAACACTAGGCTTGGGACAGCGAAAGATGACCTGGCAGCTCAGACCCCTGCAAGAAATTATCTAAAGCCATCAGGTCTTTCAGTCATTTATAATATTAAGAGGCTTTCCAATTAAGATTTCCAGGCCTGTTCTCTGCCTGTGGGTGGTAATTTTATTTTATTCTTCATTAAAATTCTTTGAATAAACTATTCATCAGCTTTTGAGATTGAAATAAAAATGGACAGTCCTTAGTACGGATTTGCAGACAAGCCTGAACTGCAACACTAAAGCAAATGGTATTGAAAATTAGCCACTGGCATGGATCCCTCCTTTTGAGAGCAAACTAATTTGGAATCCAAAAGGACTGTGAGCCTGAACTGTAGAGCATTTTGCAAACAGCAGAGCCAGAAAGAAAACATCCTGATGACCTAGTTCAGCCTTCATCATCACAGACACATTAGGGCTTTCCTGATTCATTTCTGTTTGGTCTGATTTTTAGAAAACATCCAGTCTGGACGACAATGAGACACAAACCTTTCCCATAGTACCTGGTTCCTGTGCTTAATAACCGTTACAGGTAGATATGTTTGCTCTGTTTTCAGATCAAGGTTTTGAAGGTCCCCACCTCAGTGCTGCTGGATGCCTCCTGCTGAAGGCACTGAGGAAACGCATCCATACCTGCTCTATCCCCACACCAGTGAGGGCAGACAACAAGCATTAAAAGCTACGAACAGGCTGGTTTTACTAAAGCTGAATTTACTTTCAGTAGCACCCAAGTCTCATCCTCACTATAGTAGTATCAGTGCTTTGCAGTCTTGGACAAATGCCTGCAGAAACATTACAGAATCATTATATTCCATCTCCCCATGTTTTCAGCTGAAGATGAAGTAGCAAATGGTATTTTTTATTTACTTTCCAGCACACGTTAAGCTGTGCACTATTAAACTACTGCCTTGAGCCAGCACAGAGGTGGCTCTGTGCTCCCTATGCTCTCTGCACACAGTCTGCAAACCTCTCTGGAATCCTCTGGGATAAAAGAGGCTTTCCAACAAAGTTTATTGCTTTTAATTATTGATTGTTTAAAAGATTAATAAAATATGACTCCAAAATCTAGTCATGTTATGCAACCTGAGCAAACAAAGCTGTGAATCTGAGACTGCCATGTTCAGAGCTTTGACAGGTTCTGATATAAAGGGCATTAAACGTTTGAGGTAATGACTCCTCTTGGAGACAGGAAGTTAAGAAGAGCCTTGTGCCTGTATTTCCCCCTGTTTCATTTAGGAAAGAGGAAACATGAGAGAGCCCATTGAGCAACTGATGGGGTACATTAGGGCTTATTTAGCTTTCCCCTGTGGCCTCAAGTGCCTATGCCAGGTCTGAGATACTGAGCTAGATGTATCTTTGAAGGTAAATCATTTGTTCCTACCAGATCTTTAAAAGACCAAGATGCTTTTCAGTACACACCTACCACAAAGCCTTCAATATGCACATTTTTGGGCATCAAATGGGATTAGGGAGGATTCCCCTCCATGTATGTAGCATCTGGTTGTACAGCTACCCTATGCGTTACAGGTGAGTTTGATACCTTTGAATCCCATAGGAATTTTGACACCAGTTTTTTGAGGTGGACATTTCAACCCTGTGTTTTTTCCCACTAGTATCTGATGTAAGTCCTAGAGAGAAGGTAGTCACTTTGACATCAGCATTTGCTTTCTTGTTAAATGCACCATCTCCCTGGTTGCCCTACAACTCCCAGTCAAGTAAACAAGTGAAAACACTCATCACTGTGGCTCATTTGTGGGACTGAGGGTCAGCCCATCATTTAGGAACAGTGAATCTAATAATGTCTTGCTTTGTCATTCTAACTAATTTAGTCCCAGTAAGCACACTGAAAAGTTGCATTTACATTTGAAACACTTCTTGACCAGGACTCCACAGAAATCAAAGAACATAATTTAGCAGTCCATTTTCCTGGCCTGTTTTCTTCCTCCGCCCCTCCAGCCCAGTTTTACTTTTCCATAAACACATAAATCAGCATCATCTATATTCATTAGGTTACTTGACTTCTTCAGTGCAAAATTACCTGTTTTGTATGCTTTTTCCCCCTTCTGATTAATATAAATGACTTAAGTTAATTATGTTTCTCTTCATAGAAAAATATATTTGTCAAACTGTAAAAGCATCAATAAAAATAAACATGTAGATTTTACAAGGGGACAGATGTGCAAACAAGATCCACATGGCTGCGTACCATCCCCAAGTCTTATTTCAGGGGTGGCTACAATACCTTGTCTCTGTCAAGGAGGATGTACCCTCCTTTAGTTGACAACACTGGTTTGACCTGAGATTGATGAGGTCAGCAGAAAATAATTAACCTACTCAGATCTACACCATTAGCCTGGAGCAAACATAAAGCCCTTTTTCCTGACTTGGATTAGATCTGCAAGAGCTTTCACCTGGAAATCTCCCAGAATCTTCCATAAGTTTGATGCATCTACAAGGTCAACTTTATTTCTTTGCTTCTCATGGTTCCAGATCTGGAAAGCTTCTGAAGGTATCAGTTGTCTAGAGGTTTCCTCAGCTACAAGTGCCTGCTTAGTTTTCACTCTCGGGGACACCCCACAGCACAAAATAGAAAGCATTACAGCTAAACAGCATTTGAGGTTTTGTTTTCTTCCATTCCTTTTTTCTAGGCAGTTCTCATTCAACTGTTCTTTCCCATCTTTCTGAAGTCTAAACTTAAAATAAAATAAATAAAATAAAATAAATTCTACAGAGGAAAAGGTTAAAAATAGACCAAAAAATGAGATTTTCCATTACAAACTGGGGAGCAAGGAGTCTGAGTTCTGCAGGAACAAATCAGCTGCATTCAAGTGTCCCTGGGTCAAGCCAAGGACAACTCGTCTCTCCTGAGTATAGGTGTCACAAGAGGGCTGGCAGCTCTGTAGCCTGCAAACATGACCCGTCCTTCTCTCCAAACCCCCATGAATTGCAACAAAGAAAGAAGAGAAAGGCTATCTGTGTTGCAGAATAGCTGTCCCTATGTCCTCAATCTCTGAAAAGTGAGTGAAATTAAGCAAATTGTTGCAGGATATTATGGACAGCTGCATCAAAATCCTTTTCCATATCTCATTCCCAAGAGGAAGTTTCCCCTGAGCTGTAGCTGCATCCCGACAAGAGTTATGCCCCCAGTGCTGCAGCATCCAGCTGGAAACTGCAGAACCAAGCCCAAAGCCACTTTCTTTTCATAACTTTTACAAGTGTGAGTGAGGCTGCACCCAGATGCCAGCCTTGTACTCAGCAGCACTCAGTTGTGTGACTGGCTTATGAAACTGTCCAGCTTGGGGAGCAGTGTTTCCATTAGAGGTACTGATATATCTGCCCACCGATGGCCTCGTGTGGAACCCGAAACTTCTGAGGAGCCTTTCAGGAGTGGGGACATGCAAAAGAGCATTTATTCATCTAAACGTTTCTCCAGCCATCAAACCCTGTCAAGCCAAGCTGATTATTAAGTCTGAGGATTGGGACAGTTTCTATTTGTTCCAACTCAGTTCTTCCACCCTTGCTTTATTCCATCTGGACAAAGCAGCTTTAAATCTGAGCAGACCAGTGTGCCTGATGTTGTATTTACTCAGCCTAAAGCCAAAATAATTATTGAAATCTATTAAGGGAGGAAAAAAAAAATGTATTGGCATCTGATTGACTTCATTCCCATTCAAGCAAGAAGTCCATAGACTTGTAATTGGAAATCAGTTTTGCCTTCCAGGGAAACAAGGCCTGGTACAAGTTGTCAGCTGGTGTCTTAGAGAGGGGACTTTTTCTCAAGAAGTCCCTGTTGTGACCTTTAACTGTCCCTGAAAAGCTAAATATGGAAGACAGCAAAGCTCATACATCTGATAACAAATCTAGCATGACTGCTTCTAGCACAGACATAGGTTTTCCTTTCTCATCATGAAGGGGCACTTCTCCATCTCTGATTGAATAGCTATTCATCACAGTCATTCAGTGTTTACTGCACACAACTCCTTGCCTTGATAAAGCCAGCTGCACTAAAAATAGCATGATAGAGCTGGTTTAATTTCTTTTCTTTTTTTTTTTTTTTTTAGTTCTGGTCCCATTTCTTTGTATTCTCCTAAGCAAACCCAGTAACATACTCTGCCATGATTATATTGAACATAAATCTATCACTGCCACCACAGTCAAAATTGGAGGTCCAACATGCCCAACAATTATTTCATTTCATCCATACAGCTGCAGTGCCAGATGTGCCAGACTCGCTGTAAACATGAGAGAAATCAGCTTTGTGCCTTCACAACAACCAACCTTCCTGGACTTCTGGATAGCTGCTATTGCAGAATGATACCTTGGTAAGCTGGGGTATGATTTGTAGAAAAAGCAATCTGGTTTCAAAATCAGCATGAGTGTAGAGCAGGAACTGTCCAGCTGATAAGGGGAGTTTCTGGGTTGGGGCCAGGAGATGACACACTGAACTGAGACACTACAAATAGGGATTTGAAACCAGATGTTGCAGCTTTTTACCCCTAGTCCTTGTAGACATTTTTCTCTGCAGCTTCTAAAGCATGTTTTGAAGAAAGGAGAATATTATGACAACATTTTATAGTGGAGGGGTTCTGGGGCACAGAAACACAGGATGTATTTTCAAAGGTACAACTGGGAATGACACACCAAATTCTCCTTGACTTTCACCTGAAGAAATCTTCACAGGAGCCGCTTGTCCAGCTACACAAAGAATACCAGCATCACAGCTGGTAACAGGATCCAGCACTGCCTGCTCCCTGCCCAGAGATCTCTCTGCAGGACCACGCTCTTTGTAACACAACCCGAACACAGTATCTCTGCAGGTCTTAGCATCCTCCAGTTTCTGATATAATTGATATTAATCTCCCAGTCTGGTAGATATTTGCAATGCACCAGATGGGCCATTGTTTAATTAATAGTGCTGCTTTCATTCAGTCTGAGCTTGATTAAATGAAAACTCCATCTGCAGGGAACCAAAACCTGCAGGCAGGATGCAGAAGAGTGATGCTGCTATCAGCTTTGATGATTTTGAGAGAAGAGGTTGTATGGGGTGAGGCTACGTTTCCAATGGTTTTTGGGGAGGAATAAGGAATCTTTGTCTCTACACTGACATTAAAAACTTGGTGCTAAAATAGCCTGGGAAAGAAAGGGAAAAAGAGTGAGTGACCGGTGCTGGTGAGAGAAAAACAAGAAGGCAGGATGAGGAGGGAGACAGGAACCTGTGTTCTGCTTGAAGGGATGCAACCCAGGGAATACTGGGGGAAAAAGAAGGCCAGAAAACATATTTCTGCCTCCAGCTTGGACACCCCTGCCCTTGTGAAGCAGCACAGCACAACTCTGCTTACTTCTGTGCTCAGAAAATTAATCTGTTGCCTCCGCAGATGCAGCAGGAGCAAAATGCCAGCACAGCATGACCACCAGAGATCAAAAGAGAGAGTGAGAAGAGCCAGAGAAGGAGCTGATCCTGGGTCGACCTGAAGCAGTTGACCTGAGAGCACCACAGCCACTCCAGTGTCTGTCAGCTACTCCAGGGCTAGGCTGGGGAACATGGCACCTTTTTAAGGCCTATGCACACTGGACACTATGTAGGGTGTGAAAATGTCTCAGACCTCTGTGCAGCACAGCACTGTGCGGCTGTATGTACCAGGAGAGATTTAATTGCCTGAACATAGTCCTCTAAATGCCTTTGGGTACCTGGGACATCCACACGATACACTTGCCAGTCCATGTGAATGCCTTTAGTGGGCATCAAGTAGTTCTAGAGAAAATGAATTGTACCCATCTGTGGGTTTTGGGGGTCATGTTACCATACTGCACAGCACACACAGCCTACGTCTTTCCTTCTGTTTCTAGCATCCATCTTCTTTGCTGCGACCTCTTGTGACTCTTCTAAAACAAAAACAGGTGAGCTCTGAGGCTAGATCTCAGAAGGCCAGAAATAAATAGCTTGTAAAAAGTGCGTGTTGTTTCATCCTCTAGCAAGTGATCTGCATTGCAAATTACAGCATACTGCTGCTGCCAGCCCTCAGCCCTCCTTTAGTCCAAATTACAAGGGTCTGCATATTGAGGCTCATACAGACTTGTGCCCAAGCCTTCCTGACAATCCAAGGTAAGGTTGGTTGTAACTACTGCTTTGGACCTCAGCATATACACGTGCATATCATCCTCCTCCATGGACAAGTGAGACACGATCTCAGAGCAATAAGGACCCCAAAGCCATAAACAAGGACTGACTCAGATCGTTGCACCTGCAACACAGACCACCACCACAGATGATAAACCCTGAGTCTCCAGATCAGTTCCATTCAGGTATGGCAAATTAAGCCATCACTAAAAGGGATGGAAATCCCTGAACTCTTGTCCCTTTCCAGGCCACAGAGGATGGCTTTTAACTTAAAGATCAGCAGAACATGTGGGTGGTGATCCTGCAAAAACTCAAAATCTTGAAAAGCCTGAGATTATGCTTCACTGGATTTGCTCACAGCCCCTATACCTGGCTGTTAGAGAGGTTCTAGCAGCTCTAGACTGTCACCTAAAAGACAGTCACCAAAAACATTGTATTAAAAAGATGTGTTACAATTTTTGAAATCAAATTACGTTTAAGGTGTATAAATAGGCTGGATATCAGGCTGATTTAGGGACAAAGAAGCTAACATACACACAACGTGAACAATCAGGAGATCGGGACCAAGGGGCTAGGCTATTTGTCAGTGTAGCATTTACCAGAAAGTGCTCTGCTTCTGTATCCCCAAAACTTTCTTTTATAAACCAAGCAATCAAGCACTCTTGTTGGAAGATAATAAACATGGCAGATATCTATACTTAAGTGACGCTTTCCAGGCAAAACAGGCAACTTAACCTACAAATATTAATGCTATACTGGGAACTTTCACACCGGCTTTGGTCCTCCACTAAGTGTGTGCATGGATTTCCAAATGATTTGAAGTTTGTACACTCCCAGAATCGTCCCCTGGGCTTCCTAGCTGGCATAATTCCCAATCCTCCCTGTTTGTTTTCTTTCCCCCTCCTGTGGAATTTTATTTCAAAGAATTAATTACTGTCATCTTACATTATCCTTGACTCATTACTTCCAGATGGTTCTATTATTATTTTTTTCCCAGCTACACATAGAAATGTTGTGGCCATCACTGAAATGGAGCTGGCAACAGCAGGGTAAACAGTCACCCATCTATGAAATCAGACTTTAAAGACAGAAAAGCCTTACCAGTTTTTGTCCACTCCTTCATTTTGTCTCCTGAAAGGATATACCTTTTTTCTGTATGTTCTCTGTTCCAACATTTCCTAGTTTTCCTCTGACTGTCCTTATACACTCCAAGGATCTGAGTTCAGTATCTTCTTTGCTTCACTTCCACACAAATAGATTTCCTCATAAAATGCTCCCTGCTATTCGAACTGACTACTCTTTCACTTACTCTTCACATCATAGTCTTCTTCCTCTCTCTTCCCAAAAGGTAAGTAACTATCATTACCCTCATCATACGGATGGGTTGGGGAAGGAAGCAACATTAAGCCAGAAGAGACAGAAGATATCACAGCTCCTGTCCACCAGCAGCGATATTCAGACACAGATCTACCACCTCCCAGCACCAGCCCTGTTATTACAGCTGCTAAGTGCCATGCATGTACAATAGCCCTCTAACAGTAGGCTCCTGCCCCACTTTCTCTGGCACCTGGGGCTGTGTCTTGTGCTCTGCCTCACCACCCTGGCTGCTCTCCCATGCCATGGTCTCACACACCACTCACATGCTAGGGGAGCACTCCATTTTGCATGGTCCCTTGTAGCAGATACATTCCCATTACTGGGCTTCATCTCATAAATTGGAAGAGAAGATGCGTGAGAAGTTTGCCTTATTTCTAGTTACATCTCTGCTCAGCTGTGAATGTAGGACATGTCCTGACCCCCATTTATCCCCACCTCATCCCCACTCCTCCTGGAGTACTGCTGTGGGTGAGAATTTAATTGCATGGAGAGATGGAGAGACTTTCCATCTTGCAGGCCTGATGTAGTTTCTGCAAGACCTGACTGAAATAATACACCAGCATTAAAGTGCTTGTTTTATCCCAGCCTAGAGTTCATGGGAGGCTCTTCCTGCCCTCAGCTTCTCCTGTGACACCTCTAGATTTTTCTGAAAATAATGAATGAGATTAGTTAGGCTGAAATGCATTACAACCACGTTGCAAAGGAAACATGTGAACAAATCAACACCCCTTGTAGCGCCACTCTGCAAAGCCCTCTGAGGAGGATAACAGGTTCAGAGTCCTGCTGCATGAGACATATCTCCTTGCATGACCTGTCCTTCAGGGCACAAAAGTCACCACTAACCACTCATGGAAGGAGAAGTAATATTCAAAATTAAACTTTCCATGAGACGTGCAGTAGTTGCACCTTGTTGGAAATTCCTCCTTGCACCTTAAGTTCTGTTCTGTCTCAAGCAAAACAGAGGTTAAACAAAATCCATGAAAGCAAACATTTTGCCAGTTTTGCTCTCTGTGTGTGTTTGTGTTGATGAATCATTCATAAACTACTCAAAACATTCAATATTCATAAGCAGGGATTGAAAATAGGAAAATCAAGTGAAGGAAACATTCCCAAGCTCTGCTCATCTTGCAGGTTCATCCTGCTTGTAAATTGCTGCTCGCTCCAGGTTCTCCTAGTCTTTCAAATGTGGCCATCTCCCATGCACACCTTTTCTGCAGACTTTAATAAATACTGAAATACTAACATTAATATTTCAGTCATCTGCATTCTCAACTCATTAAGTTTCAGATAGTAGGTTCAGCTGAGATGAATGAGGCAGTTCATGTGTCTTTCAGAGACCAGATTATTTGTGGACTCAGGAAGATATTACAGTATTAGTTATATTCTGCTTATATTTTGAAGATTTTTCTCCCAATGGCACAGGTAAGAGACTAAAATTTTATGTGTTTATATATTATGTATCTTAATGGAAAATGAGATTCTTGGACAGAAGAAGAAAGCATCAGGGGAAAGTACTGACTTGCTCCAAACAAGCACAATTTGACTCATGTTTATAAATCTTTGCCAGTTAGTACAGATAAATAATTCCCAAAATGTAATTTGTTCACAAATGGCTCACTTTGGTTCCCAGTCACTCATGTTCTGTGAACAGTCATACAGCGTAATTTTTGTTCTTGGACTAAATGACTGAAACTTGTATGTGAGATATGCCTACAACCAGAAGACCAGTGAATGACAAATAGCGAATAACTGATTTCCAGAATGTATTCTTGAAACATTTACAATTTGCAAACATTTTCATAATTTCCCAGCAGCCACTAGGATATTGGTGAATAATGAGTTGCAGTACCTTCACAAATAGCTATGAATCTCATTCAGGAGGACAGAGTCATACAAGATTCCTCATTATTCAACCAGCTGTACCACACAATAACTCTGGAGCCAACCGACTAAATTCCAGTGACAGGTTGATTGTCGCTGGCAACTTTGTGTAAAACAGTCTGCATTAAATTACCAGATGCTGGTTCAATTGCAGAGGTTGAGCCCAGTTCCATGTGTTTGCAAAACTAACTAGCAAAACCAAAATCAAACATTGCCAGATTAAGCCAAGAGCACAAGAGAAAAGGAGGTAACAAGGCCCTTCCAAGTTCAGCCTGCACAAACTGGGTATAGAAACCGTTAGCAGTTGGGTTTGCAAGATTTTTTCTGCATACATCTCCACTTACATGATGATAGAAGACCATCATTTTTCAAAGATATTTTTTATCCTATAGAAACACAGAATATATATTTTGCTTTTTAGTCCTTCATAGGCGGAAAGAGTCCCTAATATGCTCTCCTGCTGAGCAACACTAACACAGAAAATACAGACCCTTAGGAAATAAAGTCTGAACAGCAACAAAGACCAGATGTCCAATGGAAATGAAAAAAGATTAGAAAAAAATGGAAAGAAAAAGAAAACTTCCACTTACACAAATGATTGTAAAAACCTGAATGTGATATTATAAAAACATACACGCACCAAATCATACTCCCACACGTATCCCACAAGAGGTAGAGGCAGCAGGATGCTCCAAGTGTTAGGTTAGCACTTCCAGAAATTCACCAGAGGCTGATAGAACAGCAGTGTTTATTTAATAACAGAAGCACTCAACCAACTGAGCTAGGCAGGGTAATTAGCAGAGAAACAGCTGCAGTCACAAGGGGGAGGGGGGATTCATAGGAGAATGTAATGCTGTGGCTACAGTGCTCTCCATGGGACCCCACGAAGCGGCAAGATAAGAATTACAGCACATGAATGCAGAAAAAGAAATGTGACTGGGTCTTTACTAGTTAGTATCAGCGAATAATAAAGACAGCAAAGGTCACTTTCCTAAAGCAAGAGGAGCAGGTGAGTGGACTAACATCACCATTTCACATTTGGGGTACTAAAGATAGGAATGGGATGGAGAAAATGGCCCATTCCCCCAGCTACTCTGGCTCAGCTCTGCTGTACAAATGGCACAGGAAAGGGAACACGATGCTGAGAGTGACTTCTCTTAAGGAGATAAAACAGAGGCTGTGGGCTGTCTATGCAGGTGAAGGTAAAAGCAGGAAAACCCAGAGGGTAGCTCAAACCAGCTGAATTAGACATCAGAGAATCCTTTCTCATACGCCTTTCCCATAGGCACAATTCTCTATTTCCTCGAGTGTCTCCACCAAGCTGGCCTTGTGGGAGCACAGAGGTGATCTTGGAAATGCCCCAGGCTTTCGTCTGCTCCCATCGCCACCAGCAAACTTTCCTCCAGACCCATTGGTCTTTATAAGTGGAGAAGTAAGAGATACCCCAAGCCACCAAGCCATATATGCACATTTTCCAAGCCAAGGTTTCCAAAAGGGACTCATGAATTTTGTGTTAAACCTTATGAACACTTTCACTGCAATTGTCTGAGATTCTTCCAATGCCCGGTAACTGTGATCTGCAAGTTCAAGAGGTGCTTACCCTCTTGTATATTTAGCCGTAGAGCCTGAAGAGCTGACAGGCCAGCAGGAGCTTTGGGACCTGATACATGGTTGCTCTAAGTTGACATGAGGTTTTTTAAACCAATGGTACTCCCCAGTTTACACCAGGTGGGGATGCAACCCCATAACCTCATTAATTGTCTCTGTTTTGTCCAGGGGATGCATCTATTATACTGGGACGGGGGAGTATTAAAAGTGGACTACATAAAATGCCACTGCGTGGACTGATACTCTTCAGGTGCTGGTATAGCTGCAGCTCCCTTGTCTTTGTAAAAGCAAGATGCTAATAAACGTTTGACACTGTAACTAGTTCAGCTGTTCAGTAGGGTACATAGAATCATAGAATGGTTAGAGTTAGAAGGGACCTTAAAGATCATTGAGTTCCAACGCCCCCTGCCATGGGCAGGGACATGTCCCACTGGGACAGGTCACTCAAAGCCCCATCCAGCCTGGTCTTGAACACTTCCAGGGATGGGGCATCCACAACTTCTCTGGGCAACCTGTTCCAGTGTCTCACCACCACATCCCTGGGGGATCTGTCATTCTTGCTGCTGTTTTCAAATACCTGTTTTCACCTGCAAGAAAGAGAGCCATTCTCTCCAATCCATAAGGATGCAGTCATTAGTCAGCAGCCGGTCATTAGTACAGCTGTGTATCCTTCCTGCCCTCCTGCCACATAGGTGACCTGCAGACAGTAGATTTCATATTAAGCACCTAGATGTGTTCAAGCCCAGGAAATCATACAGTCCATACAATGTGCAAGATCAGACGGCCTCAAGATCTGGGATAGACCCACCCACTGGGACCATGGGGCTTGCAGAGAGCAAGAGAGCAGGGTCAGAAAGTGGCACTTGTTTAAGTTAATCTTTGGCATTTATTTAAGGGGAGATAAATTCTTTTACAAGCAAAACCAGAGGAAACAGACAAACAACCCATGCTGTCATGCAAAGCATACTAGGTAATACAACAGCTACCTTTTCAGGTCTTTCCTTTAACCTGTCAAGATAGGGATGCTACCATTAAATCATATTAATGCTTTCAAAATGTAGCCTGCATTTGCAGTGTGGATCTCTTTCATTTTGCATTAAAGCAAGAAAAGAGAATGGAAAAGTTTGTTGTAACTGAAGTCACCTGGTTTTGGGATTAATTTACAAGTTATTATTTACCCCTACTCCATGGTACTGCCTGCAGCTTCCTCTTGTGGTTCAGCAAGAGAGGCAGAGACTGTGGAGAGAACAGGAACTTTATTATGGAAGATAAAACAGCATAAAAGCAGAATACCCTCAGAACTCATCAAGACACATACTATAAGGCAAAACTTTAAAAAGTCTCAGAACAGCACAAGGAAAGGAGCTGATCTGATTTGAAATAGGTGTGTGCCCATATGATAGACCACCAGCTTGTAGGACACAATGCAGCAAGTGATGGATATTACAGCCATGCCAAAAGCCCCAAGCTTCGAGCATCCTACCACATTCCCAGAAAGAATTAATTCCCTCCCAGAAGACGCCACCATCTAAACTAACTGGAAGTGAAGGTGCACAGATACAGGCTTGTGAAGGGGCTGGAAACACAGCAGAGGTGTCCAGCTCCACTGATCACCTTCTGGACACCACTGCTACCCAATAACTCTATAGAGGCTTGAATCCAGCTTTCAACTGAGGCCCTCAGTTTAACCAAATCAGCCTGAAACATATAATTACACACTTTGACCCCTCTAGTGTGGGCATGTCTAAAGCCACTAAAAAGATGTTGAAAGCAGTTCAGAAACTATGAGCAGAACAAGAAGTGAATGGGCATGACAGACAATGTTTTTTAAGAGGTGATCTGTCTGCTTCAGGGAAAAGGCCTGTCAGTAAGGTGGGGAGGAGGTTGTTTAAACTGTTATTGCTCATACTGTGGGGAAAGGGGCTAATTTTCCAAGATTTTCATGCTGCTGTCTTCCATAGTGGAAATCTCTCTAAGATGTCCTTAAGCATTGGGTTTCTTAGAGATGAAGGGGAATACCGAGGGAAGGAATGGTGGCTGAAAAAAGTTTGCTAAGGTCCATTGAGCAAAGCAGCACTAGGAAAAAGCAGCAACAAAATCCCTCTGCCTTTCAGGTTCTCAATAATTCTTATATTTATTTACAGAGGGGGAAAACAGAAGTCCAAGGAAGGTTAACCTGGATTCTAACCGTAGAATAGATAAGGCTTTTTATTTCATTTTTCCCTAAAGGGAAAATGTGACTTGATGGTTCAAAAAAAAAAAAAAAACCAACAAAACCAACCAACATGCTGAATCTCTTTTGGTCTGAAGAATAGAGAAGTGCCACTGCAAACCTGAACAAGGAGGATATTATTTGGGGCATCATAACAAAAACAGGTAACCCAATTAAAGCATCACATGGATGGCTACAGGCATCCGTGCCTGCAGCTTGCAACCCAGAATTGCAACTCGCATCTGAATGTGCCAGCTCCAAAGAGTTATTTTGCAATTCTTCCTTGCTTCTTCCTTCAGTTTTAATTTCCATGGTCCTCAGTTTTATTTCAAGGGGCTTTCATTTCTCTCTCCTTTGCTATGTGCTACGTGCTGCTTTGGAGGCTGTCAAAGGGCACCTGGATTTGCCATCGCCCTTGACAGGCAGGCAGGCAGGAAGCAGTATACTACTGGTGCATCTGAATTAGTTTGTTTTCTGTGGTTGTTTCTCTCCTCTTCCTTTGCACATCCCCAGCATGCCCAACCCCGCTGTTTTCAGACAGTCCCCAGCAATACACACCACAGTGCAATACCTCAAGTGCACATGGGCCCTGGGGAGCTGAGATGCATCTCCTCTGATCAAGTTGCAGGGGCAGGGGGAGCATCAGGCTGGGCTCTGCTCCTTTCAGGTACCCATGCTGTCCAGCTCAAGCCATATTCATGCACTCTACAGCAACATAAACTTACCATTTAATATCTACCAACTACAGGATGCTCTGCATGATGCTCCCCATGTTTCAGTAGCCCATAGAGCCTGGTAAGCCGTAACATGTATGTGATTGATCACTCTCTTCCTGGGGGAGAGCACAACTAGGTGACTATATTTACTTTTCTGTCCTAGGCTGACTTGTTTATTTTTTAATAGGAACCACCTACACAGACCATTTGAATTCTGAACCTCAAAGAGCATATACATGGAATTCTCTGCCCAGTGACTGAAATGCAGGTGTTTATTCCACCTTGCAGACATCAGCAAAATCTTATAACTTACGCTTAGACTACACAAGGCAATGGCCTTCATATTTTTCTTTCTTTGTTATTAATGAGATAGCTTCCTCTCTGGGTATTGTGAATGGCAGGAGGTAGAGACCTGCCAATCAAAATGTTAAAAGGACATTGTCAATGTCACGCTTTATCCTCAGCTCTCCATCGGTTTGAACACAGAAACAATGTTCAAATTACAGTCCTGCTATTTGCAAGGTGAGAACACAAGGTCTGTCCCCTGCACGCAGAAGCCTGAAAAAACTCAAGCTGCTGTTTTCATCCAAAAACATCAGAGAATACAAACTATTTAAAGTCTTCTCATGATAGCTTGTCTTTGTAAAACTACTATCTTAAGCATCCTCAGCCAACAGCAGGCCACATCCTGCTCCTAGGGATTAAATCACTGTTCAACTTCTCATCAACTTCTTCAGTGGAAATGTTTGCTAGTGGTATACAGCCCTTTCTGAAGTTGTAAATATTTATTCCTAGGGAAAGAGCAGGGCAGTCCCCATCACTACACATGAAGTTCAACAGTCTTTGAGGTTCCTTCTGCTTTCTAGATTAATGGTTAAATAGGTCATTTCCATCGCAGTAAGGCCATCCACATCCATTTTCACAGCTTCATAAACTTGGACACATGGAAAGGAAAATAGTTATTCATGAAAAGAAGACCAAAACCCATATTCAGTGTAATGCTCTGGAAACATGGCTTACGTTGCAGGCTCTGACTCTAGAGCAACCAGTGCACTCAAAGACTTGGATTTCCTCCCAGGAGCAGAGACTTATGTTAGGGCCATCACATTACCAGCTACCTCACTCCCTCAAGGGGGTACCATTGGAAAAAGAAAAGAACTCAGTACAGCAAATGGAACAGGGGCCAAAGGAGATGTGTATGCATTCTCCAAAAATGACAGCATCTCATCACATGCAGACTTTTACAAGTATGTTCAGAAGCAGCATCCCCCTTTCCCTCTTGAAAGCAATTGCAGTCATCGCTACAAGACTGTGGCAACAGGACTAGTGAGTCTCTAATGATCCCCAAGCAACCTGTCAGTTTCCCCAGAAGGAAAGTTTGGGAGTATCTGATTTAAGCACAGCTGAGGAAAAAAACATCTATGTAGTTTTGATGCAGTAAGGTAGAAAAGGTGCAGCTCGATCATTATGTGCTCTGGCTCACTCATATAGACATTCCCCTTTTTCAGGCTATGCTGAACAGTTGCTTCTGTGTTGGCTTTCAGGAAATAAAATTGTCCTTTTAATGAGTTCTGGCTTTACAAAGTTGTGATGTTGCCATGTTTTCAGTGTTCAGTTTACACCCCAGGGTAGGTTGTACAGCCAGTCCTGCTGTCCTCAGTAGCTTCCAACCCAGCTGCCAGCAGGCCCCACTCCTTCTTTGGGGACATGCAGAGTTTCTCAACTGCCAACCCAAGTTATCATATGTTATAGTGCAGCCATGATTACACTGAGATGGTTGAAGTGACCTGTGAGGTAGCAGCTTTAGGATATGAAACATCATTAAAAGTAATGATATTTTTCTTAGCATCTACACATTATTTGGATCCTGTGAGTCTCAGAGAAGTGTAATCAAGACCTTCTTGACATCTAAGTCAAGTCTTGTATGGCTATTGAGAGCAGATTGTGATTCCTAACACAAACACAGTCTTTTCCATCCTGCTGCTGTACACCCAAGCCTGCGCAGCTAATGCCCCCTGGGCTAATGGGCAGGATTCCATCAGAATTGCCCTTGTTCCTGTGGGGTTTACTTTGTTAGTTTTCTCCCAAAGAGGAAGCACAGCTTTTTTTCTTTTTTTTTTTTAATATTTATGCTATTTTTCAGAGTTCCCTCTTTAAAAAAGTTATTCAGCACATGATCATCCTGCAGGCGTGAGTTGGTAAACTGTTCATCTCTGGTTTGTCTCTGGGAAGCTCTTAAGATCATTCTTCCTTTTTCTCTTTGACCCTCATCTTCCCCTAAAGGGATTTTAGGCCACACTCTGTTCTCTATTCAGCCAAAGGTGCTGCACAATGTGGTGCTGTTTACTGTCAAGCAATATCTTCCCTCTATTCGATGACGACCATGTCTCTTGTCTGTCCAAGCTTTTATGGTTTTTTGTCTTCAGCAAATCACTAGCACAAAGCACAGACATCATTGTAAGTGAAAGCTGGAAAGAATTTGAACAAGTCATTTGGGCTACAGCAAAGGACACAGATCTTGAAAACAGGCATCTGACCAAACATCTAGGGATTTTAACTGCTTCGCATCCTGCTTTCTGTGAGAGTCTAGTTACACTTTCTTAAAAGCAAAAAAGTAAACTAGATAAATACAGCACCCTGACTTTCTGCAATGGCAAACAGAACAAATGCCATTAACATTTGTTAAGTTGATCTCTAGGTCAAGAACTCTCATTTCCCAGGTAAATCGTATCTCCTCCAACAGCAGAACAATGCTCCTCTGATCTCCACCATGTTGTTATTATCACTGATATTAACACTGTAGTTACTGATCAATCTGAGAGAATTTTCACTGCATCCAGTTCCTCCACAAGAAACCCTCCAAGCAAACGCTGGCAGCTTATTTCCTGCATCTTTGTGTTTTTAGGTATCAACTGCTACCTTTTACAGTATCCTCATTGGTGTGGCACAATTTTCCTTTTGCTCACACCATAAATGGGCACTAGAAGAATTCAGAGTGTACCCAGCCTGATCGCTGTGTTGGCTGGTGATCCTGCCCCACACTACCCAGAGAGCATTTCACAGAGCAAATAAAGCAGCAGTGAGAAGGAAATGCAAGGGTTGGCTAGGCTGGATGTGTCTGAGACAGGGAGAACGAGAACATTCTGAGGTTCAGTTAAACTGCAGTGGAGCAGGGAATTCCTGCATTATTTCTTCAGTGAAGTCACTAGCACTCACTGCTGGGCACTGAGAACATAAGTACAAAAATGTACCATCTCACCTCCCCTGCTCCTGTGCCTGTCACCTTCCTGGATTCTGAAAGACAGAGACAAAAAGCAGCACAGCAGCCCTGCAAGGCACACAAAACAGAAAGGAGTAGTTTGCTGCAATACTGTGCATAGAGCACGACTTCCATTGCACTGGGCTTTCATACTGCTTTTCACCTAACACCACTTTGGGAGAGAAGGCAGTGAAGAGGATGCATGTAGATCCAAGCCTGACCAGGATTTCGGGCCAGTGAGTCAAGTTCACACTAGTTTTATTGGGCGAAGCTCTGATCCAGAGTTCCTGGCAGTTTTGGTTGTTCTATCAATTTATCTACAGTGTCCATAAGTCTCTTCTTCTCATACCTGTTATTTTCATCTCTGAGCACCTCATGCTATACTGTATTCCTCCTCAACTCATGGGAAAGAACAATGAACACTACCCACTTCACCAAAAGGCAACAGAGGCACAGAGAATAGGAGTACTTTTTTTAAAGCTAGGTATCTACAGGTTAAACATGGTATATATTTACACATGATCCAGACATCCTCATCTTCTTTTCTGGGGGAAAAAAAAAAGAAAAAACCAAACCAAAAAACACAAGTACTTTTAGGGCACTGTAGATCTCTAAAAGCTCAAAAAATTGACTGATTTTTCCATTCTGTCAAATGGTCTAATACAAGGTATTATCTTCTTTCTATAAATCCTGCCTCATTGTATGGGTATCTGATAGAAGATGTTTACCAGGTGAGACAGGGGTTCTGAGTGGAGCAGAAAACCATCGCCCCTGGTGATTTTCCAGTCACACCAAATAGTCTTTGAGCAGTCTGGGAATAAGGCAGTTCTTCCTTTTTTTCCACAACAGCTCTAGCATAACCATAGAAACAAATAGGACCTTACATGTCTTCTAGACTTTCTGGGGTTAATTCTTCATTGCTCGGCACCAGAGCTGGTATCTTCTCAGCAATACAAAGTGGCACAGCCCCACATACATGTGTCCCACAGAACCTGTGTCCATGGTTCTGGGAGAAAGACAATCTTGCCCTGACTTACAAAGGAAATGGGTTGAGCCTGGAGAAAATCAAAGGTGAAAACACACCATACGGAATTTGGAGCGGAGGTTGACCGGACCATGTTCCCACTCATTTTATACACTGAGAAATAAAATGCAGAATGACTCATTGATCAGAACATCATGAGCAACCAATGTGCACAATGATAAATTTTATTGTCTCCACTCTGACCAGTCACTTGTAAAGCTGTGGACTCATTGTGAAAGAAGCATTAGATCAAGCTGCTAAAATGTGAGACAGTTTGTGGACAATTCAGAGTCTATTTAGATGATGAATATTCATTATCTATTTGGACAATTTCACATTCATGCTTAGATAATGCAGATTTATGCTCACACACAACAATGATTTGTGAATATTTATAGGCGAACACCTGGACAGTATTTGAGACCGCCGTGAATATTCATGATTACGTCTGAAAGAAAAAGGCTCTACCTGAAGTCTGAACTATAGACACAGGAAGCTAATCCTCAATATCCATTGTGCCTTAATGACAATATATAGCAGCCAAAAATAGCATAAAGGAAAGAATTAGAGGTAGGCAAATGATCACTCAAAGGATGAGTAAAAAGCCAGGAAGCTTCTGTAAGCTCCTAAAAAAATTCCTTTTGGATTAGTCTTCTGACAGAAATCAGCTTTCTGGTGCAACGCCTTTTCTAGATGAATAATATCTGGGCTTTCTTGGTTTTTTGTTTTTTGCCTTGGACACTTTTATTCAAACAAAAAGACTAAAATATTTGTCAGGGGTGGGGAAAACATGTATGGTACTGGACATGTCTACCAACATAAGTGTGTACATGCTTAAGGGGTCTTTATGCCAAGCTAGCCTGTGCCTTTAAGGTTCATATATAAATCCATGCTGCTCCAAGCCAGATCTACCCTGCTTGGTCCTCATGGAGAGGTTCTCAAAACCAGCAGAGATGAGAGCAGATCATTGCAGATCCTAAGACCCTTGGTGTAGCTTGAGACAGGAGATAAGGATCATTTTTTGTGATAAGGGGATTTAAAGGCAGAGATACAGGTGGAGACTCCAGGAAGGAAAAGGTGGTAGCAGAGAGGTTCAGGTCAGGGGAAAGGCAGCTGTTAGATTCATATGTGCTCATTCACATGAATTGTCCTCTTAGGAGATGAGAGTAACCTGACTCTGGAGCCTCTAGCTGAGGGCTTACCCAGGCAGAGGGATGACAGAAACCTTACCGTCTACTGGGTGTGACAGTAGCCAGTCTCTGGAGACAAATGTCTTGTGTAAATTCAGTCTTAATGCCAACTTCTAACTTCCTTTATATCCAAGCTTTAAAACTAATTGTGATCTCCCCATTCATAACATCACCAAAATCTTCCTCTCTGTGTTATTTCCACTGCTGTGTAACTCCTTCTATGATAGCTTATTAATGCAGGAGGAATTACACTCTTTCTCCTCATGTTCACTGGAAGCAAACAAAGCAGCGATGGCCAATTTCAGAGGCTCACTAACAGCCAGAGCACAGAGCTTGGGCTGTGTCCAGTCACATTTGGCCGTGCTCTGTCACACTTCATCCTGCCTTAGAGAGGGACTGCATACAAGATGTGGGGCAGAAGAAATACAATAAATCCCATCACCCTTACCTTGATGCTACCCAACAAATAATATCTACAGCATGATATTATCTGGACCAAGCTGCATAGCACTCTTTGACCTAAATTTATTGAGAGAGATGAAAATTATAGCAGTTTAAAATAAAAACATCTCCAGACCAGTAAATAGACCACTTCTTCCCATTTCTTCAAATTATCTTGGCATGTGGCATTTTTCTGCTGGGACCACCTCCCTTTGAGAGGAAAATACAACTTCAGCTCCACTGGGATGCTCAAATGGATGGCATGCAGCAGTCAGATGTTAATGTTGGATACTCGTTTCTATCCCAGGCAGAGATGAGTTGCCTTGGCTCCCCTCTGTGCCTTCCTCGGGTTTCAACTCTTGTGCTCCCTGCTCACTCCGGCATTGTCTCTGCTTGCAGACAGCCTGAAGAACTACCCCTTACAAGTATCTGTTCTCAGCTCATTTGAACAAACGGCCTTTGTGAGACATACTCTGATGGACGGTATTCCCACGGCAGGCTGTGTCTAGCTCTGAAGGTTAAAAATGGATGGGTGAACAGCTCTTCCTTCCTCAGCTCCAAAATGAGATCCTCTCAGCAGCAACTGGAAATGGAGCAGCTGTTGGGGCTCTCCAGCATTTGTAGGGCTGAGTCACTCCCGAGGACACATCACAGATGTTCCCCACACAGGGCACAAATATAACAGGAGCTGCAAAGCAAGGCTGGGTCAACTGCATCAGACTTTATCCAGAGTGCAGTGTGTGAACCTTAAAGGATTAAACAACTGAAAACAAATCAAGTGAACTTTTATCATTTCAAAGCCTCCTGATTTTTTAAAGTCAGTCTCATGATTACAGAGGGTTGGCCTAACAATATCTGATTAACCAGCATTGAAAATAAAGACAATTTAATAAATACTACCTTTTCTGCCCTGTTTCTCCAATTGTCACCTATATTGTACTTTCTATCAAGAGAAACAGAAGACTTTCTGTACCAGACAACAGCGCCTTTTGCTCAGTCTCTAGTAACCACCACCTGAAACTTCAGAGGAAAGGTAATGTCCTTCCCCTGCTCCCTAATTTCTGAATACCCATTGGATATGTTATTTGCCTATTCTCTTTTGGGAAAGCTTCTTTCCAAGCCCCTTTTTGCTCTAAAACAAACCACAAGCAACAGTATAGAAAAGGTGGAACTACAGTGACATTTGGCTACCAATAGTCCCATCCCTTCTTTGGATTCATGTGTAGATTTTTAATGCCGTAGAGCTGGGACTGACTCTCTCGATCCATCAGTATAGCATCTGCTGCAGCGAAGCTCCAGATAAGGACAGAAGTTGTTCATTGATAAATGATTAATAAACAGTGCATGCTACCTCTGACAGAGTTTAAGTCTGGCAAATAAACTATTTTTCACAGATGTCTGTACTCATCCTTTGAACCCTGTTGCCTATCTATCCCATTGCAGTTAACTCCATGGGTCTGTTCCGTACTATGAAATAAAACTGTATGCTTTTGATGCTTCAGTAAGTGTTGTCCTTTAGTTTTACAGTGTGCTTCAGTGCTTCCTGCCATGAAGCTTACAATGGGAGTCCTCATGTTCCTTCTGTCAAGGCATTTTCTTCAATAAAGCCCTTCACCTGATACCTTGCAAGTACTGTCTGCTGGTGATCGCTCAGGAGTGAGGTCTGCAGCTAGGCATACGGTCCAAGGCTTGGTGGAAACCCTCTGTTGAGATGCTGCGTTCAATTGTGCAGTGCCGTGTGCTAATCATGTACGTGTGAAATGCAACAAACACCAGCAAGCAATGAACACTGCTATGCTTAAGTGCTAAGAGTCCGCATGTGGCAGCTCTTTTTCTTTTTTTTGCTGTTCTTCTTCTCTGGAGAAACCCACCTGGATGCATTCCTGTGCAACCTGCTTTAGGTGAACCCACTTTGGCAGGGTGGTTGGACTAGACGATTCTGTGATTCTGTGCATCTCAAATGTAAAGAATTAGCAACAACAGTGCAGTAATCACAATATCTTGCACGGGAGGAGAAGGGTGAATTCTCATGCATGATCTTATCTTTCCAAGCCCACAACATCCAAGCTTGCATTGAGCTCTGGGGATTCCTGAAGACCAAAGGAAGAACCAGTTATTGCCCATTACCTTCGTCTTTATTAGGAAAGTCTGCAGAAATAAGTGTCAGCCTGCAACATTGTTCTGTTCACAGCGGCTGCCATCTATCACAGTAGCAGCCGCCTTCACCTCTGCAGATAAAGGCATGGAGAGACAGAAAAACCCCTGCTCAAAGCAGGATGCACCATCCCTTCACAGCTTACAGTCTCCGCACCCACTGACTGCAAAAGCAACAGCGATTCCAGCCTGCGTTGGAAGTGTAGCAGTGACTATGAGCAAGTGTAGCAGTGACTATCAGCCACCTCCAGCTACTGAGCTCCTGCCTGGATCTCCACAATCACGTTTTGTCTCAATTCCAATGCAGCCCTGCTGGAATAGCAACTGAGCACGTCACCTGAAGCAGGAGAAACTTTAGAGCATTTATCTTCCTATGACACCTGAAACAAAGCCATCTCAAAGGCATATATTAATGAATTTGTCCTCACTACAGCTGGTCTGGAAATGTTTCAGTGCAATCAGCTTTTCATTGGAAAACACTGATTTGTCAAAAGCACTATTTTTCTTGGGATAAGCTTGAATTCAACAAAGTATTGGGCTGGAAACATTTTTGAAATCTAGAATTAGAGTGTCTGGGAGGTGAAGAGGAGGAAGGATGGAGAAAGCACAATTATCACTCTGTTGACTTCACAAGGCCAAACCCATTCTGTGGGTAAACAACTTTGTCCCGGGATGCTGACAGGGCTCATTAGGGGGACAGCAGCGATGGTGGTACTGGTATTAGAACATCATGAATAAACAGAATTCAGCCTCCAGCTCTGCCAACATGCTCTGCAAGCATTAAATTCATGCACACAGCAGGAGGGAGATAAAGTACCACATTTACTCATAGACTCTTAATAAAAATGCAATTTAGGGTTTAATTAACATACTTTTTTTTTTTTACAAAATCACCCCACAGCTGCAACAAAATCTGGTTTCCTACAGCCTTCCAGGGCCAAATTCTGCATTAGGTTGCTCCCAGGTGCACCTGCAGGGTGGCTCATTCAGGCCAAGCCAGTATTTACACCAGCATAAAGTAGAGCAAACTCTATCCTCATATCCCCTATCAGATATCCTTTCCTTCCCTTGGTTGGCTTTTTATTTTTAGCTTGTCAGCAGCAGAGGAAAACAATAAAAGCCTCATATTGCTCAAGCCAGATGACAATTCTGTTTTCTCCTGTCTAGCTGGCTGCCTGGTGAGCTGTATTTGTGCATGCATGTGCGTGTCTGTGTCTCTTCTCCTCTTGCTTCTACATGCCTCGTACGCTCTAATACAGAGAAATGGTTCTGAAGAGGGGTTCTGGAGGCTGCAGATACAACAGAGCCAAAGCTTTTGCTGGGGGCAGGATCCACTGGAAGCTCAGGAGGACCACAATCAGACATCTATTACTTTCAAGTTGTCTCTACTGAGATACCCGGCTGGGACAGATCTCAGCTTCTTCAGCTCCAGGATCTGCTTTGCCTGGAGAAACAACAGGAATTCAGGGAGGGGAAAAAGGAACACTCAGAAGAGGAACTGAGATGCAGGTTGATTGCTTTATCTGCATTGTCTGGGTGCCATCGGAATACATTAACTCCTTCATTTATCACAGCACTATCATTAGAAATCTCAATTATTTCTGAATGCCACACTGACAAAATGTTTAATTAGCTACTTTGTTGCGTTAATCACTTCTTGGATACAAGGAAGAACTAGAGGCACTGGTGTGGGGCCCCATTATTTTTTATAGAAAATGTGTGGAGAGTGAAGGAAGATGTAATAAATGTCCCCATCATTACACAGAGATAAAGGTCAAACATTAACACAGCATTCATATATCTTAAACCTTTCACAGGGAGCACATACCTGCCAGCTACAGCTTTCTGTTACTAATGACAGGAGAACAATGTGAGCTGCCTGGAGACCAACACACCGAAACAGCTCAGGGGTTTCCATCTCCCCTCAGAGCATGGTGCTCCTCCAGCGCACTAGGGAATAAGTGAGCTGAGCAGTCAAGGGGTTCAGATATTACCATCAGGAACCTTTTACAGCTAGGTTTTCCCAGGCTTTTCATAAAATCTCACTGTAACAGCAGGTGCCATTTTACTTTACCTTAAAAAATCAATTGAGCATGGGCCTGACGATATTAGGAGTCAGAAGGGCTGGGTTTCCTTTTTGCCTTGAAGTCACTCAATCTACTACTGAAAAGCCAGCAACCACAGAGAAGCCTGACCAATATTCCTACATGCTCTAGAACAGGCACAGCAAGCAAAGCAGCACGTGAATGCCCCACCAGCTCCTGCAGAGGTAGAGTACCAACGATGCAGATGAGTTTCCTTCAAGTGCCCTAATTTCCAAAGCCTCTCCCCTCGTTTCCATCCAGAGGCAGCAAGCATTCCAAACAGCACAGATTTGTCTGTCCATTTATATTATACCTGTCTATCAAGAATAAGACACAAAGTCACTTCTTATCATGGAAACACACGCCTCTGGATGGAGTGAGGATATAATTTCATATAAATCACAGCCATTGTGTGACTTCAGATTACCTTAGGGCAAGACCATCTGGCCTACAACCCAGTTTGAGTGGACATTTGGCATTGAAGGCTCAGGGAGAAACATAGACAACATACTTTCCAACACTGAAAATCAATTAGCATCATTTTGGATCACCAGACCTTCCTAGTGGCCTAACAGCATGGATTCCCTGAGGTGCCCTGTCCAGGAATAACAGGTACCAAACACCTGTTTGCATGCCCCAAGAGACCCAGTTCCTCAGGTGTTCTCCTCTCCCACCTTCAGTTACAGAAGGCATCTGCACAAAGCACAGCAGTCGTTGTGAAAAACAGGGAAGGAGGAGACGGTGGCAACAATGGCTAAGTTTTTGACCAAAGCCTTGTTGGAAAACTCACTTCTACTTCTCCTCACTGAGCCTAAGAGCTGCAAAACTGTACCACTCCTTTGCTTGGGCCCTGTCCTTGCCAGATAGCTCCTCTACTCTCACAGATAGGAGAGGGAGACAGAGTCCTCAGCTTGTTTCTGAGACACTTCCTTACGAAAAAGTAAGTACCCAAGTGCCAGACCCTCCCTCGGTGCTGTTCATGCATTTATCCAATGAGTTTTTAATTAAAAAATGAATGGGTGTTACAAATTCAGCGTGCCTAGTAAAGAACTTTCTGGCTTTTTTTCAAGCCCTGGTCACCCACACACATCTCTGAGGTATTTGTAAATGACTTGCATGTTGCACCCAAAATCCTTCCTGGTGCCAACAACTCTATTTCCACTGAGGCACTAAGGCCTTACAAACTGGGAAAGGATGGAAATGGTGTGTCCAGCTCAGGATGCTGCTGGGTATTTGAGAAGTCATCTTCTGCAATGTCCTTCACTGCCAGTTGTCCTGGCTAATTGCTTTTACAAAGTCCTAAAGTCCATAGTAGTGAAGACTAAATTTATAGTCCAGAGTAGTATATTCATCTCAGGAGTGATCTTGTTTGCAGACAGGGAAGAAGAGAGATGAGTTGGTTTAGCTGAGGCCACACAAAAAATAAGAAGCATCTACCTCAATCATGGTTTCAGAAGGATGAGGTAATGCAAAACAGAGAAAGAATATGCACGGCGAAAATGGGTTAAATTTTGACTCCTCAGTCACCTACATGTCTTTCTTTAAAGCACTTTCCCACATACAACCTCAGAGCAAAGCCATCGAAAGCATCTGATTTCCACAGCAGACATATTTAATGGAGGGAGATGTTCTGGCTCACAAACTCCAATTAGTTCTAATATTAGGCCTACCCATAAAACATACAGTCTCCCTTGTTTTCCACAACCACATCGATAAACATTATTGTACAGGGATATAAATATAACTCATCAGTTTGTTGACACTCAATGGGTTATCTATATATGTAATGCCATCCTGCCATTATTGATGCTTTTTTAATGGCATAGTATCATTAAGCAGTAATGTTTTACTTCTATTAATATCATTTGGGCTGGTTCTTAATAACTATGCCGGAGTGACTGCAGCATCATCTGCAGGACATAGATGAGTGCATAATATATTTCTCAGCACATCTTCCATAATGTTCAGCATCCTCCATGACCAGAAAATCACAAAGTTCTTCTAACTCCAGCTGTTTGCTTTAGGAAACATGGAGCTTTGTAGATAAGTGTCCTGCCCCAAAACTTGTCTGTTTGTTTCCCAAAATCCATGATGCGAAAGTGTAGTGGCAGATTAACACTGTTCAGATCAGTAGCTCGGTGGTCTGCTGTAGCACTGTTAGATGTACGCAGGGACTATCTGAGTGGCTGACAGAGTGTCATTGTCGTTGTACAGAGGATTTTCCCCCATGGTCTGGGAACAGGGCAGGAGTTCAGCATTTCTCCAAGGGTATCTTGATTGAAATCTTCTGACTCTCTCAGTGGTCTTTGAAAAGTTTACTTAATTTCATCCTGACTCCTCATTCCTGTTTGTCTCTTGATGACTTCACATTTTCTTTTGAAAAATCTCTCATTTAGCACATCTGTGTTTTGGCCCACGCTGTGTTAATGTTCAACTAAAGTAAAAAAAAGTGGACAGGCAACATACTTGTCCCCTATCCTGTCACAAGTCAGATTGCAGAGGACCAGCTTCTAAGGACAGGGCATCTTCCCGTCCTTAAGTGGCCCAACCCTTTGTTTTCTTGGCTCCAACCCCATTATTTGGCAGATCAATCAGAGGAAATTTGGAGATTGCCTGAGAAAAATATACTTTCTTGTAAGTCCTTCATTAAATGCAGGAGCTGAAGGAACCTCCACCTGGGTTTGAACTTCCAGGAGCAAGTCTTTGCACCTTGCTACCGGCAAGGAACTGGCTGTGTGCCGTGGGCTGCGCAGGAGCTGTGGTGGGAGCTAGTGGACAGCATGGCCAGGAAGCCCACTCTGCTGCAAGCAGAGCATTTGCTTGAGGACATGTTTCTCAACATCTAGCAGGAAGACAAATTGAAAGGCTGAGAGAAGAAGACAATCTCACCCACAACAACACTTCAAATTACAGGAACACAGATTAAATGTAATTGCCTGCTAACCACTAGCTGTTTAATTACATGCTCTGGGCAGTGTACAAAGAGGTTGATTGCTGATATCGCTTACCCCACTGAGCCCAGTGAGTCATTCCTGACCTATACCAGCCCAAATAAAAGAGTTTCAGGCTGCTTTTTCTTTTTTCCAAGGGAATTAGACACCAAAAAGGAGCAAGTGCATTTTTGTGTACATGGGACTGATCGGAAAGTGCTCCAGGCAGCCTTTCTCCCAATGCCCATCCCTGGCCAAGAAGTGCTGAGAGAAAGCCAAGCACCAGCCTTCAGAGAGTGCATGTGGGTGCTGTGGGGTTAATGCCCCAGACCCCAGCTACAAGTCTGACACTTTACAATCTCTGCCTGGAAGCAAAGGCTACCTTATGGTCACTTTTAAACCCACCAGCTGTAATGGCTCTGCCAAATCTAACATATTACTGCAGTTACTGCAGCTAGTAATTGCGTAGTGTTCTCCACTAATGCCCTCACAGCAGCTCTGGAGGTGAGTATGTTTGCATGGTGTTTGTGCTGAGCAGCTGAAAACGATGCTGTCCAGTCATTTAGGGCTACCATTTTTCAGCGCGGTGGGACAGATGATAAAATAGCCTTTGTTTTTAAATAAAGCTTCTTTTAATGGAAATGTCATAGCTTTGTATGCCTTGTCATGTTTCTTTTAAACTGCATAAGAGATAATAATCTGCTCGTGCTACCAGCTGAAGGAATTTCTCTTCAGCTCAAGCTGCAGAAAGCTGTGCTTTGGCATTACAGATCCCTGTTTTAAAACCCGTTGCTCTGCAAGGCAGCATGGGATGCCATTAAATAAATCATTTTCTGTGCGCTAAAGCCAGATACCCAAGCTGATGTAAAGTAAAAGCTACAAGAATGAAATAAAATGGCCAAAAAGCAGAGGTGATATTTTCAAAATTGGTGGCTCTTCCTACAGCAAAGATAGTGACAGACTGTACACAACTGTACAGTGAAGTCAGGAGTGAACCAGTAGACCCTGAAACAGCCCAGTCTGGCCATGGGAAAAAAAAGACAGCACAAGGCTGGAGCGGGTGTTGTCATACACGTCCTGAATTATGTTCCTGCAGGAACTGGGAATGATTCTGCACACTAAGACAGTCTAGTTTTGCTTGCCCCAGTTCTTCTAAAACCAGTCTGAACCTCCCTCTCTAGGCAGGACAGACATTCCTGATCATGGGAAAATCAGACTCTTGCCTCCTCTGTTTTATTCTCTTCCAAGCCTTTTATAAACATTAAGCAGGGAAACGAAACAGCCAAGTGATCGAACGAAAAAAGCGGTCATTACCTTTGCAGTTGTTTGAGGTGGCATAGCCCTGCAAATGATTGAATGGTTAACAACAGATCTGGCCTTGTGTGGTTTTCATCTCACCAACACAATAACAAACAGCTTTGTAAAACCCAAACAATCATTTGCATCCTCAGCTAAAGCAGAAGACTTAGGAACTCCTTTTCCTTCAGCTGCCTTTGCAGCCATCTGATTGGCACATCACATCATTTATTTACTTTACTGATAGAACCTAATTGGGTATAATTGCTGAAGCATCTTAAATAATTCTAAATACAGGAATTGATTTGGGGATTAAATGGAATATGATAATTGCATAATTGAACAAAGTAGCTGGAGTCCTCACCGAGCTAAGTGGATTTCATGATTGTGGCTGATTGCATCAGAATATAAATCAGCCTGATTTGCATGGCTGACATCAGCTCTCCCCTCCTCCTTCTCTCTAGAGCTGGCTTTAAGTAGGTCACATCCAGCAGAGCAAAGAGAGGGAGACCTTTCAGAGAAGCCCCTTGGATTTGGTGCTAGATGATGGAGAACTTGCTGGTCTTTGCTCACCAGGAACTGATGTTCCTTTGTGGGGTGGGTGCTTTTCCCAAGGGTTTTGGGTGTTCTGTCACTGGCCAGGAGCTGTTCGAGCCCAACCTGGGCCTGGGGGAATTTATGATATTGCTTTTTTAATTCTGAAATCTCTTGACAGTTTAGGCTGTGGTTTCCTGGGAGATCTCCCTCAAGATCACTCCGTCAAGGTAATTTATAACAAAAGTGATGAAATTTAAGCAACTTCACCCCCAAGCGAAGTTGAGCAGTTAGTAAGACGCTTCATGAAAGAGTCTCTGTCTCTCAGATATGCTTCTCATCCCAGCTGAGTTAATCCACAGCTTGGATCTTCTGCTCTTCTTGTTTTGTTGGCAGACTTCAGTTTTCCAATGAGATTTGGCCAAAAAAGCTGGCTGAGGCTGGAGTAGGGCTCTTCAGGAGGATTAGCTCTGTGGCCATATGCCAGTCTAATTAGGAAGGCTGTAAAGTGTGCAGTCCTTACAAGTGGCTCTACATGAGCTGCTGGTGCTCTGTTGATTTTCTTAAATTCAGGAAAAACACACTTAGTTCTTGGATAGGAGCTTTACATTGTCAATATCATCATATACATTTTATAAGTAATAACACATATACACTAACATTAATTCTATTTGGAGAAGCAATATCATTCCCAACTCTTTTTATTTTTTTTTTTCCATTTTGTCTTTGTGTGTGTGTAATTTAGGCTCCAGCTATCAGTTCACTACCTTTTCATGACAGTTTATATCTCTAACATTCGACGTAAATGTCTGTAACTACATTACCATAAGACCACATTGGCTGTTAAATATTTGTTAACATTATAAAATCAGGTATATCAGTTGTGTACCTGTATTAGAAGGAACATGAAGAATAAGATGTCTCATCTATAAATAAGTTGTTTCTACTATTAAGAATGTCACTAAATTCTATTAACTTTATTAATTATGTGCATGCATATCACTTTGTTCTCAATGAAGCAAGACGACATCTAGAGAAGTTTCTTCTGTTGGATCAGTCAGTCTGAACTTGTCATCATTCATTCCTAAGTCTTTTTGAAGGGAAAATTGTCCTTTTTTTCCCCCCAAGCTGGTATATTGATTGCTTCAGTGCAATGAAGACGTTAATCAAAGGATATGAAAAGAAATCTGAGGCTCTGAAGTACTCCCGGCTTTCTCTTTGAAACATTTCTGCTCCCCTTTGTGTTCATAGACGATTTCAGTGCTGCCCATGCCAAAACTGCACTAGCAGAAAGAGAACACCCTCCTGGGTCCATCAGACCTGGTTTCAGATGATTGGAAGGACCTGCTGTCCTTCATTCTTTCTCTCCTTTGGGCAGGGTGTTAGGTCCCTAGGCTGCTGACTGGCATTTGAAGCTGGAATTTAGCGGAAGTGCAATAATGTATTCCTGCAAAACCATTAGACTACAAAATCTCAGCCAGGTTAAAAGTAAGGACATGGGTGTGTACATAAACTTTTTTAAAAATAATAAAATACTCTGTAAGGTGCAGCTAATATTTAAGTTACTTTTTTAGGCTTCACTGTGGTTTGGACTTTGAAACAAGGTTTTGAAAAAAAGGAGGAAATGATAGCTAAGGATGCTGGAAGGAGTACTGATGTCAGCAGGGATGTTCAGTGTTTACCTTTGGCACAGGTAACTTACCTGTAGTTACAGCACAAGCAAATAATGAGCTCTGTGGTACATGCACAAAAATCAAGCCTGAGTAGCTTAGGCTTCACCTTGCACTTCCAGAACCTGCTTTCCCAAAGTGGGGATTGCTGTTAGCAAGGACCAGTAATTTACACTTAATGAAGGCACTGGTCATTTACTTTCAGCCATTACTAGGCTTAGAAACCACGTTGAAATCTAGGGAATGTTTCTTCCTCCTAGGCAGGCTACCTCGGTATTTTTTAACATCTTGGAACACATCCATACATATGTATGCAATAGTGTATAATGTTTCTATTGCAAATTTTTATTCACTTGCTGAATTCCACTGCTAACATTTTTGACTAAAAGCCTTTCAAAACTATTTTTTTGGAGTGCTTGTTTTGGGGGATAAGATTTATTTTACTTCTCATAGCTCAAAATTCATGTCAAAAAGGTCAGTATATTCAGTGAAGACATCAGCCAACAAGGTATTATTTTTAGGTTTAATTAAGGATGGGGGATTGGGGAAGGAGAAATAAGGGTAAATAAACCCAAAAACATAGGTTTATTGTCAGATTTTCTGTGGTGCCATCCGTCAAACATGATTAATTACACATTTGATGTATTGTGAGACACTGTAGAGCAGCTAGTATCGCCTGTTTCATACTTTCAGCTCATAATGGTGTCAGTGCTCACATAAGGGGATAGAAAAATAAGGTTTGAAGGTTTCCAGATTTCTGCTTGTTAGTCTCTGGTACATATGACCATTGATAGCAAGAGCTTAAGGATTACTGACTTTCAGCTGAGTGTACTGATGCTGCTGTTATATCCAAGACTGTGGTTAGTCTATAGTTTGAAAATGAAAGGACAATTAATCTGGTTTATTGATGGATCTTCTTGATTCCAATGAACTAGGATGAACACTTGTATCTGAAGTGCCTCAGAGATACTTTGCAATTTTGGTACTTTCTCCAAAATTACAAATCCTAGGCTAAGGACTGGAGCTTTGAAAACTACAAAATGAGGAGTCTAGTTTCATGTTGCATCTTCTTCAGAACATGCAACAAGAATAAGGGATGATATTTGCAAAGGCTAAAAGATTAAGGGGTTTCATCTTTCTATTGTTCTCTGTCCTTAAGTAAACCTTAAATGTAATCTCCACCTTCACTTAAAATTTATTGATGGTCAGATGATCAATATGGACAAACTAAAAAAAAATTCCTTGATGGATGAAATGCCCTAAACTTCAGCCTATTGTGCTTGAAGATCCAGCAAGAAACTAATGGTTTTAAACCTTTTGCTTTCAAAGCCTTAACAGTAAGTCAAAACAGCATTTAGACAAAAGAGCATTAGCAAAATGAAAATTAATGTAGGTCCCTTCTTATGTGCTATACGTGTTGCTGGTCTTGCTGGAGCGTCATTAATCAGTCCCTATATTGCTCAGATAAAGACTTTGCTAAGCCATTAAACACTATAGGCCTTATAGAAGCTTTAACAATAGATGAACTGTTTATACCAATTTAAATATCCTAATGATATCATAAAATGGACTTTAAACACCCAAATCAGAAGGCAGGTAAAACACAAGATGCAGGATAATTGATGGTGCATACAGAAGGCTGTGCTAACTTTTTTGAATGACATAACTTGCTTTGATCACTTTGTGGGAAAAGTAAGAAATCACATAGCTTTGTGTTGATCCATGGGATGCAGTTCTGAGCTAACGCCTTAATGCAGGCACCCATGTGTTAAAATCTCAAAAGAGCAAGCATACTCATATCATTCTAGCTGTCATTATTGAGGCCTGTGAGGCTACAGCATGCATTCAAATTAAGGCTTAAGAAACCAGGAGTTAAAAAGGCTTGTTTCTGATCACCGATCAGGTTATTGTTGCAATAAGAGCACTGGAAAGGAATGACTGGAGATGTATTTTTGCTCCATCTGCAACTACTATGGTAGCAGCTGAGAGCTAAACATATCTCAGAAATACATGGCAACTTCTTTCATGCTTACAGATTTCCAGGGCAGTTCCAGCCCACTGATTGAGCAATTTTTAGTCTCAGACAATGTTATAACCAATTAATTCACAGTCCTGCAACAATGGGCACAACCTCTTATGAATGAAAGCTGGTATAGCAAGTCCTGAGAGCTCAGGCTGGAGGTTTCTAGGCACTGGACTTTGACAGTATTTCCCCCACACAAGTCCTGTTGGAGACATACCTACTTTTTCCAAATACAGGTGGGCTTCAGAGTTTTCAGAATTACTTTTGGCACCAGAAGCCATTGACACTGAAGACATAACTCCCATCTTCTGTTAATGATGACTAAAACCTCGTGTTATCTGGCCACTGCATTTTTGACAGAATTGTTTAATGATGTGTTTCCTCTGCTCACACAAACACTCAGGTAGACATTGGCTACATGTAAATGAGGAGAACACTCATTCATGGCATCGTCCTTTTGCTTGATGGCTTTTATATCATTTGTTTATATCTTGCCCTAAGGAATATTTGGAGGTCGCTGAACCCAGAATGGATGCCTCCCCTTCCCCATTCAGTACAAGTATGTCTCTAAGCTCCAGCAGGTTCAAGAATTGGAAATACTCAGATTGCCACTGGGGTAGCCACCAGTGGGAACATGCTCATTCTGCATCCATGTCAGTTCTTGTTACGACTCCCGTAAGTCTCAGGCTGAGAAGAGCACCTAATGAGAAGAGATCAGGCCTTGAGATTTTGTGACAACTCATTTTCTTGACAAAGACAGCAAGAAAAACTGAAACCGACACAGGCTTAATCTCTTCCTCTGACAACTTCAAGGATGTAAAGAGAACAGACAATTGCAAAAATGTTTCCCTTTGCTTCTGAAACTGAAACTTTGTGTCCCTGCTATGGCGCACTGGTGCCAACCAGGAAGAAAGACGATATTTGTGCCAAAATCACCACTGGCCAAGGCCCTTCATGAAGAGGTCACTGGAGCTTATTCATCATGTGTAGCCTCAAGCACAAGTTTAGTACTCAGGTAGTAAAGCTAGACTCCCTGCATTCTGATGAAGGTTCCCCATTCCCGGCATCTCAGCTGATCTACAAATGTTTTTCTGCCAAGAGCACTTTTTAGGTCAGGGAAGAAGATGGAACCATAAGGAGCTGCATCAACATAGCTGCGATCCAATATTGCTTGCATTATTATGGCCTGAGAACATAAAATTAACAAAGAGGCTCACAAATAGTGCACTAAAGTAGACAATTTAATTGTCTATAGCAGATGGTGTTAGGATGATAAAAGCCAAAGAAGCTAAAATATTGGGTGTAATGTTTGGCATATAGGCAGGTTCTGTGAGGAAAGAAGTACACGAATTAACAGCCAGATTTTGAAGCGTATTTAGCCCTGGAAAGGTGGGGAGGGTTCAAAAGAAAAGATTCAGTCTGGGAGGAGAAGGCTGAAATGATACACTGCAATAGCACATGCTCAAAGGGACTCAGGGTAACAGAGAGTTTGTCTGGGATTTATGAGGGAGCAGTTTTGCACCAGGTTTTTTTTTTTTTACATCTTCATCATAACACTATTTACACAATAGCATGACCAAAAGACACTCTATATGTATATGCATAGATGAATATATTTAGGTATGTGTACATACACAGAATGTAATAAATAATTCAATACAGTATTCTGAAAGCTTTTTATGTAGAGAGTGGACGTTTTTCCAAGCTATCCAAGACAGCAAACAATGTGTCAAGCCCAAGTGAGCAAAAGGAAACAATGAGGTAATACTGGTCAGTATGAGAGGTGAAAGACCTCTGCAAATCTGGCAGCCTAACCTTTTTGTAGGCTGCACAAAGGGGAGCTATAATGAGAGCCCAGGTAGACGCTAATGAGGTATCTGTGCATGTTTACATGAAGTCCGCCCAAAATGCAAAGAATAACATGGGGAAAAGGGCTTGCTGAACACCTTAACCAGCAACAAGAGAAGAGACTCTCTCTGAGGGTTAATCAGAGACAAAATACAAATGCAAATTCTCAGCTTGAAAGAGGAGACAAGCTCATGTGTGATGCAAGAGAGAAGGGAGGGTACCATTGCTGCTCCATCATTCTCTGGTGTTTTCCAGTGTCTGGACCCTGCTCTTTTCTCTTGTTTCACACTCAGAGTGAAACTTTTCTCAGGTTTGATCTTTGCTCTTACTACTCATCAGTGCTCTGATCTGTGAGCAGGATTTCTTGCAGCTCTGATGATTTTAACTGCTATTGCCCATTTCCCTGGATCAGATTCTGTATTTCAGCCCACATGTAAACATGATGCCGTGCAGGATGAAAGCACAGAGAGACAATAAATCCCAATGCATTCCCTCAAGCCTGAAGTTGCTGGGGCAGGCCATGTCTCCCAGCATGCATGAGAATCTAATTCATGTCACCTTCTGAAACACTGAAGAAAACAGTTTCCCAGTCCCATACACTTTCCTCTGCAAACACATTCAGACAGTCCAGACTGCTGCATCATTTCTTACTAGTACTTGTTGTTTGCTGATTCACATAGCTTTTGTGGGAAGCCATGTGAATTTGGGTGGTTATTGAGTTTCACTTTGAGGTTTGGGGTCTTTTCACAACACAAGGATTCATTTGGCCTGAAAGCTCCATCCAAATAATCTAAGCTGGCCTCTTATTCACCATCAGGCAGAGGACATCTTCAGATTCACTGTTCTTTGAAAAGAGTCACCACTGAAAGTTAAACATCCTACCTAAATTTTCCAGTGTACAATGGAGCAGAATTCACCATATGCCTTTTACATCATTCTGATTTTTGCTTACTCTCATTGTAATAAACCTGCTTAATATTTCCTGTATAAACCAGACCAGCTTTAATTCCCCATCCTTGACTCTTTCTGTCTTGTGGACTGAACACCCAACTGAAGGTGGACCAGACCACAGGTCTGCATCTGCTTGAGCCACCTTTATGGTCTTTTATGAACCTTTCTTCAGTGTTGTTCAACTATGCTCAGAGACAGACATTTGTGTGGATATCTGAACTGCAGAGACTGAAAATTAAGTGAATGCCATGATCAGATTGCTCGAGTCAAATTTTAACCTTCTCTCTTGAAAAATGAAACAGTTTAAGCCCAGAGGGGCTGTTTTCTCTAATCATCCCCTCGGCTCTTCTCAGTACCTTTTCCCAACTTTGATCCTGTGCTGTATGAATACCTTTCTTACAAAACACATTGATCACAGAATGCACTCTCTCAAATTTTATACAACATGTTTTTTTTCCTTCTGGGTGACATAGATAGCTCACTAGGTGCCAGTTTTTAAAGTTAAGGCAAAAAATATAATATTGTTGCAGCAAAGGCAATTGTGCTGAGAGGTTTTGGTATGGCTGAAGAAATAACACAGAAGCCAGCAAGGAACCAGACCAGGCACCATGTGCTCAGGGTAACTTGTGGTTATATTGTACGTGATACATTCTGCATCAACAGATTTTTTACTCCATTTAAAAACAAAACAAAACAAAACAAGCAATCAGAGCTGTTAAGGTTAGAAAGGCATGTGAAGTACCAAGAAATCCCTTCTGGGTTTTTGTAACAAGGCAGCTAAGGAGATCACCTCACCCTAAGACATCCATAATGGGAAAAGTAGGGCTGGGATAGCACTTGTCCAGCTTTCCTTTCAACTGCCCCCTCTTCTGTGCTCCTTTCAGCCTGGTGGTCTGGCTGCAAATGAAAAACAAAATGAGAAAACAAAATTATTCTTTCATTTTAAAAAATAAAATCTCACTTCCAAGAAAACATGCGCATCCCCCAGGGGCTCTCCATCTGCTCCATTGGAGGAGCACAGGATCACTCCCTGTACTGGCCTCAGCAGCAGGGGTGAAGGATGGAGCACCAGCCATCTGGAGCACTCCCCTGGGATCTGGCTTGTATCAGGTAATTATAAGATGTAACAGGTTTCCTCTTCAAAACACTTTGCAAATATTCATTAATTAGCCCATACTGCTCCCCCTTTAGGGACAGAACTGGCGCAGTCTCTGTATGTACAGAGGGGAGGAGGAGATGTAGATTAGATAACTTCTCAAGACCTTCTGAGAAGTCAGTAACAGGGCATATGTTTGCTCCAGTCCTGTGTTTGCACATGTTTAAAAAGTCCCTTCAACCCTACATGTTACAGTCCCTATTCTACAATAAAGGGGGCAGGCAGGTTTTGGTCTGCTGCACCAAAAGTACAGAAAATGTCATGATAATCCCAAATCTGACTTTGCACTACAAACAGAGCAACGGCAACAAACCTGCGTGTGCAGTAACATATACACTTTTAGTTAACAGAGCAGAAATTAATCCACTTGCTTCACAGAGAAGTAAGAGAAAAGCCTCGAGTCCTGAAGGCATCTATCAATATCTAGTATAGTGTTGTTTCCACACAAGCAGCACCACAGATTGAGGTTACCTACGGGTGGCTGGAGGACTTGGAGAGCGTGTCAGAGCAAGAGCTCTCTGAAATGCCCTGTTTGGCAGGATGAGCCCCCATCTTGGTTATATTCTACTTAGCAGTAACAGGGTGGTGTCATTCACCAGCGAGCATATCTCAGGGGAGGGAGCAGGGCCCGCAGGAACCTGCGAAGAGGTGAATTTTAATGAAGGGTTTGAAAAGAAAACCTGTTGGCCTGAAATCTTTGGAGGCAATACAATGGCTGGAGACCAGAGTCTTCCAGGGAAGGTAAATCAGATTGCACCAGCTCACACTGACTGACAGGCTGTACGTATATGTAAGAATCCTACATCTGCATAAAAATGCAGCTGGCTCAGCCAATTTGTTGTGAAAACAGCATTATGCACTGGCACATTTTCAGAGGAAGAAGTAAGGATAACAATTCTGTTGAAAACTATAGGTGAAATTTCAAGTAAGAAGAGGATATGATTAATCAGCTTGCAGCTTGAAAATGACCTGAGTTTTGTAGAATATTACTAAAAAGTGAAATTTGATACTCAGCCAGTCACAGCTTCATTTTGCTACCCTTTTGCAACACCACTGCCACAGCAGTCTCCAGTCATCTCCTCAGGCATCTTTTCCTCCCTGAGAAGGCACCGTCCTTGTAACCAGCCCTAGACTCCACAACCTCCCCTTGAAGGGCTTTCATTCATGAACTCACCCTGCACCTCCTTAGGTTTGTAGAACTAATGGGATCACTGCTCTGATCGTGGTGTAACAAGAAGCAGAGGCACCTATCATCCCAGGTCATCCCAGCCCTCAGGAGGGCTCCGCTTCTGGGCAGGAGCACAAACACCGGTTGGACCAGAGGTCCTGGGAGCCTCCCCTCCCCTCCTCTCTCTCCTCCCAGAGGAGCACCATGCCCACAGTTCTCTTGTTCCCAATAGTAACTTTAAAAATCTTTCCGTTATAAGGCTTGTCCTACGTATTTATCACTACTACAGTAGCCAGGGATTTCTTCTTTTATGGCACCTTTGGTTTTAAATGAAATGTCACAGGCAATTTGAGGGGTAAAAGAAGCTGCACTATCATCATGATGTTTCCAAAGCTGTGTCCATTCTCTCAATTGACATACCCCTCCTTGCCATGGGTCACGAGCAATGAGGTTGTACTTCAAAGAGAAGATAAGATATTTCACTGACACACAAGACAGTACTGGGTGATCAACTGTCTCTGAAACAATCAGACAAAACAACCAAGGTGTAATTCAGAAAAAAATAATGGGCTCACAGCTTCCCAAAATATTTTGAACTTAACACTGCATGAATCACCTGTAGTAACTAGCAGAAAGCTCATCAACTGTACTATCCATTGGATTAAATTGATTGAATTATACAATAAAACAAGATTTATCCCTGCCATCCAGATTCCCATTTTGTTGCACTCATTCTATTAAGAAGGGAAAATCAGAATTTCTTTGTCTCCTTTGTTCAGGCACAGTTGCAATCTAGTAAATATCACAAATAGTCTCTGGATGTAAATAGCATGTGTCTGTGCATGTGTTATTTTTTTTTTAATTATACTTACTAGTTTTAAAGTCCATTCAAAAATCTCTCCCCACACACCACCCTCTTCTAAGGCACCTGTACATGTTGTCTCTCAAGAGATGTCCTAAAAGAAATGTAAGGGTCACTCAATTATTGCATTGCAAACAAAAATGGCAGTCTTTATCAGTCCAATAATGAAAGATTAACCCATGCGTACACTGTTCAGGACCATACTACTAATCTTAAGAAGAAAAAATCACACACAGATGTTTTTCCTGAACCTTGAATGACAAGGTCAGATAATAATATCCTACTCTGAAATGTCAATATCACCGCAGAGGACTCCTGACTTGCTCCACAAACATGCTGTACACACAAAAGAGCGAAAGGCAACTTCTTAAGCAATAAAGAGAAGCAACCTGCAGATGAGTTGTCCACTGGTAATCTACTCGAGTCCCTTGGTGGAAGGGAAGGTAGAGTAACCCCGTGCTGGGATCTCTGAACTGCTTGAACAGCTGAAGTATCCCCTTTAACGCAGTGTGGGTCTGATTCCCCTTTCACCTACACCATTGTCATGACCTTGATATTCAAATCACTGCAGCAGTTGTTAGTAAATCAAAATTTATGTATTCAAGTTAATGCTTTGCAGCTTGTGGATCTTGGCATGATAGCTCTAAAACGTGAGCACCCATTGACTGGCAGACCCCACAGTTTAGAGGCTGATTTCATTTCAAGAGAATGTTTTACATTTTATTTTACATTTTCCATTCAATTCTGTTTTCACTTCAGCTGAAAAGTGCCTTCATTTAATTTAATAGCAAAGATACTAAGTGGTCACTTGCTGTTCTCCCCACCCAGGTTTTCCTCTACAGAGGAAGCTGGTACTCTCATGCCTGTTTCAAAAATCCTTATCCAAATCATACATATAGGCAGACTCTCTCTACAAAGCCATTGTTGTTTGAAGGGATATCTTCAAATAAATACAAACACTTTGGCTCAGGTTTCAGTGTTAGCCACTAAGCGGAATGGTTTATTTCCAGTCATAAAGAGTCCCAGTAAGGCTTCTGCTAAAGCAAAGCTGTCTTTAGGGAGCTTGCTTTGTGCCATTATAGCCTTGCACAGTTCGTGCCCTCAATAAAATTACTCCCAGTTTATACCTATATAAGCTATAGTGGAATCAAGAGTGAGATGCTTTGGATTGATGTTTATTGGGAAGTCTTTGAAGTGTAAATCACTTGTACCTGTTTCTTTAACCTTGACACTACACTCAGATTTCCTGCAATTAACTGCAATTGTTTGCACACAAAGCTGTCATCGTAATACAAGTTTTTAAAATCACAGTCAGTGTTTAACCTTGAAGTATGCCACTTTTGAAAATATATAGGTGCTATTACTAGGTGGAAAAGCTAGCTTTTTTGAAATATCAGGTTTAATAACCACTCCTTATAATAGAATTTCATTGCTCAGTGCAAGGAAGAAAAGTTCAACTGACTGCAATGAGGGCAAGAGTAGGTTTCTCGGCTGGCACAAATCAAATTATCACTCCGGAGTTTGGTTTGGAGATGAGCTAATTTGTACCAGAAGTGTGCTTCTTGTGTTTCTTTTTTTTTTTTCCTTTCCCCCTCTCCTCCCTCCCCCCCCTCCTGTAAATAGATAGAACTTGCTGCCTTTGCAATGCAGATACAATCTTCCTGAAACTCCTGGGTTAAAAAGTATAAATGGATACTTTGTGGTTAGGATTTGGACTGAGATCTCCTATTCCTTTTTGCTTTACCTAATGTCTTTTTGCACAGGGCGTTGGCAGCCTGGATTGGAAAAGCACCATGACAAAAGTGTTCAATAAATCTTGAGGGTGCCAGTTTGAGGAAATCAAAAATCAGATGTCAAATACCCAAGATTCACAATAGTAAAACCAATGAGACTTATGAATCAATGCCAGTCTCTTTTTGCCTCCCTTCTGAACTGTGAGAATTAGAACATGGCTGTATCAGACTTTCAAGCTTACTGTTACAACCTGAGAATGTCAGACCTTGATTTTTTTTTTTTACTTTATTTTTAAGGAGAGCAGAGGCTTTAAGGTAATGGCTTGTCTCCAGGAGCTGCAGCTTTGAGGGACACCCTGCTGGTCACAAGGCTCCCAATAAGCTCAGTAGTGATTTAAAAATTAATCCATGGAACAATCCAGTTCCTGGAAAATTGTCATTAATTAATTAGGCAGCAAGTGGTGAGTTCCAAGGGTTTTATTAGTATTAATTCAAACTGGAAACTAGAAATAAAAATTGTCAAAATAACTACAAATCCAGAAGAGGGATTTTCATTAATCCTTTCAGTTCAGTACCACAGAAGATTAATGAGTTCTGCTCAAGCTGAGACAGGCATCCCATACAGAACCATCCAAAATGTGTATTTCACAGCTAGGCTGGGGAGAAACAGCTAACAGAAAAAAAGGGGGAAAGCTCAACTCAAAGTAAAATCGAAAATGAGACCAATGGTGCTTCAAATGTGCACCTGTATTCTCCTATGCATGTCCAGTGATTATCACTAAAGTCATAGAAAGAAGGTTCTTCTCCCCATGATTCAGCATCATTGTGGGTTATATACATGTGGAGGAAACACTTGGGAAGTTTACCACAAAGTTCACCCATAACCTCCTCCCTTTTCTCTGATTTCTTGACCTCAGACTGTTTTATCATGCCTATTTTCAAAAGGTGCAATTTATTTGCAGGTAAGGGTTATCTGAGGATTTATTGCAAGTACTAGTATTTTTAAGAAGTGGAAGTTGACTGAAATATGTGTATGAAAATACAGCATTTTCTTTCTTTACTTTTGATGTGTCCAGAACAACTCACTGGAATTTGTAAAGCAAACTGTACTTTGTCCACAGTTCACTGGTTTTGTCAGCTCTAGGATACAGTAGGCAACTTCTGCAAAACTCACCTGTTCAAGACTCAGATTCACAGTACAAACAGCTGAAACTTCATTCATGCTAAAGATTCAAAAACTGGTGGTCTGAACCCAATGCAGCAGTACAGTAGCATTCAGAGAACCTCAGCTAGACATACAGAAATCCATGACTTCCCTGAGGTTACCTCACCATGTGCTTGAAGCCAGGGTAAGCTCAGTAGCCAGCTGTGATTGTCAGGCTTGTTGTAAAACACAAAGGAGGCTTTGGATGCTCTTTCCAACCAAACTTCAAAACTCTCCAGCTGAAAATGAGCAAACCTGACAATCCCATTGAGATTCAAAGTCTTCTGTTCTGTGTCATCCTATTCATCACAATGGTCTTCTGCCTGCTTGTCCAGACTGTTTGTGGAGCAGCCAAGAGAGATGATTTCTTGTAGGAGACAAAGTTTGTTAGTGCAAAACACTAAATGGTTCCTGGGAATTTGTGATGGTTCCCTCAAAAAAAAAATTTCTTTGCAGTTTTGCTTTCCACAATAAACTTGTCTCCAAGAAACAGAAGACACATAATGAGATTCACAAGCCAGGAAATAATTTAAGTCTCAAACAGCTGAGACAGAGTGAAGATGGAGTAAACAGGAAGACAAAACCCGGTGTGTTGCAATTCAGTCAGATGTTCACAAGAAGAACTTTAGTGATCACAGGCAAAAAAACACCTGAGAACTCATCGTACAACAGAAAGATAATTTATTTAATGCCATGCAGCAAACTTCTTGGGATCAAATAATGCTGTCCTCACCTCTGTAGGCAACATAGTTTTCCATAATGAAGTCAAGATACAAACAGAGCCCCTACTTGCATTTCTGCTCAAGCCTCCTGCCATGTACTGTCTCAGTCTCTTTATCGCTTATCATACTTCTTACTTGCAATGCCATCTCAGTGATTTGATCACGCACACTTCTTGCAGCCACCCCTTGTCCTTGTTTCATCACCTTTGTGTGTATGTCCTCTAAGCAGCAGCTGTCCCCTTGGTCAAATGCGCTCCTTCAGTGATACCTCCTGGAAAATACCCAGCGCTCCTATAGGAGCCAGCAGGATGGTGCCATGAAAGACAATGTGACCAGAAAGTCCCACTGCTTGTGTCCTTGTCCTTCCTCACTTTTTCATGCTTCCTTCCATCTCTCCATCTCCATAACTAGACTTTCAGCTCCAGTAGAGAACAAAAAGTAGTCTCCAACCTGTGATAATAATAACAAATAATAACTGAGGCACACAAAGGGGACAGGTGAAAGGAAGAAAAGCAATTCCAGAATTGTTCTCTGTGAGGCTTTTACTCTCCCCTTAAAAACACCTAGCACCCATGAAAACCCATGCAGTACACTAATCTTAAAATAAGCCTGACAAAGTCTGGCAACTGTTTTACTTGATGAACAGATTAGATTATTTGAAAATCTCACTCACAAACACTTCATTGTTGAATACCCCTTAATATTTTCGTCAAGATACAGGCCCCTCTCCCCATTCTCTAGCAAGGAGTGAAAAGCAGAACTGGGACCACAAGTTTTCAGACTCCCCTTGCATAATAACATGCTCTTCAGTGGATTCCCTAATTCCCTGTCAAGTATAATGAAAAATAAGTTAAACAAAAAAACTTTTCAAATCAATTCCATGTGTCAGTTTCAGACAGTTTTTCTTAAGGGTCACTGTATTTTTTCCTGTCTGTATCATTGTAGTTCATGAATATATCAATCTACCCTGGGATTTCTTTTGTATATAAAACTAACATTCAAGCCTGCAACAATATTTATTTAAATAAAACCTCCAACACAGTATGTTTTTGACAAATATTCAGCAAGTGCCACACAGAGAATAAAGAAGTTGAAATGACAGATCCCCTGCCACATTCAGCTGCACTTAGAATTCCTGCTGAACATGCATGTATTTTCTCCTATTGGCTTTTTTTCGCCTTCTTTCCTTTTTCCTGCCAGAGCAAACGAAGTGGATGCAACAGATTCTGTCCTTCCCTGGCAGAACAGTTTGCACCCAGCAAACACCCGACCTTGAAAACCTCAAAGAGGACTCCATGCTCCCGACTGTCACTAGTCTTCTGCTGAAGGAAAGAATCTGTGAATAGATGTTGGCAAAGTGGGTGTCTCTTCTCAACCTACAGAGAATTAAAGCTGCTGATGACAACCACCTGCTTTCAGACACTCCTTTAACTCAGGGGGCAGAGGTCCACACTGTGCAACTGAAATGTTCAAAACCCTGTGATGTTTCGTTCCCAGTGCTGTATTGCTACATGATGGAAAGCTTGGTTTCAGCCACATTGTTTTTAAACTTAGGAAATGGCACACATACATTCAGGCACATGTGCACACCCACTTGCAAAGAATATTCTTGTGGTTTCAAATTCAGCAAAAGCATGCAAAGGACAGAAATGTTCAAATTTAAGATTTGTATGCGAAGTTTTTGTGCAATTATAGTACAGTCCCTAGCTGGCTAATTTAACTTGATTTTTTCAACTCCCAAAGGATTTTTTACAAGGTCTCTTATGTTCCTTCATTCTTACTTTCTATCCTAGAGTCTTGTCTCTTATTTTTTTTTTAAGTTGAAAGATTTGCAGAGAATGAAGACAGTGATTGTAAATACAAAAGGGTGTTGAACATTGCAAGAACAATTTCAAGTAATCTTTATTCATATGGCTGTTTTCTGGCTCCCTGATATGTTATCTGGGGGTCTGGTTGGCAGAAGCACACAAAAAGCAGCTGCAGACAACAGTGGTGCCACACTGTACAGAGCTCGTCTCACATTACAAGGTGTTCTTGGTCTCACATATGGGCATCCAAAAGTAAGAGCCCCTTTCACCTTTCTTATTGCCTCAGCTCCAAAAGGCTGGCAAAAATCACCCCAGTTCAATTCACCACATCATCTGAAGACAAATTAAAGGGGGAAGTGTTCAGATACGTCAGTGGCAAGCACCGCGGAAAAAAAGCAAGTGGAAATGATTCATGCTGTCCTCAGAGCCGGGTTTGATTAGCTCCCAGTGATAAGGAAAGGGGATGTGTCTTCGTCAGTGATGGTAAAACAAAATATTGAACAGCTGCTCATTAAATGGATGCTGTGTATCCTGAGCCCTGAAAGGAGGCATAAAATATACAAGATAATGTAATTAAAGACCATCAGGGTGCAGGTGCAGAAACCACTAAATGAAGTTGCCTGGGCAGTGCTAATTCGGGTATTGCTTCCATTTTGAATGCCTGCTTTTGTGACCCTGTTACCATTCTCCAACCATAGGTATGATTGTGTGTAGGCACATGTGTGCCTGGGTAGCTTTCATCTACAAATGCAGTGGTAAAACTGTCTTTGTGAAGTTCCTAATGACAGGTGAATGATGAACACAGTTAAGAAACAATTTCATAGCTTCTACGTCCAAATGGGGTGATTATGATCATTCGTCAAATAAAACAGACCAAAGAATTTTACTTAAATGAATGTGATTATGTGCAGTTACAGTCATCGCTTCTCATTCTCAACTAGGGGCTTTGAGTTTTTGTCGCCGCTGTTTAGATAGCTGCTAGTTAAACCAGTTCATACCCTGTTTGGCCCCTTTCAAAGGGAAGCAGCACAAGTCTCGTGGGACAGGCTCAGGCTTCAAACCCTCCACAACGCACACTCTGAGATCGCCTTTTCCAAAGCCAAAATTCAGCTTCCCTGCCTGCTGCTACCTAACCAGTCTACCATTCCTCCAGACATTAAATTAAATCATAAAGCACTTCCCACTGCAGCACAAGGCTCATGCTGGTTCACTGTCATGGCTGCATAATGCAAACAATTTCCTCTTCTCCAGCTCACTGACTCCCATTGCAGGCAGTGAGAAAGCGAGGCTGGCTGAATGTCAAAGCAAATTTACATGGCTGTAACACACAGCTGAGATCCATGATGCCTCTCAGGGCTGTTTCTCTAATTAGTTGGTGGAGAGATCAGAAGAAATGACTTGAAAGAGAGCACAGCAGTGAGGGCAGGTAAGGGACTATGTCGGGAAAAGAGGGAAGATGATGCAGGGAAAAATGCAAATAAGGTTTTTTGGATGCCATGCTTCAGTTAGATGCTAAATACACAATTGTAAGTCATTGGGCTATTTTATTAGGCAAGGAATTCTTATTTGACATTAAGGGATCTCCATTCTTCAGTGTAACAGGGAAAGTATGTTCTCAAACAGGTAAAAGGAGATCTCATTGGACAGAGTATCACAGGTTTGTAGTTATCCAGCTTGTACCCACAGATAGCCACTTTCCAAAGTGGCAAGAATTGTGGGGGCTAATGCCAGCCCTGCATTTTGTCTAGTTACTTAAGTCAGGCAGCAAGCTACCAGCTCAGAGCATCAGTATCTTACTCACACTGTGCCCTGTTGCAAATCCCTGCACAACATACTAAGTCATTCAACTAAGTCATTCATTGAAGCCTAACTAGCAAGTCCACAGGAAAATGCTCACGTCTCTCGACTCTGCATTTCACAGCCACAGAAAGATTTTGAGCTTCCTTGCTGAGAACACAGTCCATGTTTAGAGATGTTAAAGCCAATACACTGGTGACAAAGCAGGCGAGAAGAAAACTGTACTCTGGCAGCAGGCTTACCAGCCCCAGAGCCCTCCTCTTCCCCTGCACAGCTTCTGTTGCTGCTGTTTCTGCCACAAACTGAAGAAAAGGTTGGGCTTGCGCCCTGTTTTTCAAGCCCCTCATTGCATCATCCAGGTTCCTATCTATCTGCTCTGGTTCTCTGGAGAAGCGGCAATGTTATGAGTTATAAACCTAATACTGAATACAGGCTGTCTTTGGAGACAAACAGTGGTTTGACCCGTGAATTAGGTTCCACGTTCCCTGGTCAACACATCAATTTCAGTTGGCAAGACCAGAGGAGGTAGCAGCATCCAGCAGTGCTGTAGGAGTGTTTATTGATATTCCAGTGGAGCTGGCATGCACCAGTAATGAGCCCAAGGAACAGGAGATGTTTAAAACCAAACTTTGAAACCAGAGCCATAACGGCAATAAAAGGCAATGGAGAAAAGGAGAAATGGGAAGCAGTACAGAGAAAAAAGTGTCAGCGGCACCTACTAAATCAGCTTTCCCATCAGAGAAGTTGATATGTGAACACCTACTCTGAGATGTTAACTCCTCTGGGTAGCACTAGTGAGAGGGACACCTGTAGAGTTAAAGGGTTTTTGGGACCAGCTGGGTTTCTCTCCTGCCACCCTGCAAGCAATGGCACATCTGGCCACTTCCAACACCTCACTCTATTGCATGTTATCTCTCAGAGCCTCTCTTTCCCTGTCCTTGCTGCACCACGGGGAGTGGCTCACCAGGAATATGAATGGTGAGAAGTGCCACTCACTGAAATTAAATACAAAATGATGCTACGAAAACCCAACCCACGGGTAATGAAAGCACCTTGTGCTGACAGCAGCTGCTGCAGAGGGAAATGTTGACGGTGCTACTACTGCCAGCGATTTCACTTAGCTGATGGCAACCCTGACCTTTGCTGTGCCCAGACCTAATTTGTTTTCCTGGCGGCTGGAAAGCTGGAAAGTACCAAGAGACATTACAAAAATGATGCATGCCCTGACCCTGTCTCATCATCATTTGCTATGAGATGGCTCTCTCCTGAAGGCTGCGGCTGACAGCAGCTGTGGCACAGCTTCCTGCTGGCTCCATATGGCGACTCATGATGTGGCATTTGGTGGGGGCTGCTTCTGTTGGACCATCTCAGTACTGAGCAAGGAGCAGGGGGACTGCAGGCAGCAAGGTTCACAGATCTTTGCTGTTCCCTTGCTGTTCAGCGAATGCAACTTTTCTTTAAACTCTGGATACATTTGCAATAATAAACAGTGAAACTTCACATCTAAATGGCAGCTGAGAGACACTTGCAGCAGACAAACTAATAGCCATAGGAAACAAATTTTAGCTCCCCAGAGAAACCTCTTCAAAATTAAGCTGGATGCCCATTCAGGTCACACATTTGCAAGATATCAATGCAAGTATCCTTGCAGATGAGCAAATCCAGACTGTTCAAGATCCAGGGGAATGCACAATCCAGAGAACAGCTTCTGAAGACCTGTCACTTTGACTACTGAAATCTTCTGATACCTAGAAGCCAAAGCATAAAAATACACAAAGACAAAAATCATCACCTTGACCTGAACCGACCATCTGTGTGGTCTGGGGAGCTCAGAGGGCTCTCACTATCCAGGCAAACAGCCAGACAAACACCTCCCTTCTGCCATCCCCAGATAGCTGGAAGCACGCTCACTGCAGTCACCCAGTGAGGGGATTATCTAGGTGTGGGTCAGCAAGAATATCCTGCATACGATGAAAAACACGGCTCCTGGCAGACCAGATAAAGGGGTGTGAGCCAGTCCTGTGGCAGGGGAGAGGAAGAGGTCTCAGTCATCCCATGGCATTTACTCAGAGAGAGGCTCCCACCCATCCATCACTCCAGCAACACTGGAAAGCCATGAATTTGTTGCAGTGCAACACAGCAAATTCTCCTAGCTAAGGAGCATCATGGACTGAAACAAGGGCTCCGTGGCTCCTAGCAAGGTGCAGAGCAGGAAGGGCAATAGAGGTATGAGGAGACATAGTGGAACAGAGGCACCTGGCAGTAGCACTCAGTTCCATGGCTGTCCTCTGCCATAGAACTGCTCTGGTCTGTATAGAAAAATCTTTGCTTCTTGGTTTTCCTGCCCTGACTGTACACCTTTTCCAGAAGACCTCTCACTCTTGACTTGGAAGGATCATTATAACTGAGCCAGTTTATTGTTCACAGGCATTAAGTCTCCAGCATCTTCATGCTATAGAGTGTTTCTGGAAAGCAGAGGCTCTCCCCTGACTCAGTTGCCACCACCATCACCAGTCTCATGTTCCCTATTGGCATGCACAAGATTGCATAAGAACAGTCATGTTAAAAGTTCACCTAACAGAAAAGATTTTAGGAGAGAAGGGTGAAGTAAAGTCAGTTTGACTAAGGTCAGCTTCTTGTCCTGTCTTCCCATGAAAGATACACAGGGTTTACTAACCATAAGTTCTATCTGGGCAAGCAGGAGCAGCAACAGCCACAACTGCAGTTGGAGAAATGTTGGGTTAAAACTCACTTCTCCTACAGGAAATTTGAGTCTCACAAGCCTCTTTTTAAAGTTTTTTTTCTGATACATCAGTTTTGATTGCAGGTATTAGACAGGCTGCTCAGCTGCCAGATCTATGTCAAACAAACCTTCCATGTTAAGTCAGCCTTCATCCCACTTACCAAGGAGAAATACAATTCTACTGGAATTACTTTTTGCTTATGGGAGCAGGAGTCCAGCAGTATATGAACAGCAAACCTGAAAACACTTGCTTTTAGTTCTACTGACGCCCTTCAGGCCATGTTGTGCAGTGACCATTACTACCTCTGAGTCTACTCAGCACCCTCCCAAATTCATGAGCTGGTTTCCCCACTATGTCAGATTAAATGCCTTTCCTGTGTGACCAAGGTAGCTTTTGAAATAAGGTCTCCAGAGAAAAATATGTAGATCCTTCCCTTGCCACTCCCACATTATCCCCCTGTTATACTGCATTCAGAGAGGACAAAGGAGCATCTTTTCCCAGGAACTCAACTAGATTTACACATCCTAAGATCAATTACAAGCCATTCCCTAAGAGATAGCAGTTAGTCCTCTGCAGCAGCTGAAAAAAAGGAAGGAGGGGAGAAGACATTTATCCTGAAAAACGAGCCTGTTCAGAGCTATTTGCTCTCCTTTCCAGCCCTTCTGGTGATGGGGTCTCTGCTGCTGAAACGGTCCCCCAGCATCCTCTGACATGAGACAGCAGAGCCCCTGAGGGCTCCTCCATTGCGCTTCCTAAAACTTTCCTTACATGGCCTCATCCCGACAGCAACAGGGGAGACCAACACCATCTCCCTCCGTGCAGCTTTGTGAGAGGGCATTAAAATTTCTCTGGCAAAGCTGAGGTGGACTTGCTGTTTTCCCCACAGGATTAGGAGCTGGAAGTTCTCCAGGATGGCATAGCCTTTTGTCATTAAGTTGTCTCACTCATTGTACAGTAGATCCAGAGAGATCAAACACCGTTGTATTTACAGAGGTCACTGGCCCACCTTTTATGTCTGCTATAAAAGCCTTTTTTTGCTTAGACATTGTCTGGGGAAGAATATGATTTTTTAAATAAAGGTGCAGATAATGGAAAAGTGTTGCATCATTTTCTCTTGTTTATATTCTTTTACAGAAAAAAAAGGTGGAAAAGGTGGTTTTTTGAGGGATGGGTGTGTCACATTTTCTTGGACTTTTAGCAAATGTCAAGGCTAATCTTGGCAAGGTTTTAAAAAAAATCCAGTCTACTATCCCTTGCTGCTGATGGCCTCTTCACCCAGGGAGAGCAGGGCAGACGGAACAGGCATCCATATTGATCGACTCTGTGATTAAGTACTTGAGTGCTCCAGAATACAGAAGCAGAAAATGGGGCTACTATTTAATTGCTTCTAATAGTGGTGCCTGTTGGGACGAGAAATTGGACAGGGAATGACAGATGAGAAAAGATTTATTAAATGAAAAAATGTCTGCAACGTGGCACACCAGGACGAGACTCACTCACACTGGACCTAAGCTGGAACCAATAGGACTTACATTCAAGCCCAGAGAAATGAACTCCTAAGATACTTCAATAAGAAACATTTGTTACGTCCCCATCAGGAAGATTTCTTTGCATACATCATATTCAAGGTGATCTTTTGCTTGCCAAGTCCTGCCATGGCAATGCTCCTGTTTCGAAAGATTCTTAGAGTCTCTCTGGGTCACAATCTGCCCTGTGGTACATGACCAAGACATAGCTCATTCTCCAACATCAAGGCAAAGAAATGACAAAGGGGAATGGGATTTCTAAATTTCTATGCATGAATTGGGCCACATATCTTTACAGAATAGCAGAGACACAGCAGAACAGCATAGTACCTCCTACAGTGAGTGAGGTAAGACTGTGTGTCTTCAAGCTTCAGAAGCTTCAGAAGAAGGAGGACATGTACAATCCCAGATATTCACCTAGATACCTTACTACATCAAAGTGCATCAAACTCCCACTGAAGCTAACAGAAGACTGCTATCAATATCATTTCATTTTTCACCAGTGGAGAGGAGCATACCACCAAGAGGTCCCTTTAAAAAAAGAAATAAATAAAATATTGCCAAAAAAAATATCAGGCTTCTGCTACTCAGAATTTGGCTTTCTCAGTACCAGCTTCAGTGCAACCTACATGGGAAAAGAAAAACCTCCCTCATCTGACAGCCTAAGGGCCAGCGCTTCTGCACAAGCACTTTATTATTCCCTGGGAACAAGATTGTCACGCAAACACAACTGCCTCCTGGAATCTCCCAGAGCTGAGGGGGCATAAGTATTCAGCAAATAAGCACACATCTATACATACCAAATCTGCATCTATTCAAGATGAAGCCAGGCTGCTGGCTATCCACATAATACAGCATTCATGCCTGCACAAACCACTGTCATATTGCTGGCAGTTTTTATGTGATCTCAGAGCCGTGTACAACTAAATCTGTATAAAATCAGATAATCCGCATCAAAGGAAAAGCATAGAAATTGAATGCAGCTTGGTGGGGGAGGGGAAAAGAAGGTTGTGGAAAAAAATTAACAGAAAACAAAAGTAAGCATATTCAAATGACTGTGGCATTCTCGTGGACTTGTAGCAGGAGAAAAAGGAAGAAATAACACTATCTCATTTACAGTGTCTAGCCATCTGTGCTAACTTATATGGCCTGTCACCAAGTTCCCCCATTTCCTCTTGGTCAATTAGATGCTGTATTATTCCCCGTCAGACCTACATTAAAGTGGGACTGCTCTCTGTACTGATTTCCTCAATACTTTGACCAGCTTGCTTCTGCCCACTTGTTTATCCTGCCCACTGCGCAGGGCAGCTCCCACCCAGGCAAGGGGGTTCCCACAGTGATCCAGTGCTTTGCTTTGACACAAGCAGCCACGACCATGTGGATGCCTACGGCTTAGTTTCTTATTTTCTCAGTGTCTGATTGATCTGCAAGCTGTAAGTTTCTTTGGGAAAGGAGCATGGAATACTTTAACTGGGCATCAGAGATTTACGTTTGATATATCATTTCCACCGAGAGCTTTGGACTAGCCTGAGCCAGCAGCAGGTGTAGAAAAGGCTATTCTAAGTCAGGCTAAAGATGAAACTGCTCCAGTATCTTGTCTCTAATAACTGTCAATAACTAACATCGAGGTAAACAGCATAAGAAAAGGATGAAAACAGAGTGACCCTTTCCCAGTTACAGTCTCCTACCTTCTGGCAATCGGCTGTTCAAAAGTTTTCTGTGCCGTTATCACTCCGTGCTTAAAAATAGCCTGTGACAATTTCTTCTATAACTTTTTCTAACTGAATTTGATCATTTGACTGCATGCAGTGCCTGCAGTTTAGTGGCAGCATAGACAGACAGTGGTAGAGACAGCGTGAGGCTGTTTCTGCACTTGCGATTTTATTCTGCGTGAGACTGAGCAGCGCGTGACGCATGCTATGTTGGCATTGGGCATTTTGGAGGTGAGTAGATACCTAGCAACTTCTAAGTGAGGGAAACACTGAAATTCAGATGAAGTACCCAGCCTGCAGACACATTCAATTAATTTCATTAGACAAGGGATCTCCCCCAGGCTAAAAGGCTTCAAAGTGGCGGAGGAGATAAATTATCCTTCCAATTCAGACTCATGGCCATCCACCACCTGGGAGCCTGCTTGGATTATTATTCATTTTACCTCCCCTCAGTAGCAGTGGAAAATATCTGTAAATAGATTCAGGAAGAGGGGACATTTCCAGAATATAAACTCCAAGCTTTCCCTTGATTGCTTTCAAACTTGACTCTTGCAACATCCTCAATTTCCCCCTTCCTGTCCAAGCCTATCAGGTTTTTCTTGATGTTTCTGAGGACTTCTTTAAAAAGACTGCCAGGCATAATACTATCTCATCATTTCCTCTACTAGATGTATTACTTTTGGGGTCCAGAGTACAGTGGTTTCCACTGACCTTAAAAAGAGACAGAGATAAATAGCCTTTAAGGGGGGAAGTTAACGTTCTGTCATAAGATGACATCAAAGAGCTTGGTAAAGCACAAATTGATTTGAAGTTAGGAGGACAGCATAGATGTGGAATGACAATCAATAGCTGTAGGAAAGTATTGTTCCATTTTTCAAGACACAGAAAAATTCACCTGCACAGATGCACAAGATATTTCTAAACACATTTCTTCTGCAGATGGTTTAAGATCAAAACAGTGGGAAGGAAAAAAACAGGAGAGGGAGGTATTTTTTCAGAAGCTTCATAAACTTCTTCCCATGTATTTCAGCATGAGACAAATCTTGGGGAAAAAGAAAGGGAAATTCTCATCCTATTCTGGCCTACTGACACTAAGAGAAAAGGCCAGGCTAGAGCTAAGTGGCTTGACATGTTTACACCTACTCCCAGCACTGCACAAGACAGCAGAAGAACGTTTCTTGTAAGAAGGATGTGAAGAAAGACCAGGAGATCAAGCAAGAGCTGTGTCCTTGGCCTCTGTAGGACTGTGATGACCCCAGCAAGTCCTGGAGCCCAGAAGGCAGCCTGAGACAGCAGCTGTGTCTTACAAATCTGCTGATATTTCATTGCAGAGACCTGCCCTGCTCCCGGATCAGCAGAAGAAAACAAGGTAAAGTATTGACATTAGGGTCCATACTGCAGTGTAGAAACCCCCAAGCTGCTGGCCAGGACTGGAATATCCTGGTGCTGCTCAGTATCATATGAAGCACTCTATGGGAGAGTTTTGCTCTTAAACATCTTGCAAATTAAGCAGGTACAGAGGAAAATAAGGGGGTCTGTATAAACAAAGTGCTCTGGGGACAGCAGACACATTCCACCTTTTCTCCCTCTTGCTGGGATAAATCTAAATACATTAGACTGTCCAAATACTGGAGGGGTGAGAAGGGTGGACACACACACACTTCTGGTGTTTGCCTCAAAAGGTGTTTAAAGACTCCAGTCAGTAAGAGGGCTTAGAGGCAGGGCTGCCACAAGCTCTCCCCCTGCCTTAGATAAACAAAACCAAAGCAGCCACCTTCCCTTCTTCTCAGCACTGGTGGTACCCTACTGACCTGCTGGGCAGGAGCTGCCCCATGCCGCTGGGCTGCAGGGGGTGAGCAGGGCAGCCTGCCTCTGGGGAGGCTGAGCCATCCATCCCTGCCCGTTCAGCGCCTGGGAGGAGATTAATTATGGCCCTACATTTCCTGTGGGAACTGACACAAAACAAAATTGTTCTGGCTTGCGGTCCCCATAATCCCATGTCCCACTTCCCTTCAAGGCTGCATGCGTATGATCTCCAGGGAACCTTGAAATGGGGATCAATTTTGCACTGTTCACATGTGTGTCAATGTATTTTACATTATGATAGCACCACAAGAATTTTGTTTCATTTTTCAATCCTATGAGCTAAATGGCTGCTGAGGACACTTGAGAGCAAAGCAGTTCCACCCTCCATGACTTGGTCAGCCCTTCACAACTGCTTTAGGCTCTGCCTGAGAGGAGGTCTAACACACAGGCAGGTTCCAGAAACAGAATTGTTTGGCTGCAGGATAAAATGCAAAGACCAGCAGAGAAGGAAGGGGAGCAGAGCTAAAGTGAGGATGAACAATAGGAGGGACAGTTTCCAAAGTTCACAGAGAGACTACACAGCAGAGGAGGATGCCACAGCACCAGGCATCTGCATCTTTCCCATCAGTCGGCTGCCCTCCTGCTTCTGCTCCCGGAAGAGGCAGTGACAGGTCTTCGTCTGCCAGACTCGCTGCCACTGTTGGTGTGGTCTCCCTATAGGAGGGAGAGATGGCAGCAGTGGCTGCTGGATTCTACCAAGAGATTTATTGTCTCCATCCCCGTCTCCCACTGGGAATCCATGTATACTCACACCTATATGAGCGCACACACACACGCAAATGACGAGGATAAGCTGCCATACATTAATAGCACTATTAGTAATACGTAATGGAATTGTCAAAGCCACCCAACACTGGCATAATAGGTAATTCTTCATCATTAACAGAAACTGCCAGCAGAACAGCTATCCACATCCAAATGTTTAATTTTCAGACAGAGGAAGCACAAAGCTCTCCATAGACTCCTCAGCAGGAAGGTGACCCCGTGGCCAGCATCTCTCAGAGGCATTAAGGAAGTGTCATTGGCAGAGACAATGGCAAGCTGATATCGACCAGATCAGAGCTAATCTCCAGACCCCAAAATGAAACTGTACTAACCTATGACGAAGTTACAGCTGCAATAAAAATGAAAAATAATAAGCACTTCCATTGTCAGATCCCCTGGTCCCAGTCAGGACAGCAGCATGGCAGCACTGGGACACATGCAGTGCCAGCTCAGCTGCTCTGAATTCTCCTTGCACTTCCAGGCTGGAAAAGGAGCTAGGGCCCCATCCTGCTCATTTTATGGACAGCACCTCAGCCAAGATGCTGGAGACCCAACTAGAAGCCTCAGCAACTCAAAACACAGGCTGTTTCTGCCAGAGTTCATGCAAGGCCCAGGAGCCTGCTCCAAGGCAGCAGCCCTGCTGTCACATCCATGAGGTGCCTGGCATGCAGGGTGGCTCCGTCTTGCAGTGTGTCCTGTGGCAAATGTTGTGGTCAAGACTGGCAAAGAGCATCTGTTTGACCATCAGGCATGGGGTCTATTCCCACCAGAGACTGACACCCAAGGGTGTCAGGTTTGGGGCAGGAGTGCAGTCAGGTAACAGCTGGCAGATGGGATCAGAGCAAAACAAGGACCCCTTAGCAAGATGGGCTGCAATCTTGGAGCATGCAGGAATATGGCTCTGAAAATTGAGATAATCAGTCAACACAAAGGATTAGAGTCCCTTAGCTGCCCAGCAGACAGTCACAAAATTGTTTCCAGGCCCAGCTGGTGCTGTGTCATCAATCTACCATGATACACCATGGACTTGTCTCACTTTTGTGTCTGAAAAACCTCTGAGAGTTACATCATCCAGAGGCACGTAACAGATACTAGGATGCAGAGGTTTCCCCAGTGTTTCCCAATAAGCAACAGTTCACCACCGCAGCATGACTCCCCTCTCTGTCCTGCCCTCCTCCAATCCCTCTAGCAGCTCTAACATCACTGTAGACATTTGTTGTGGGAAATCAGAAATCAGCTAAACAGTGAGAGGGCAAAAACTCACCAGCTACAGTCTCATGGGCTGTACTACATGAAATTCAAAAAACAGCGTGCAATGGGGAGCAGGGCATGCCCCTGCCCCTGCCTTCCTCCCCTTTCAGAGCACCAGTGCAACTCCCCCAGCCCTCCTCATGGGTACCACTCTGCCTCCCCATGCCGTGCTGGGCTGCGGTCCTGAGCCTTCTGTCCTCTCTTCCTGACTGCTTTCTGACTGCGATTCTTTCAGGTGTCTTCTGACCCTCAGCCACACAGTCGTGAGCCAAAGCACAAGGGAAGTGCTGTCTCCTCCAATGTCTTCTCCTATCTTTCCTCAGACTGTTTGGCAAGATCATTCCTTCTCTCTTTGGGACTCCTCTTGACACCTCCCAATGACTTTTTTTCCCTCATCCTGATCCTTCTCTGCAATCTTTCTTCTCATTTTTTATACCCTTTTCCTCTCCCCTGCCCTCACTTTAGGTTTTTTTCCAGCTTTCTCTCCACCTCACTTCCTTCCCTGCCTTCCCACTTTTCAGATGGGAACACAGAGGCTCTCCTCTGCTCTGATTAAATCTCTCCTCTATGTGCACCAGGAAGACAGGAGACAAGAAGAGAAGGTAATGTCCCTGCTTAGTGGCGTGCGGGTTTTTTGTATGAATCTTTATTTCTTCTTAACTTAGTTCCTTCCTCCCACCCCCAGATAAAGAAAACTGTTCATATTAATAAAAACAGGGATAAAATTAAACTGAGAGTGAAAATGGCAAATATATTTCCCTGACTTTTTGTAAATGCAGTTGATAGCATCACAGGATCTGCAGGATGAATTCCCAGTACCTTCTGGGAAAGCTGTAGAGAGAAGATAAAGAGGAAGAAGAGGGGTAAGTTGTACCTAGCAGAGGGTAAATTATAGAGCCACTAAATTAAAGCGCCAGCTAAATACTTTCTAGAAAAGCTGCTTTACAGAGAAATAGATATTCGTCCAGAGAAATGTCCTTTTCTTTATGTTTTAAGGGTGTTATTGTAAAAAAAAAAATTACCACCAACAAAAACAAAAAACCCAAAACTACTGGGCAATTTCCAGAAGAGAAGGAGGAAAAATAAAAGAAGAGAAAGTGGTTTTTTCGTAAACCAAAGCATTTTAAGCGTATTGGAAAATAATAAATTTCATGGCAGACACTAAAATACTTGGGCTTTTTTATGCTGTGTGTGAAAAACATTTAACAGTTTTGACTCATGTGCTGTCCTTTAGCTATCTACAGGACCCGCTTTTGCTCCCAGGACCATAAGGGTGGCTGCAGGAAGGGTGCATCAATCGTGTAAGCAGCAAAAGCACACTCCTGCAGGCTCACCTGCCCACCTCTGGGTGCTGGTGGCTTTTCATTGAGTCAGAAAGAGATGGGATCAAAACCCAATGGCAAGGAAAAGGAGAAGGACCTTCTGCATGGAAGAGGTGAAATATCAGACGAGGGAGGTATGAGGGCAGCCTGCGGGGCAAGTGGGTGTCCTGTGCGTGATCAGGGAGCATAAGAGGTAACAAGGAAGAATGGGAGCTCCTAGTAGGCAGTCACACCACAGGTGACTGATGATGGGGTACCGCCAGGATATTGGGATGGGAAGGAACAGTCTGCCCAGGAAAAGACTGGCAGAATGAAAACAGAAGGAGGATTGCACATAACCTGACTCTGAAGTCTGAAAACAAACAAACAAACAAAAGCTAGTCTATGAATTTCTGTAAGTGAAGCAAAGACAAAACTAAGGCTGAGATCATGAGAAAATGCCACTGCACCCCATCTCACCAAGGAGAAGCTGAAGCTTGGCTTTTTTGTGTTTATAAATTAACAGAAGCAGCAAAAGGGCAGAACTGGGGCTGGCAGCAGGCAACAATATTCATCTGGCATTAGAGATGTTAGAAAAGGAGTAGAGCAGGGACAGACAGTATGCCAGGTTGTTCAACTGTTTGGGGAATTTGTTTCAAACAGTGAATGAAGATGCTCATGGAGCCACTTTTCTAGGCTTCATTGCAATCAGTTGGTAGCTACTAGTTAAAAATCTCAGCTGGGAAGTCATCTGGGTGCAGTAATTCTGACATACTGGCACCCTCTGTTCTTCGAAAGAGCAGCAGAATTAGCAGGAGCCCAAGGAAAATGCAGGCTCTCCCTCCCAGACTCCAACAAACTCAGCAACATGGTAGATAAGGTCTCTTGAGAAGGGAATTTAAGCATAGAGGAGAGCAAGAAAATTGGCAGTTACTGAGAAAGACCATGTTAAAGCACAATGGCAACTTATCCTATTGTGATAGAAAGATAGGAAGCAGAATAAGAGACCATTATAGCTGTGTCAAGAGCTCTTTAGGGACCTGAAAATTAAAAAGAAATTACAGAAAAAGTGAAAACTAGACCACAAAGCTAAGGACCAGCATAAAAGAGAAGCATAAAAATCAGAAATGCTAAAGCAAAAAATTAATTACAATTAGTAACGGGCATAAAGCCGCAAGTAAAAGTGCTAGGGTATCAGCAAAGGCAGAAAAAGAGAACATACAGGCTATTATTTAATGGGAAAAGAGGAAATAATGGCTGATATAGAGAAGGATGAAGCAGACTAATCCATCTCTGCTTCAGGCTTCATAACATACTCCAAAAATTAATTCAAACAAGGGGAAGAAATGCAAGTCAGAAAGACAAAATTCTCAAGATAAATGAGATAAGGTCAAATTATCAGTGCCTCTGAAATCCACACTCAAGCATTGAAGGTACCAGCTGTAGAAGTCTCTGATCGGTTCAGAAATCATCCCTGATGGTATGGGAGAGATCCCAGGAGACGCAGGAAGGGCAAATACAATATTTTTATTTAAAATAAAGGGAAAAGGAGAACATGAAAAAATGTAGACTAGTCAGTCTCCCTGGAAAAACACTAGCACAGACTATTAGCTGATCAATATAAAAAAACCCAAAGGAAAACCACTTGATAAAAAACAGCTCAGCATAATGAATTTATCAAGAAAAAAATCATTTCAGTTGTTCATTTCAATGAAAAGGATGTCAAATCAGTTGTTCGTTCCAGAGAAAACTAATTTTCCTCTTTGACAAGGTAACTAGCTTTATGGGTAAGGAAAAAGTAGTTGAAATATATGCTTTAGCAAAGCTCTCAATATTGTCCCACATGGCCATAAGCAAAACAAGGAAGTACAGTGTAGCTCAGCAGTACTTCAGCTTTTTGGACACTTGAGCATAACCGGCCATAAATTCCCTTGCAAATGCTGTCCGGCCTTACCATCTTTTAATAGGAAAACATTCATAAGAAGAATACTTCCTTGGATGGACTGCAGACCACATGTTATGGCTTTGCGGCTCATCAGCAATTCACAGGTGAAGGTGTGGGAGTCACTGGCCTACATGAAATTGCCTGTCAGTGAAACTAAGTAGGAAAAAAACCAGACAGACAAAGTGTCAGTGATTAACTACCAGTCTGAGATTTCATCTTGATCCCAAAAGAATCTATCCCAGTCCTGGGTCTGTTCCAGTTCTTCATCAGTAACTTGAACAAAGGAAGAGAGCGCACATTATAAAATCTGCAGATCACTCCAACTTAAGAGCACATTTGTAGAACAGGACCTGAATTCAAAATAATCACAATAAATTGGAGAAATAGTCTGAAATCAACAAGCCACAATTTAATAAAGTCTTCAACAAAATATGAAACTAGGAAAAAAGAAAGCAAATGCTGAGACATTAGATAGGGAATAACTGATAAGTTAGAAGCACGTATTTCAGGATGCAGTGATATGCAAACGCAAGGTGAATGCGGTCTCATTTGTGGCAACTCTTATTCAGTGTTGTCTGCAAAAATCTCTCTGTGCGGATCCACCCCAGTGAGGGCTGGGCTGTAGTGTGGTATTCAAGTCTGTGCACCAGACATGAAGAACAAAGCAGATGAAAACATAAAAGACAGCTGCAAGAAAGACAAAAGCTAAGGAAGCATAGCACCAGAGGAGATGGTGAAGGACACAGCATGGTTTGGCCTGGACAACAAGAAAGGTATTTTTTAGAAAAAGTTGCCAGAAAAAGGTTTCCAATGGAAATTGACCTTTTTTTACCCTCTTGGGGGTTTTGATGTTTAGAAAATAATTTAAAAAATATAAATTCTTTCATCATATCTGTTTTAGAGCTTAGTGGAGGGTTGGATTCACTCCTCTATTATTTTCCCTTCACCCTACTGAGGAAAAGAAATAGAATGTTGAAAATGAAAAGAGCAGGTGAACAAGAGAGAGAAAAGTCAACAAGTTAGAAGTAAAAACTTGTTGTCCTGTCAATTTTCAAAGATGGCAGTTAAACAAGAAAAGATAAGATCAAAATAGTTTATGTTATTTCCTCTTAATTTTAAAAAAAAAAAAAGAAAGAAAGAAAGAAAGAAAGAAATGAGAATACTTCCTATTATTTTCTATGAAAGCATAACAGGATACTTTTCACCAACTCTGGATTCTTTAGCTCTTCAGCTGCCTCAAGAGCTAAGATTATCCACCTCTGCCACCCAAGAGAAGTGCAGATATCACAGATCCCTCCCCATGACACTCTCCTCTCAGCTTCCTTCCAGTGCAGGCTGAGACTTTATCGGCAGTACCATAGTAAGGATTTTTTTCTGTTGCTCTGTATTGGCTTGGCCACCCTATTAGCAACAATATAGTTTCTCATCGGTGCTAATGTAGCATCTTTGATCATCCTCCTAGTTTACATTTCTCATGTCTTTTATTCACATCTCACAACCCTCATTATTATACATATTTCCAAACTTTCATCTCCCAAAGGGCAGAGAGGGAATAACAGGAAAGCTGGAATTTAACAAGATTTGGCACTAAGCTTTGATTTATTGAATCAAAGACCAGGGGGAAGGAGCACAGAGAAAGGAAAGGGCAGGAGAGGAGTAGCACACAACAATCATTTGCAAAGATCTTAGGTGCCAGCAAAACCTTGATTGTTAATAACTGGCTGCTTTCTGCAGTGTTGAGGGCGAGGCAAAGTCTCTCCAGTCTCTCGGTCCCACAACTACCCGCGGCACATGGAGGGAGGCAGGCAGGCAGCTGAGATGAAGCCCAGCCAGTGGCTCAAGGGCTGTCACCCTCCCCATGCACAGATACTGACACTCCCTGGAAAGGTCCCCCCCAGCCCTAAGGCTCAGGAAGGCTGGGCTATTGTGAGTCCCACCACCTCCTCTCTCTGCAGGGTGAGACCGCAGGCACAGCCTGGATCACTCTCCCTCTCATCCCACCTCTCTACTCAGCTGTGTGGGAAAACTACTGACCTCCCACCCCTCCTGCCACATCCCCCTCTCTGCCAAACAAAGCAGCTCCACTAGTCAGCGAGAGCAAGGCTAGCCCAACGGGAGGGAGCCCTGGTGCACCCCAACACCAGCTGCATGCCTGCTGCAGCAAGACAGGGCTGTACAAGGGGTGTTGATGGGACCAGAGCGGGTAGCTGCTCTCCACCACCCTCCCACTGCCCAGCAAGGCTGCTGCTGGCCCTGAACAGCTGAAGATGGTGTTTTTGACACAAGTCCATCCTCCAGAAGCATGCCAGAGGAGCAGCAATGTTTAAGGCCCCATGCAAAGCTCCTGTTCCCCTCCTGACAGGAGCAGCTGCTCCCCACAAAAGCTTATCTCCAGCATCTCTGACTTCATCACCCCTTCCGCAGATGAAGGATGCCAAAACTGAGCTGCACTTGGAAATGCTGCCTGCTCCAGACAAACGAACAACAAAACTGCCCAACAGTTTGCAGTTGTGAGGACAGAGGGTGCAGCCACCAGGAGCCCACTGCATGGTCACGGAGGGAGACAACCCTGCTGCTCCCTGTTGCACAGCTCTCTGCCACATAAAAATACTAACAGCTCCATCTGTAAGAGCCCTCTAGCTGAGGACACCTGCAGATACACAAACACTTTGCAAAAGGCAGGCACGATTACCGATTTACAAGTTGTTACCCAGGACACCGGAGGTGCAGGCAACCAGCCTGCACGGTCAAAGGCGGCAGAAGTCAGCATAAATTTATCAGAAGCTTTGAGAGCCTCTGTGCAAATATACTAACCATGTGCAAAACTGAAAGGATAGACTGAGCATGGGAAGAGACAGCACTACCACTGCTCATATTGTATCTGTTTACTAGATAAACAAAGGACTCCTGTAGATAAACAAAAGATTGTGAGTCTAGCACTTTTCCCACTGCCAGATTTAGAGATAAACACACAGATGAAAAGGGTTTCTTAGAATAAGCTGGACTCTTTTGGCTTTTGGCACTGGAAATGACAGAGATTTGTGTCAGTGGGGCTCCAGAGTACATTAATCCTTTATAAATGTTTTTTAAATAATACATGTGCCCTGAAAGAACATGTGAGGAGTGCCTTATTAAATTGAGATCTCAATTTAAAGGCATATTTGGGGAAAGGCATCATTTATTAAACTGTTGCCAAAACCTTCCAGTCTCACAGGACGCCCGCAGCACAAACATCCTCTTCCTGCCCTGCTGGATTCCTCGCCAGCCCCAGCAAAGCCTGCGCTACTCAGCTGAAGCAGAAGGGCAGGGAGCTGCATGGACCCAGGCCACTGGAATGGTCTTCCCATGGCCATTGCCAGGCCAGACCAGTGCCCCCAGCACAGGGAGCCCCTGCTGAGCCTCCCTGTCCAAGGGCTAAGTGCAGAGCCCAGCAGCCAGGGAGAGAACAAGCAGCAGCCTGTGAGTCCTTGCTTCCCCCAACAGAAAGCCAATATTTGGTGCAGCATATATTAAGACACCCCTGTTACTTTTGCTGTGGCTTTTATACACATCAGCTTTGGCATCTGAACTTACGAGGTAGCAAACTCTTTAAAAAATGCTTGTTTTAAGCACCTGGACTATTTCCGTGCTCAAGGCAAATTCACAGTAAGTGTTTTGCTCTGTCAGGGACCTGTTGACCTACCTTCAGAAGCAGAAACATGTGTCTAGAAGTTGACCTCTTGTAGGTGACTCCAAAACCGAAGTTTGGTCCTGACAGCACTGTGCTGCCCAGATGAGTTCCTTGATGCCTGACTTCATCTCTTCCAGGGTGCAGTTATGTACACCTGGAGCTGTGTCTGTGCACCTCCAGCCTGACCTGCAACTACATCTGCTTTTCAGGTACAGATTCTTCTTCTCCAACTGTTGTTGTGGGGTCCTTTAGCAAAAGGGGATGAGGACTACCTGCAAATAATTTAATCTCCCTGTGCTTTAAAGAAGCACCAGAGCAGCAAAGGTTGATTAAGATATGGTATCCCTGGGAATTAATCTAGATGGAGATGTAGTATGAATGGATCTTCTAGCCACTTGTAATCCACACTGGAGCTTCCCCTTTAGTTCTGGCATGACCAGCAGGAACACCAGCCTCCTTTTCCTAGAGAAGAAGCCTCTGGGCAGAGAGTGCATTGAGGGTTCTCCAAGTGCTTGGACTTTAATCTCACTGTGCTGGAGGATGCACTATCCCTGTTTCATTCTCCAGAGGAGATGACAGCAGTTAGCACCTGGCGTCCCTCTGCGAGGCCATGGCAGGGTAGGGAGCAGAGCATCAGTGATGTGAGCTGCAGACCTGAGCCCCTACCTCCTCCCTTTGGACTGTCACAGGGTCTACCTGGCCCAAGGCTTGCTGCCGGCACCAGGCGTCCTAGTTTACCTGCTCAGTGACAACAGTTTTGACAGTCTTTATTATCAGGTGAACAACCTTAAAGCTCCAAAAAAGCATCAAAAAATAGACAGAAAAAGAGAAATTTCTGACATGGCCTAATTTGAGGTCTAACACCAAACAGGTCTGCAATAAATTGGAAATTTTCTTCACATTGCAGAGATCAATAAATGTAATTATTTGGACTTAAACCTCATGAATTCTGAAGAGCTTCTCGGATTACTTGGAGAATAAGTGCTATTTTATACGATGTCAAAGCTGATCAGAATAACAACGCTCACAGCAAAGACCCCATCAGCGGGAATGAAACCTTACAGTATCTCACTATGTCTCGCTCTTCTTAAAGGAACATTACCAGGGCAGAAATCATGTTAAAAGAATTGATATCTCCTCTCTTGAGCTGTTAACAAAGCGAGCTGTGCTTGTAAAACTCTCATCATTCCAGTTGCCATCTCTGATCTTAAACCTAACACATTCTTCAAATTTCATTTGTTTTCCTCGGTGACACCAGCTGTTCAGACTGATGGCTTCTTTAAGACAAATGGTGCAGTTAGACAGGACAGGCTGTCAGAGATGGGGCCCAAATCCAAACCATATTTCCACGGACCCACGTTTTGGGATTTGAGAGAAAATAGGATTTGCATCCAAGTTACTCTTGATACTGGAAAATTAAAACGCGGGCAGCAAACTAAGTCAGATGCAAAACCCACCCCAGTTTGGTTTGTTTCCAGGACCTTTACGTACACTGGTATGAATCAGGGGTAATTCCGCTAAAGTAAAGGTACTACTCAGCTGGAAAACTGGCATTAGAGGAGAATTTCTCCGGCCCTAGGGTTGAATCACTTTCACTTCCTGTTAATTCTTCCCAGTTTTCTGACAGTGCACAATGTGGCTGCACTGAGCTCACAGCAGTACAGGACAAAGTCTGAAGCAAATTTGTTCCCAGCAGCAGCCTACTGGCCCAGAATTCTATGCATTTTAACCAAAGCTGTATGCTGGAGCCAAAATGCTGTCTCTAGTAATCAGAGTATTTAGGCTGCACTTGCCTCAGATGCAGTAAAGGGAATTTTAACCAATTCATATGGCGCATGACCTCGTCTGAGCAGAAAAAACAGGTCTGGCTCTCCTGTAAACCCTGTGGCTGAGCAGACCCTTCCTTGCTGCCAGACTCATGTGTCCACCTCTGTGCACCACTCCTGGGCCCTGGCACCCACAACCTGCCTGAATACAACCTGATAGTCACTACTTTGTCTCTAATGTAGATTTTTATATATTCCAGGTCAGGATTTGAAACACTTAAGTAGAGACTTTAAGTAGAGGCTTTTACAACTCCTGCAAGACAGGCTTCATGCCACACCGTGTGCAGAGAAGGCTGTTCTTTCCCATTTAACTAAAAGGTGGAGGGAAAGTGCATCCCAGTCCTTTGGCTAAAGCCCAAAGGAGCTGTCACTCCACATATCTGAAAGCTGCATGTGAAGTGAGAGGGGCTGGTCAGTATAGGTAAGAGTTGTAATTATCCCAGCAAGTCTTTCTGCTAGAAATACAGATTATCTTTGGTTTTGTCAACCTGGTTCAGAGCAGTTCCCAAACTAAAATAAGTGGCAAAGTCTACAAAACAACTTTTTTAACTGGTAGAACAGTGCCATTGGCTTAATTCACCCACTGCACCTGGCTGCAAGGGCAGAGCCAATAGGAAAAGAGCAGATCCCTGTGAGATAATGAAAAAGGATGAAAATTCCTGGAATTCCCCACATTTCAGGAAACAAGCTGGAAAAATCTTCACAGCAGGAATAAACTTAAAGGAGAAGTAAACTAAACAGTGCCCTTCCTTCACATTTCCAGCCACTGCACAACAGGCCACCTTACAAGGCTGCTAGTGAAGATGGACCCATATTGGGATGTAAATCCTGCTTCTTTACAATGCTTGTACAGAGGTCGGAACAAAAAACAGGCAGGATCAAGCCAGGCAAAGGAAAGGGAATTGATTTACTTTGTGCCAGAGCCTTTATCTACCCCAAGAAGTACAGAACAGATAAGATATTGGGATAGCTGTCGGTCACCCTGGCCTCCCTTTTTTGTGGCTGGACGTTGCTGTTTGGTTTACTTCTTGGAGCCAGCTCTTAAGACATCACCCATTGTTCGTAAAGTACCAAGGTTGTACCCAGCCTGCCAGTGCACAGAGAACTAGCTGGCAGCTCCCAGAAATGAGCTCTGTGAAGCGCCCATTGTTCTCTGACACAGCTCTGGGACACCTGACACTATATTCAGCTCATCTCAGGTTTCTCATCCAAAAAGCGGAGCAGGGAATGTTTTATGGGGTTAACTGAAAGACTCCTGTTGCCCTTGTCCTTGGGCACAGTTACAACACTGACACTCTCAGCACAGGTGTGGACAACTCCTCCATGGACAGACACCAGGATCAAGGATTCTAGAAAAAACAGATTGAAAAGAAATGTTAAAAAAGCTGCGGAAAGAACAGTGTCTAAGTAGATAACATTTCTCCATAAACCACTCTGGCAAAACCATGCTGTGCCTGGTGTCTCTGCTGGTTGCACTAATTGCCCTTATAAGTCATCGGTTTATCACCTACAACTGTACCTGATAATTCAAACAGCCTGTAATGCTTAGTTACAAAAGCCCTCAGGAAGCAGGGAAACAAATAGGGTAAGGCTAAATTAGTGGAGAGGAAAAGGTTGCTGATTTTGTTTCAGTTTCTTTCATGGGAGCCCAAAAATGCCGCAGGTGACCAAACAAGGAACCTCCAACTTTCAGCACAGCACCAATTTTACCACATTAATCATATTCCCTCCAGACATGGGCAAGTATTTCCTGCAGTCAGAGAAATGGGAAAGATGATCCATGACCTGACTGCCCAAAGTAAACCAGGTTCTGTCCTTGGCAGCTCGAGGAAAGATGCAGAGCAAGGACATGACTTTGTTAGTGTAACTGAGATGAGAGTCAGGTCCAAGACCTGACAAACCCAGTAATATCAACATTCTGATAAAATTAAAATATGCCAGCTGCTACCTGTCATTAGGTGTTTTATATTGTTAGAAACCCACAAGGATGCCCAGCTGCATGAAAGGAATCAGCTTTCCAAAAACCTTGGAGATAGTGGGAGGGAAGAAGAACATTCTCCTTCTCCACCCAAACAGTTCTTTGTTTCTGGGGTTTGGGTTGGTTTAGTTTTTTTTTTTTCTTATTTCATCCCCAAACATGTAAATTGAGTTTTTCAACAAATAATGACAGAGGATCACTGGGGGATAGACTTCAGAAACATCTCTATATGTGTGTGTCACGCTCTAATTTCTATTATTCCTCTTCTACATCTCCTGTTTCAACCTGTCTGCATTACATACAGATATTGCTTTCTGTTCTGCAGAGAGCATTACAGTTGTAATTGGAAACTTCAAGAAATTTTTCTTCCCTCATCCCCTCTCAGGAACAGCTGACAATAGAAACTTTGGTGTCAGATTGTCATTCAGATTATGGGAAAGGAGATATAGCTATGGAAACGACCTCGAATTTTTTCCTATTCTCTCTCTTCCTTCAAGTACAGTTAAGAGCTGGTAAAGAAGTTGCATTAAAAGCCCTGAGTAACTGGGACCAGGGTGAGCACAGCGATGGTAGGTAGAGATAAATGCTCTCATTGAGTATGTTTCAATTTTAAATCCAGATGACTTTTATACACAGTTGATTTTCTCTTCCAGTTCATTATGGGCTGATTGTGCTCCAGGTTTCAGCTCAGGAGAAATGTCCTTCCATAGAGGAGTCTCTCCTTCCTGCCATGCTGAAACCACAATGTCCATATCTGCCTCATCCTGCCACCCTCTCCGTGTTGCACCACATAGTATAAACAGAGATTTTTTTTGCATCTGGGAGCAATAGCTGCTATTTTTCCCGTGTCTCTGCAAAACTTGGTCATAGTGACCCCTGACGGGACCACAGACAAGGTCTCCTGGATGCTCTTGTTCTGCCAACAGCTGTATGTCATAATCCTGAGAAATTGCAGTAACCATTAATAATAGTGATGGAAATTTGATATTCCTTCTTTTACTGGTTTCACCATCTTGTGCTAAAAGTCTCTGAGGCTGTGAGCGGAAAAACAGAGCAAGAGGGAAGCCCGGAGTGGATCCTAATGGAAATGTTGGCCCAAGGGGAGGGATGGCAAAGAAATTTTCCAGGGTAAAAAGATGGAAAGATGAAGTATAAACAAAGGTATAGGAAAGATTTCCACTTTGATGAAAAAAGGAATAAATTGGAGCTTAAACACCTTTTTGAATGCAAACACCATCAAAAAAGGAGGAAAAGGAGCTTTCTGTCTAGCTGTGGTAGAACAGCACTGGAAATACCTAAAGACCTTCCTTTTATATAGCTGAAACGTAGCCTAAGAACTGCACTGAGGCAATGAGGAGAGCATTATGTAATAAGGAACAATTTTCTAATGCAGAAAGGAAAATATAATTTCATCACAAAACAAGAGAGGGGAAGTAAGGAAATCTCCCTGCATCATGAGCCAGCTTAGAAATTTTCTGCAGTACCTTTTGTATTGATAACTTCTCATTATAAATTCTGTCCGCTTGAAAGATAATGAGCTCTAAGCTGGGCATTGTGTCCACTGTCTCTTCAGACCAGTTCAAAGGCCAAGCTGTAACTCATCATGCTGTATTTATTCATCGCATGTTTACAGCAGTGTGCCACGCTTGCTGAGCAGTTTCCAAACACTGAAGAAGGATGAAACCAGATCTCAAGATCTCATACTCGGAGAGAAGATGACAGAGGTTAAGAGAAGGACAACAATTTGCAATTTAGGTTTAAGGCTCATTTTATACTCAGGTCAATTTTCATCACTTTGGCAATGTAAAGATGACTTCACATAGTAAAAAATCAAATTTATTATTATTTTATGGTCCCTTTACGTTGTCAAGATAGCAAAAAGAACCTTTCTATAACAAAAAATCAGTCTCCAATGTACAGATCTGTTCAGTGCAGAATAAACAACCCAGCAGAAATGTGTCTCTAAAAGAATGCTAACAGTGGAGTGGGAAATGGTAGCATACATCCAATGTCTCTACACACCTTTGGCTTTTTCTGCCCTCAGGTGAGCCCTGGGCAGACTTTCTAGCCATTTAGCTGGGATTTCTGCTTTGTTGGCAAATCTGAGACATGCCCCCTCTGCTTAGCATCTGCGCTCTATGTTACTCTCTCTGGGATCAGCACACAGAGAGCTCAAGCCCTGGGCAGGGGAATGATCTGCATTATGCATGCAACCCGCTGTGGGCTTCCATGGGGATGATAAACTCACTCTGAGGACAAATGCACCCTAACTTGAGCACACAGGATGATGTCTGCTTGCACACCCTGGGAGACAAGCAGCCAGCTCTGGGCAGCACCCGGAACCGGCCGGAGGAGGCAGGTGTGCAGAGCCTCACCTAGGGCTGCTGGCAAGTCCACAGGGAGCCCATTCAGTTTCCCATGGAAAACGTTGGGAAAACATTTCTCTGATCAATTACCTGTGCAGATCTGGTGATCAGGAGTTGGTCTTTTCCATGATTGACAACCCTTGTCCTCACAGGCTCCCCTTTGTAACACCAGTCTGTCCAAAATCCTTCCCACACACCTTGCTCCATCCATCCCAGGACAAGACACACGACTGCCATGTACACTGCCAAGCCATGTTCTACCTCTGCAAAGATGGCATTTGCTTCACGGCTCAGCAGGCTGCGCAGAGCGAGGTTTATTATTGATTCATGAGACTGTCACACTGCAGCCCAGATTCCCATCACCCAGTTTGTAAATCTCTGTAACCAAGCCCTATCTCAGAGCATTTTTTTCCAGCATACGCTGCTGTAGTAGATGTGGTTGTCAGCACGGGTTCCTTGACAAGAAAAAAAAGATTTTTGCTGGATTGTCTAATGCAGTGATTCATCTTTTTTCAAATTTCATCTATTATTAACTGTTATTATTATTTTTATAATTTGTTAAGCACTTACAGCATATTTCTCCACACACCAGTCTAAATTGTGGTTCTGATCTCTGAGAGGCTGTATTTTAAGTAGACAGATATTTCTCACAAACTGCTGTGAGCTCACTGCAATTTCTGCAATATTTACAGTATGTCTCAAAGGCCTACCACCTAGATCTTCAGCTTTCTCTTTAATTTTAGGGGCATTTCTTCTCCTTCTGTTTGCAATGAGATAAAACAGACTTAGAAACCTAACAGGTCTTAAAAAACAAACAAACAAAAAAACGAAAACAACACTTTTGTTGTTTTCTTATTAATCATATCATTTCCCATGAATTTTCAAGAGAACTCATGAGAAAACTCGGAGAAAGGTGATGGTGGTGAAATTATGCTCTTCAAGCACAGCAAAAAGAAATAACCCATGTTTCATACATGTGATTATGTTTCCTATACTGTGGCTTCTGCTACGTGAGAGTATACAGAAGAAATGCTCTTTGATCTCTTCTGGACTATGTGCATAGCTCATGCACGCATTGTGTAGTCTCTGGTCTAGAAGTCTGGGCTTGGTGTGGTTCCTGCTCATCCTCTCCATCCGACCATGGTATCTCAAGGCACATGTAGTCCCTGTGCACCGCAAAGCAAAAAATGACCCAAGCTTTGAGGCAACGACTGTGCTCATGAGAAGACATTTTTTACATATTGCCTTCACAGTCCTTGCACCAAGCATCAAAGTTTCTGGTTCAGAGACTTATTTTAGATGTAATGAATAGAGGAAATAATTTCTGTGGCCATGGACTCATGGTAGTGAGTGCTGGGACCTGCTATGATAAAATGGCCAGAGCAGAAAAAGCAGCTTGCAGCAGGCAGTAATGGCGGATGTGAAAGCTCAGGTCAAAAAATGGTATTGCAGCTGCTCCGTGCATCACCTTTGAGAAACAGGATCTCTTTCCAGTGCCTGGAGGCAGGAAGAGTTCAGAGAGAGATGTAGAGCCTGTTTCTACTGGCCAAACAGCCTCGCACAGCACCTTTCACTCTCCCAGCCAAGACCAATACTATAAATGAGGCAGGAGAGAGGCCTGTGGTTATTTATCGTTTTAAAATGAACTGGGCATATTGATTATTTTTTCCTCTTTTCTTTCTGAAAACAAGATTAAGTTGGTATAACAAACAGCTCCACTAATGGACTGTGTCAGTAACTGATGTCCATCCTGAGCTGAAATGAACTGCATCCTTCTCTTCTTGTTTCATGCTGGTGTTCCCTGCTCCAGCAGTGGTCCACATACTGACTTCTGAAATCCTTTCAGACCCACTACGCAGGGCTCTCCTCAAAGCGAGCATCACCGCTTCTTTTCTGTGCTGAATGCAATGAGCAGATGTGGTTCCCTCAGCTGGAATGGACTCTTTACCCCATTTAAACAGCGCAGGGCAGCCGATCACCAGCCAGAGGGTCAAGAGAGTGTTTCATGTCCATTCAGAAGCTTTATGCTGGCACAGCCCAGGGAGGTGACAGCCCCCTCCTGCTATCTCTCCCACTCCCACACAGAAAACATGCCGGGAGTGGAAGATGCTTCACACAAAGGTAAATTGGAAAGAGGACAACTGAGATCATCCAGCCACCCAGCCAGTGCCCCAGCCCTAGGCTCTCTGGAACCCATCCCAGAAACCAGCCCCTTTTCCTGAGTCCAGAGATGAGACTGAATCAGGTGGGAACATCCTGGCAAAGCTGCCACAGGCAAGAAGAGGCACTCCCCTTCCTGCTGTCAGATCTTGCCAGGACCGCATCCCGAGGTTTCCATCAGCAAAGCATCATGGTGCTGTGACTTCAACCCTGCCTTGCAGGTTAGTGGCTGTTGGGCTGATGGCAGGCCACAGGATGCCCTCTGTGTTTGCAGCCAGCGGGTGCAAGCAGTGCTCGAACTACAACAGCATCAGCGTGGACTGGCTTTACATGGAGCCACACACTGCAGCTACCCAAAGGTCTTCTGCTGGTCCATGATGGGAGTTTGGTGGAAACAGCCAAGTCTGTGAACTGAACCACAAACTGATGGGCTGCTTGCATGCCTAAAATTCGACACGATTCCAAGCACCATTGAATGAAGGACCTTGCAGACACAGGGAGTGCCCCAGATGAAAGCATCCCCACCCCATGTTGTTTTGGGGGCTGGAAGCACCCTGTGCAGAGCAATGAAAACCAGGCTGAGCTGGCAGGGCCAAAGGCATCCGTCATCTCTCTGAAAGGATTGCAGAGAGTGGCCTTGCATATAAATAACAGAAACGCACAACGCAGGACTTTCTGTCTCTGTCAGACAACCCTCGATAAGCAGTTGTGAGAAATACAGCAGCCACATGGTAATAAGAAACATGCTTACATTTGTCACCTCATTGAATCCAAAACAACAAGTATAAAATATGATACATCTTTCTCCAGCAGACAATGTCTTCCATATCACCTGTGGGCCAGGCTCAGACCCACTGAGGCCTCTGAAGGAAGGCATAAATTACGTGCACACGTATGCACAGAGGAACTTCCATGAGCACCGAACATGGCGAATTCACCACCTGCCTGTAGAGGAAACCACTGTACAGAGGATTAAACACCCTGTCCCACCCCACCTCTGCCTGTTTCTTTTTACTGCCTTCAGTGAGAACCATGAGCATGTACTCAAAGACATGTTGGCCTGTAAGTCTCAGCCTTACCTGTCTAATGAAGCAAAAACCTATATTTTCAAACAAGCTGACTGTCACGCGGCATTGCCTTCTCATCACACTAACAGCTCAGATACAAGCAGAGCTACTGGTGTGCATAAAACTATACTTGTACACAGTGACTTTGCCAGAAGAGCCACTCAGTGTTTCTGCATGGACAAGGCACTGCCAGGGAAGATACACCTGTTGGTAACGCTATGCTTTTCCAGGTCTTTTTCTACCAAATTGTGTCAGGAATAGGGCAGTTCTTCCAGAACCATAGTGGGGCTGCAGAGCTGCGAGAGCACCTCTCAATACCCTCACACCACCTATCACTGTAGCCAAACAAGCAAAACTCCACAAATGCCAACATTTGTCAAGGAAGGCACAATTTAGGTGCCAAATTTATAACTGAGAAAGTGATGCTCAGGACTTAGAAAGCATGGATACTTTCACTAGCTTGCTAAAAGAACTTCTCCCTTGGATGTCCTGGGCTCTGTCAGCACTGGAAAAATGTGAGTGGCTGTAATCATGCCTACTGGATTGAGTTGCATGACTAGTTGATCTTCTTTACAGCAGGGCAGTGTCTTTCCCTCAGGGGACTGATCATCTCAGCATTATTGAGAACCTCCTGTGTATCTAAGGTTGGTTTCATACAGGTAATGCTTCATGCTGTTACCTCAGTCTGATGCTACGACTGCCCTCAAACAAATACAATTGGAGATCTGAAAGTGGTTTGCGGGGGACTTGGTTGCACTGCCCACCTTGTAAGTGGGTAACAGGGTTCCAAAATCTTGAGCTCTTTGGCTCTTTGAATCCAGCCAAAACAACTGTTCGAGAATGTAAGTGGGAGCTTTCCTCTTCTGTTATCTTTGTTTTCTTGTTTCAAGGCAAAAAAGAAGATGCAAAGAAAAGTAACCTAAGAATCAACCCACTTCCACTCATAGTCAGGGAGAAGTCTTCCACATACTCCCAGCTTGAACAAAATCAAACCTTTTCACTTTCACCATGTTTTTCATAGAAGAGATTGAATTCATTGACCATCTATTTTACCCACATATTTACAAATGCAACAAAATTAGATGAAGTGGAGAGATAGGACTTAAAATTCTCTCTGAACAAAAACCCAAGGCTGTCCATGAGTACCCTGAGACTGACAGATTACTTCCATTGCACTTGACACCCATTCCCCACACCACAAGGACCCTTGAAGTACTTGGTGCTGCCATACCCTATGATGGGCCCTGTGAGTCCCGTACCTGAGCCAGGCATCCTCCGAAGGGCCTGCTGGTGAACAAGAGAAAAGCAATACCATGGGGAAGAGGGGCATCAGCACAGGTCAAGGCCAAGAGGCAGGTAGTGCCAGGCAGGTATTCCTAGAAACTGTTCTGAAAGTCTAGCTTTCAGTTTGAGCAAATATTTGTGTTGGTACCTAATCACAGGTGCCTTTCTCAAGTGCTCCCTGGTAATGCTTTCATTCATATTCCCCTGTACTGTTCTGTGTTTGTGGTTAAGAGCCTCCACAGACTCCTCTGCACGTACCACTGAAATGGGGTTACTTCATGCTCTGGCAGATAGATGGGATTGTACTGTGTATATTTACATTTACAAAAAAGATATTGCTAATGCATTTCAGTAATGATAATAATAATAATAAAAAAAAAAGTCTTTCTAGCCATTATAGTAATGGCTTTGAGCTAATTGCTTGCATTTGCACTCAAATATGGTTCTCCCCTCTCTGACTCATTTCCATTTTTATGGAAATGAGCTTGCTTGCTAGACTTTTAACTCACAGCTCTTAAGGACCAGCTGTTGCCTGGTCAGGTGGGAACTTACTGTGCTGATTGTAGTAGGACCAGTTGTGGAGGAAGAAGCCACTTAGCACAGGTAAAGTTGCCAAAATCCGGCTTACAGTGTGTAGGCTGTGCTGGGAGGTGCTGGGAGCTTCCAGTGTCTGAGGAGGTATGCCCTGAGGGATGCAGGCAGCCAGAGCCATCTCCCCTGGGAATTACCTTTCCTGCAGCTCTGCCTATTGCCTGATGGAATTAGAAAATAAATAGGGGAGCTCTTAGCAACTGTCTCATGTCATGGGCTGAACACACAGCTGCTACAGAAAGACTTCACAGTGTGGCAGTCCCTGTCCTCTCAGCCTCCTGGCTGGTCACTGGCACAAGGTGCCTGGTGGCTATCTAATTTCCATATTAACAGGCCATCATTCTCCACAATGGTGTATGCTACACTTGGTACAAGTCACAAAGTGGGACCAATGTTGCTTCAAATTCCTTTGACCTTCCCATTTGACAAATTATTGGTGCCACAGGGAAAGACAAGTTTGAAGTTGGAAACTTGCTTTGGCCAGCCTACAGACAAGAAAGCCCATTCCACTGTGGATAAGCTGAAGCCACAGTCCAGCAGGGTCCACAGCAGCTGGCAGTCCTGCTGCAGAACTGTGGGATGACTTAATTTCTCTTGAGCATCAGGGCAAGAAAAATGTGGCTAAGACACGTGTTTTGGAGTCACCTGCAAGCATTTACTGATGAACACGGTGACTGGCTCTGGTCAAGGACTGTTGCACTTTTCACAAGTGAGCACAAAGCCTATCAGAAAGCGTCTGCTGCCTAAATACTGCAAAGCTGTCTCTGCTTGGAGCACACCCAAACTACCTTGGAAAAAAGGAGAACCATGAGCAACAGACCCTGAACTCATGGGAGGAGAACTCCAGCTCTGAAACATGTGCTGGACACTGACCTGCAAAGAAGGAGAAGATATTCCACTGCCTCCCTGAGGATTGTATGTTCTTTTTCCGCAGGCAATCTGGCCGCACAGAATCCGAAGGCAAGAAGGGAGAGCTGGCTGAAAGAGGGATGTATGCTGTGCTGTTGCCTTTTCTTCACCAGGGTGATTGGGAGAATTAACACCTGCTGAGCACCTGTGTTGCATCTCTGGCCATCATGAAGTCCTAGTAACTAGGATGAGGAAGGCAGCTGTTCCTGAAATACCTGTTTTTGTTGCTGTCAGACTCACATTTGGGCTTCATTTCCCAGATCTAAATGACTATACTCAAGTGCAACTGTAGCATGACTTTGGTCATGTTGGGTGAATTTCCCTAGGTGCCTCTGTCAGAAGAGCAGGGTCTGCTCTGGTCATCTTCCCTTTCCATTCAACAGCTCAACTGGTTGGAGTACCACCAATACATTCCCTCCATCCCACTTTGCACAGATCCATGTCCTCAATATTCTCCCTATGTCTTTGCATGTTATTTACCAGTTCTTTCCTCCTTTTCAAGATTTAGAAAAAGCCTTCAAACTTGTCCCCAGGAACTTTGCCCAAAGGTTGCTGTGTCTGCTTCCATGCTGGACTTAAATTATGTGACTGTACCCTTGAACACTGAATGAAGTTACTTTATTGCTGTGTCCTACTGCATAGATGTGACCCTTTTTTTCACTTGTGAACCAGCTGAGGGAGAAATTAAATGAGTATCTTATAGATCTACATTCCCAACACAGAGTTTGTTGGTCTATGTCCCTAAATCTGTCAGCTTCTATCACACATCAGGGCCCTTGCTGGAACAACGGCTCCACCATTCTTAAATTAGCTTTCCTTGTTGGTGCTTAAATGAAAAGAGACATCTAATTTGTGAGTGAAAACATTTGTCGTTTCTTAGGGGGATCCAGACACACAAAATACAATTAACATCTCTGAAGAACATTGCACAGAGGTTCAGCAGCAGCTGACAGGGAAAATAAAATGAAAACAAATAAAATCAGTTGTTCTAATACCATAACTCAAGTGGCAAGTGTAATCTTCTCCTTTTATCTGAGGTCGGAATTGCTTTCCTGCAACAGCTTTCATTATGAAAATGTGGCACTTCTCAGCACCAGAATATTAAGACAACACATGCCCACAGGGGCCCAGATCATTTTAACGAGGAACAAACAATCCAGAATGCAGCTTTTATGTTTTTTCTGAAATAACACCTGCTTTGCAGCAAATGAACAATGGTAATGATAAGCACGACAGCTCACACATATCTGGGCTGAGATGTGCATCACTGATGTCTTTTTCTTCCGACCAGCTAAAGAAGGGCCCGGTAGCCAGTGTTACCTTTAGGACTGCCAAAACTGTTGGCCATAGGTCAGGGACAAGGTTTGTGTTTCGTGGAGCTGTCGAGCTTGCAGGACAGTCCTGAACTCCTCAGGAGACTCTAAAAGCAGCCAATAATTTATTGAGGACTGAATGGATCTTTAGCTCTATTTTACTACTGTGGCTCAAGACACGTGAGATATTTGCTTATAGTCACGGAGTAAATTAATGACCCAGGCAGGGGAGAAACGAGAAGGCCTGATGCCCACTTTGTGGCAGCTCCCCTGGGAGTCCCCAGGTGCATATTTTTTTCTCCCTCAAGTTGCGAGTAGGAAAAGATGGACAAAGGAGGAAGTTGCATACCTACCTGTAGTTTTCTACAAGTAGTTATTATTTCAGATACCTTTCTTAAGGCCTGAGTGAATGACATAAGTATCCAGGAAAAAAAAAATCCTTGTGACTTTACTAATTCTTAAATCCATCTTTACTTATTCTCTGAATGAGCAGGTATCAGCTGTGGGCATGAAACTTATGCCCCAGAGCTCCTCAAAGTGGAATCTCCCATCCAGACCAGATTTTATATTTTGGGGCTGAACTCTGCCAAGGTTTGCACAGTGGCATATTTCCCACCTGCCCAGGAAGACCCTGTGCCAGTGTGTCTGTCTCTCGGAGAGCAGCTGCCATGTGCTGTCCCAGTTCTGGCTGGTGAAGGCAGAGCAATGCCTGGCTGGCACAGCCGACCTGGAGCCAGTGCAACACCTCCTGCAGAGAGATGCAGCACACTTCAGGGAGAGGGAAGCCACCCGGATGGAAGTGACCCAAAGGCTGATCCAGGCTATGAGTTGAGCCATGCTGTCCTATGCAATAATAGAATCATAGAATGGTTAGAGTTGGAAGGGACCTTAAAGATCATCGAGTTCCAACCCCCCTGCTATGGGCAGGGACACCTCCCACTAGACCAGGTTGCTCAAAGCTCCGTCCAGCCTGGCCTTGAGCACCTCCAGGGAAGGGGCATCCACAACTTCTCTGGGCAACCTGTTCCAGTGTCTCACCACCCTCACAGTAAAGAATTTCTTTCTAGTATCTAATCTAAATCTCCCCTCTTTCAATTTGAAACCATTACGCCTTGTCCTATCACTACATTCCCTGATAAAGAGTCCCTCCCCCTCTCTCCTGTAGGCTCCCTTCAGGTACTGGTAGGCTGTTATAAGGTCTCCCCGGAGCCTTCTCTTCTCCAGGCTGAACAACCCCAGCTCTCGCAGCCTGTCTTCGTAGAAGAGGAGCTCCAGCCCGCTCATCATTTTCAGGAAACTATTTTCTAAGAATAGTGAAATGTAACCTAATGATTGAGATCCAAGTGGTATGACAGCCAGTGAAAATATTATTAATAATAAATAACTTTAATTCAAATAGGGATTTCCCAGAAAAAAGACATCCTGGCACTTACTGGAAAACCAAAAAGTATTAGCTTTGAGAATCCTATGACCTGCCTTCAGTTATTTGCCATTGTTGTTTTTCCAAAACTGTTCTGCATGTCTTGTGCTTGGTTTGTTTCTATCCAGTTTTTTCACTACAGATTGGATGATGGAAGAGAGATTGTGCTTATTAAATGTGCTAGAACTAAGCTGCAAGGGACTGCATGTACAATGAAGGGCAGGTCCAGGGTTCAGAATGACCTTAACAGACTGTAGAAATGGTCTGGGGAAGGAAAAGGTTAGAGAAGGGGTAGGCGCAAGATTTTTCACTGTTGAATAACCAGCAGCACAAAAACAGGATGGAAAGCTATGGGTTGGATAGGAGTTTTAGAGAAACTCAGCAACAGTCACTATGGTACCTTAACCTGCAGCAAGAAGCATACAGGCTGCTCATTAGAAAATACTTTTTAAAAAGTAAGGAAAGCAGCTTGGTCATATAGAATGCCTGAGAGTCTCCCATCTGTGGAGTCTACCATCACTCAAGAGCTTCAAGGAGAGACTTGAACAAATATCAGTCAGGAATGGTTTGCATACCAGTGGTCCTAGATGAGACAAGGCAACAGACTACAGGACCTTCTACATCTTTTCCAGCTCTATATTTCTATGGAGCTATGAGCTAGATGTGTTGCAGGATGGCTCCGTTGCTGCACAGGGGATTCCAGTCAGGGCACAGGAGGAGGACTACCCAGTTCATCCAACGCCTGAAGGTGGCCAAAGACTTGAGATTTGGGACAGCCAGGGGCAAAATTAACCTTGTAATCATGACAGAATCATTACTGTAAAACAAGCCCAGTGAATTTACCAGTAGTATCTGCAGAGAATCTAAGACTAACTTGACCTAAGGATTACTTTTCCTCTAGTTTAGGACTGAATCAGTTTCTAGTATGGCCAGTAAGATCATTGTCATCACTTAGGTAGTGACTTGCACAGGATTTGCAACGCTGTAAAGCCCAGACACTTGGAAAGAATTCAGTTTCAGAGGAAACTCATAGAACTGAGCAGGCAGCCTGTGATGTATCTCTCTCTCTGCATGTCCAGTCCCTAGAGCTTACAGGTCTCTTACAGACCTCCTACCTTCAGCTCAGGTTATAAAGGGGGTCACGCTTTTAAGCTCTGGAAGTTCCCCAGTTCAGTCCCTGATGTTAGCCAGCATAGCAGTCATCCCAGTCACATTGCTGCTGTGTTATTTTTGCTCCGTGGATGAAAAGAGGATTAAAGTCTTCAGAACTGCCAATCCAGATTCTTTTGGTAGCAATCCACTCATTTATGCAAACAAAACCTGCAAAGCTGGAGGGAGACTGACACATAAGATTTAGAGCAGAGGATAGAATAATGATGCTGCAGTTTGCCAAATAGCAAATCTATGTGCATCTCACCGGGAAACCAAGTGAAGACCTTAAAGAAGATGAAGGAGAGCAGAAAGGATGCCACAATTCACCCACACACATTGAAAGGAAAAGGATAGGAAGACCCTCAGGACCTAGAACTGACAAGATAAAGAGAGAATGTAAATAGCTTCAACTGAGAACAGGCTTTGAAAACATGTGAAATTATTTCTGTGCCTTCTGGTTACTTCTTTTTCCCTTAGGGACTCCACTGTAGTTGGTGTGGCAGCATTGGAAGTGACAGAGGACAAAGAGCACTGTTTTTCTGTTGGCAGGACTCTGTTTTTCCTCCTCATTTTCCTTGGAACGAAAACGTGACCCTTCCATTCTCCACAGCCCACTCCATTTCTCCTTTCTCAGAAGCAGATTTCAAGATTTTTCTGGTTATATAAAATAAATAATGGAACACAGTTCAGGTGCATGAACTACAGACGTCAGCTCTGCCTTTCTCTTGTCCTTATTAACGTGAGAAGCCCACTACTCCTTTTGGAAAAGAATAGAAAAATTTCTTTCCAAGACAAAGGATGTATTTTTACTTAGTCCTTAAAGAATTACTGCTCAAAAATTAAGATCTGCTTCAGGATTACACACTGAACATCTACATGTTAAACAAAGAATTAGGGATTTCTCAGAAGGGTCCTAAAAGAGTTTTTGTAAAAAGATCTACTCTTGCATAAGTTTTGTTCTGTCTGCCAAAAAATTACTAGCTTTGTCTTATCCATCATAAGATATGATACACCAGAAAGCATGATGCAGTTTAAATGAAGGGTGGCATTTTGTAAAAGTGACTGACCTCATGCCAACACCCATCTGCCTTCTCACTCTGCTCACGTCCTGGTTTTGTCTCTCTTGTTTACCAGGGGCTGGAGCCCGCCCAGAGCACCAGACTACAACACACAGGCACCCACTAGCAGAAAAAAATTTTGATGGAAAGCAAGTGAGTACTAGTGGCTAGTACACTTTAACTTCCGTGTGGGCAAATTAAGCCCTGGCAGAAAATGGCAAGACTAACAGCCCTGCCTTTTGAAAGCCTCTCTGTAGTGAGATCAGGGAGCTTAATGTGAAAGCACAAGTTGTTACATATTCACAGGTTGTCCCAATGCCATTCTGTGGGGAGATGGGCCTTCAGCTTCCATTCAGACTTTTCATGCTCCTCTGAGGGTACAGCAAGGGAGCCAATTAGCACTAACGATGGCAGAGGTGATTTAGTGGTATGGACACTTGTGTACAAGAAAATGACGGGTGCTGTCAGATCAGTGGAATAAAAAATCATTCCTGGAGCAGCCCAGTCATGCCAGTTAGCTAGAGGCATCAGGTGTCCAGAAAGATGAACTGCAGATCCTGACCTAAATTTAGCCTGATGAGCTTTTTTTTTTTTCAGTTTTGTTCATTACTGTGCTGTAGTGCTCTTATCCAGCAAAGCATTGAGGTATACACATCATTCAAAGCACGTCCACATCCTGTTGTTCGTATATTTAAAATTACAGATGTGCTTATCTGAATTGCTAGATGAAAGACTAGGAGCCTTACACGCTCATCTCAAACACCCAAAACTGTTCTGGTCACACATCTCACAAAGCCAAGGTGCTGACAGTAGCATAGGAACCACTCACAGTCCGTTGGGAGCTGTAAATGATACGATGGTAACTGCATAGCCACATATATAACTGTTCTGTACATCTCTGCATAGACAAACGGTCCCAAATACATACCTACATAGATTGCCCTCTCTGTCTCTTCAGCCTTTCCCAGGTCACTTTGAATCACTGAAATCTCACGGATGCAACAGGATTCAGGGCAGGGGGAGAGGTAGAAATCAAGACTTGTAATTTTTAAATTTTGCATTTCCTAGAAGAATTTGTCTCACCTTCCTCTTTTCTATGCCTTTCTTTTCACTTCTAGACCCTTCACCCCTGTAAAAATTTTCAGTAGACACTCCAAGATCTCACGCTTTCCCTCTGGGTGAGGGAAGGGATCTGCTCACAGATTTTCTGCGCAGACTGTCACTGTCTCTTCCATCTGTCTTTCCAAAAAGAAATTTCAGTTCCTTCACAGTCCCACACTGGTGCTCACAGGTACACCTCTACTTGCAGCCTGGCTCTGCAAAATTACCTCTGTGCCTCATTAAAGCACCTTAGAAACTCCCACAAACAGCACCAGAGTCTGCTTCTGTAGGTTCTGAAACTGCTTAAGACTCTGGAAGACACCAGACTCATGAAGAATTTATGAAATAGAGTAAACAGGGTCTATGCATAAGGGTCTGTGCCTGCAATCTCCTTTCTGGCCCACAATTGCAAGACTGAGCATCTTTAATCCCCGCTTGCTTCAGGAGTACTTCAGGAGGACCAGGCCATTAGTTAGTACCTTTTCAAGGGGTAATTCTAATTAGATTCTTCATAAGATATGAGGTATCTTACTAGATGCCCTATAAGGTGATGTACATTCATTCATTATGGAAGTACATTTTACACCCAACCAAAGAAGAACACAGCTTATCAAAACTGAGCATGCAAACAATTGAAGGACGTGGAGAGAAGAGAAAAAGAAATCAGTGCTGAGAGCTGTAGAGCTCCCACTGATCTGTTGTGCAAAGCTCATTTTTTAAAGACTGGAAATAATTCCGGGAAGGTCTCTGAGCTTTAAGCTAGAGGATGTGAATACATGAAGGACACTGACTTTTTATTCACTTAATTTCTCTGGTTTCTTTGAAGTATCGGCGGAAAATTTGGATATTCTGAGATGTAAGTGGTTTGCTCACTCTCTTCCACAGAAAAATTCATTCAGTAGACAAACAATTATATTTTATCCTACCTGCCTGTTTAAAATTACACTGTATTGTAGGGCAGCTGTAGTTAATGGGGTTGTGACATCTCAGCCACATTAGACAAATTTAATTCAGATACCACAACATAAATGTGACTACTTTGCTTTCAATGTGACCATCAAAGAAGCCAGGAGGTGGATGTGTGCCTTTGTTTCTTTAGAGGGTATGAGCAAGGCTCAGAAGATGGCTTTAGATACTAAAGCTTTTTAGATTAGAATTGTTTCATGTAATTTTCTTCAGGCATTAAGAGTTACCAGCAATTGGCTTCCTTGCCTCTTTTCTTTACTAGAGAAATACAGGACTGCTGTACAATAGAAGAGTTTACATTGACTCAAATAATAGCAAAATTATGGTATTACAAGAGTCAAGAGAATGACAATGGGGGAAGATGGAGAGTGTTAAACTGGTCTGGTTACATCCATTTAAGTCCATTCACTGCTGAGCATTGCAGATGAAAAAGAATGTTTTTGCTAAACATTCAGCATCACTGTCTTCAAAGGAGCTGCAGCAGCAGCAGCAGCAGCAGCATCCATGTCACGTTTACCAGGCACACTAAACTTCCTCCAGCAAGATCAGGAACACCAAACCCACACCGTAGCTCCTCCACGCTTGGAAAATGTAATGAAAAGAAAAAAGAAAAAAGAAAGGACTGATTTTCGTATTTTTTTGTGTTAGTATTGGCAAACAATATCATGTTTCCAGCCTTTCTCAAAATACCCTGAAACTGATACCCAGAACAGGTAATTTGAAAAATCTTTCATAGGGTTACCTTTTAACAAATGCCAGCTCTGGCAAAGCAGGGTAACACAGACCCCAGAGCATGCTCTATGCCTGGCCCCAGCTGCCACAGCGACCCCCTGCCTGATCTTCTCCTTCTGTGCAAGTCCTGTCTCTCCCTCCTCTTCAGCCTGGAGGCATCAGGGATGGGGGAACTTTACACTGGAGCTGGAATCACACACGCCTTCCATGCTGGGCCACTAGTTTGTCCAGCAGCAACAAGACGGAGCAGCTGAGAATACCCATCAGCATTTACACCAGAGACAAGATGTTCACTTCTCATAAACCTCCACAGCTTCTCAGAGGAACATGAAGTCATTAGCACTCGCTCTACGCTAATAACAGCCCAGATTATCTCAGCTCATGACCTGAAAATCCATAGTTTCCCTGCAATCCAGTATCCCACCTCTCCCTTGCCTCCCAATCAGATGGACTGCATGGGCAAGGGGACAGACTAGCCCAGGAGACCGTATAATGCTTGTAACAAAAGGACAGAGGGTCACCACCCCAAAGTCTCATCACAACCAAATTTGGCCTTCTAAGAGAGGCATCTTTCCTTCAAAGCATATACAAGTTCTAGCTGCTTTTCCTCCAGCAAAAAAAAAGGAAAGGAAAACTTTGGCTAAAGTGAAGATAAATAGTCTTTTTAGATTTTTATCTCTTGGAGAAAAAACTGTTTCCTAAATCTGCTTTGCAATTCAAGACAGGATAGCAGCAATGTGCCATGAGAAGCTGGGCAGCGAGGGCACAGAAACACCGGCAGGAGCTCGAGAGGAGAACGAGCGATGCAGGTCAAGGGAGGGTTGGGGGCAAACCCAGGTGAAGAGCCAGGGGTGGCACAGGGAGAGCAGAGCAGTGGGACGCTTGGACGGGGCATGACACTGAGGGCAAGGCATAGCTATAGGAGTTCAGTTCGGGCTCAGAAGTGGCAGCTGAGATTCGAGGGAAAAGCACAGAGAATGCATGGCAGGACCCTGACGGACACCAGGCATCCACACAAAAGGTGGCCAGGGCCCCACCACCCCCTGCCACAGACCCCCCCAGGCCCGCTCTCCCTGCTGCAAGGGTGCTGGGCTCCCAGCCCACCCCAAAGGAGGTTTTATCATAACTCATAATGAGGTCGTCTTCTTTCACGCGAGCGTTTCCATAGCAACGAACAGGCGATTCTAATCTCCAGTATAAAAGATGCAGCAAAAATGACATGGTTTGGGGTTTTTTGGGGGGGAGGAGAGAGGCTGTTGTTGCAGCTGCGAGCAGCCCTCCCTGGGCTGCAGCACCCCCCCAGCTGGCAGCCCCCTATCAGCAGCGTGTGGCCAGCACCACCACACGGCCACAGCCGCCCCCAGCCCTGCAGGCCACCGGCCACAGCCACATCAGCAGCAGGGCAAGGGGACAAGAGTCAGAGGAGAGCTCAGGAGACAGCGCAGGGAAGTGGGGTCCCCCCCTGCTGAGGTGGTCTCTATCATCAGCACCAGCACTTCAGGTTGCTGGAGCAGAGGGAAATAACACTGGGATGCAAGTGGACCTGTGCTTTAATCTGGTGGGGTGCAATCCCAAGGGGTGATTGCTGTCCTCCTCCTCCTCCAGGCCCTGCCAGGGAACTGGAAAGCACACCTCCAAGGCTCACTCGCGGACTGGGAAATCAAATGTTGTATGAACTTTGGAGGACAGCAGTCCTGTGGGACAGACTGCTCTCACGTACAGGGGTGATTGGAACCACTATGATTGTTATTCCCTCTCTCCTGGCATGCAGCACAGGCCTATATCCTAATTCATGATGTGCGGTTTGCAACGGCTTAGCAGGGCTATCGAGCACCAAAGACACCCCCTCAGCTCTACGATGACAGCCAGAGCAGGGGGGAAAATATGCCGTGCTTCATTCACTGCAGTCTAAAGCAGTCCCGGAGAAAAAAGCAGTATGTAGAACAAGTAGAGTAGCACATAAAAGGGGAAAGCACAAGACTAGGCAGTCTGGTAATAGAAGTACAAGTTATATATATAAAGTAGTTGCTTCAGAAACAGCAACCTGTGTATGCCAGACGAACACCAATACTAGCACTGTGGTACTAATATCATTCCTGGTGCTCACTACCACTGGCACCCATGAAAAATAAGATTTCCATTTTCTCTGGCCACCTCCTGGAGTAATATCTCTTGTTTCCCTAATTGTGACAGTAACACTGCTATCATCTCAGTACCTTATTCAGGCCTGCAAAAGGTCTACTGCAGACCTCACGTAAGAGCAGACAGAACCCCAAGACCGGGCTCTGCATTCACAGCACCATACTTCAAAACAAACAAAAAAATCCACACAACACCTTTAGGATTTTTATTTCCAAATAGTTCTTTTTATTTTCTTAGAAATTACAAAGAAACTCTCTCCAGGAGAGCAAGGAAAAAACCCAAAACCCTGAAATATTTTCCAAGCAATTTTGTTCCATATAAACATAACCAAAGTTACATATTTCATTCACATGCATGTACAAAAACATTTGAAGTAAAACAACCTTCACACATAACATGTGCATTAGTCTCAGAATTGAGCACATAATCAGATTGGCCTCACCTACCCTACCTAATCTTATTTTCCTGTTTTCTTTTTAAATTGTAAATTTCTATGCAGGAAACATCTCTTTTTCTGCACAGCATTATGCATATTCAAATTAGTACGGATGGTCTTGGAATTAAATCACTAGGTAGCACAGTCTGATATACAGCTGTATACTAAAGTTGTTACACTGCTGTTTATACAGTGCGCTTTGTTGGATTCCAGGCAAAATTCTTCAAAAGGAATAAAAAGGTATTGCTAGAGGGAAAAAGGAATATGATGCACAGCACTCTCTCAACTACAATCTTGTATGATTCCCATGCAAAACACTTCAAAAGCCAAGTAATTCACAGATCTTGCTCTCCAAATTGATATCAAAGTTCCCACCAATTTCAATCATAGCAATATAAATCACTAAAGACATCAATGCTACTGGATACGGACGTGGTCAATACTCAATATTCCAATTTGTCACCCATCCACCTTTGGAAAGAGAAGGGAGAAAGATGAAAGAACCAACAAAACTGCAGACGACTGAAGTGGGTGGGTCGGCAGAGCGCTTTACCAGCCACCAGCAAAAAACAACAACCGCGAGAGCTGAGCTCCATTCCAACCCACTGCATAATCTAACTGTGGCTTGAAATTTGAGGATTACATGGTCAATGAACTCCTCACTAGTTGCCCAAGGCTGCATTAACACCTAGAAAAATCGTATTTGATTCATCAAAAGAGCATATTGTCTGTATCTGACTTTCTGAGCTAGATTTGAGATTTTACTATTTCATGCATGATGAACACCACCGTAAATCTAAGGACGGTAAACATTCAGAGCGGGAGGGCTCACCCAGAAGGTAAAGCTTCCATACGCATAAAAGGAAACATCAAGCACACAAACGTCCAAAGCAACGCTTAACATAATGGGGGGAACGGGAGGTACAGATTTTACTCTGCCATCATTTTTAAATGTACAAGTGATGCATTTCTCATCTCTGCACAAACATGCATCTTAAAGAGAATCAGTAACACCTCCCTCTTACACTGCAATGCCACAGCTGAATCCATGGAGGGTGAATTTCCACTGTATTTAAATATACTTGAAGCACTCAGGCTTGGCTTGTTGCAGAGTGCGTGTGTAACAGAGCAAAATGGGTGTGGAAAAGGGTTGTGAAATATAAAAATACAATTAGAAGTAAGACAGAACATCTGTACACGAGCAATATAAAGAAAGAACTTAAGATTGACACTTAGAAGATTTAACCAAAGCCCTAGAGAATAGCAGATTTTCATTTTTAGCCCACTTGAAATCTTTCACATGAGCAAGCAATGCTGGCAGCAGCCACTTTGTCCTCTGCCTCCTCAAAACAGCGCAAGGGACTTAGGTGCCCCAGCCTCAAGAATACTTTACTACAACAGTTTGGCAAAGCATCTACAGAGAAAGGCCCAATGGCAGGTGTTCTCACATAGTATCAAATACACAAGGGCCAGGTCTCCAGGTCCTAGCCTCACACATTGTGTGTGTTGTGGAGAACACTGGATCTGCTGGTTTAGGTAAGATGGACAGTCTGCTTTTAGCCCAGTACTACCATTTCAATGGCGAGCTCTACAAAATGTGTAGGAAAGAAAAAGCGCCAGCACAGTAGGAGGAAGTCTCCTCTGATTCCCAGACAGGAAGGGCTAAAGTCAGGTCACTTAACTCAGACACTGATGGTATGGATGTCTTCAGCTGAGGTAGTCAAGTTGAACTCACTCTATGGGCACACAAAGGAAAAATAGACATTTCTAAAAATGCCATTCATCTGAGCAGCTTTATACTTCTACTTCACAGCCAGATGAACAGTGACCTAAGAATGACTACTCTTCAGCCGCAAATGGGGCCCAGAGGAACAAATTTAGCTGCAGGAATCTAAAGCTGAGTGAGAAGACACCATCCCAAATGCATTCCTTGTACCTGGGCACTTGAACAGCACAACTGTGCTGTATTTCTTCATAAGCAGTTTTCCTTGGAACCAGTATCATAAAGGTCAGTAACATTTCGGTGTCCATCTAAGCATTCTCCAGCCAGCGACAGTGCCACCCACATGGAAGAAAAGCTCACAACTCTCACAAAACTCTGAAGGACCACAATGCCTTTTTTGAATAGTAACTAAATCTCAAACACACTTCTAAGAAGGAAATACTACTGTTCTCTTTTTTACAGCTGAGAAAACAGGGACATTGCAGCATGCCTAATGGTGACTCAAAGGGAATCAAAAGAAAGATTTCCTGATAGGCAGGTCCACTGTTCTACTACTGACTAGGCTCCAAATAGCTAGAATTTACCCCCCAGGAGAAATCTTTAAAACTGTGATGGACAATTTAACTCCAATGTCCATAAAAAAAAGCCTGTGGTCACACATTCTTATTAGACACTGAGGAATTTTATGTTTGGCTTCCTCTTCTATAAAGTGGAAAAGAAATATAGTTAGGAAAAAAGAATTAAAGCTAGGCATGTTATACAGAAACAAAAATACTATGCCTGGAGCTCATTCTTTCAAAAGATAAACTTGCAATTGTAAGGACAAATGGGAGGTTTGGTAAATCTCCCTCAAACATCCCAATGGGTTACAGGTATAAAGGCAGTTTAAGTGGCTGTTCATTCTTGATTCATGTTCATTCTAGCTTTTTTGGGAGATACACTCACTGAATCAAGTTAAAGACTGAGTTGATCAACTGAGGATTGTGCAGAACAAAAAAAATGCCATCAGTCAGCTGAGCCATAAAAGCAAGCAGCAAAATAGATTCTGTTTCAGACTAAGTTGTCAAGATAACAACTTTGAATAGGAAACCTCTGCCAGCCTGAAGTTGCTGCACTCAATCCATTGAGAGCAAAGGAAAAGTCTGCATTGCCAGTACTGGCTCACACCAATAGTAAAAGCTGCTTTGTTCTCTCCAGAAAACCATATCAACTTCCCTGACTAGATGATCAAGAAATCAACTAGAGAAGAAGCTCTGTTACTAACAAGGAAGAATTGGTGGAGAATCTGAAGGTCTTGGCTGCAGCAGACATGGAACTGTGGCGTTTAAAATCCTGAGAAACGTGTACAAGACAGAGTCCTGGACCTTTAGGACAACATATTTTGGTTTATGCAAGGAATGCCTTGGCAGGGTCTCAGAAGGGACTGTCCTGGCCTCCCAAAGGGGACCAAGAGTGCTGCCTTATCTTCAAAGACAGTTTTCTCAAAGTAGAAGAACAGTCCTTTGCGATGAGCAGAAAGTAAAGCAGGTATGACAGAAGACCAGCACAGATGATCAAGGAACTCCTGACTGAACTCAAACACACAGAAAAAAGTACACAGAGGTGGAAGTGAGGATGGGCTGGTCAGCAGGGATACAGAAACACAGCCCAAGCATGCAGGGACAGCTAGGAAAGCCAAAGCTCAGCTGGAGTTGAAACTGGTAAAAACCATGAAGGGCTTTTTTAAATACACTGGAAGCAAAAGAGAGGTTAAAGAAAACATGGGTTTACTCCTCAATGATGCAGGCAACCTGGTGACAAAGGATGCACTTTGTAGTTTGAGGCTGATGTACTCAACACCTTTTTTGCCTGTTTTCACTGGTAAGGTCTGCCTTCAGGCCTGGCAGGCCCCTGGCTCTACTCGCAGAGTGTTACCTACGGCAGAGGAAGACTGAGTTCACAAGAACTTAAGCCAATTGGGCATACCTAAGTCCATGGAACCAGAGCGGATGCATCTGAAGGCACTGAAGGAGCTGGCTGATAGCACTGTGAGGCCACCCTACACCATCTTTGTGAGCTCATCATCATCATCATCAGTGATGGCTCCCCAACCAGTGAAATATCCTTAAGACTGTTTTGTTGTCCACAATATTTGGCAAGAGTGTAGCCAGCACACTGAGGGAAATTATTACTTATTTCTTGTGAGCACTTGTGAGACCATATCTGGAGGACGGCATCCACATTTGTGCTCCTCCTTACAATAAGGGCACTGCAGCAATTTCAGTGGAAGGCCACAAAGGTGGTTAAGGGGCTGCAGCACAGGACATACAAGGAGAGGCTGACAGAGCTTGGTTTCTTTAGACTTGAGAAGAGCAAAGGCTAAAGAGAGATCTCACTGCATACAACCACTTAATGTGCAGGTTAGAGAACACAAGAGTCAGGCTTTCTCAAAGATGAACAGTGATAGAACGAGAGGCAATGAACACAAGTTTGAACATGGGAAATTCCAACTAGATGCACAAATATATTTATTCTTACTATAAGGGTAGTCAAATATGAGAAAAAGTTGCCCAAAGAGATATTCAAAACTCATCTGGACAAGGCCCTGAGCAACCTGCTCTAATTGGCCGTGCTTCAAGCAGGGGGCTGGACTAGAGACTAGAAACCTCAAGACATCCCTTCAACCCAAATTATTCAGTGATTCTATGACATAGCAAATCTCCTCACAACTACTTTCCACTGGTAACATTCTCATTAATCCACCAAAGCAAGCCATGACACCATCAAATTTAGAGGATGATCTTCAATCTCATGAGTCAGGATGGAGTCCAGAAGTCATTAAAGAGGGGAGCTGGGCACTACACATCAAAAGGCTCATAATAATTTTATGCAAAGTCCCTGACACACCAGGGCCAGCCCTACTTATGAATCATAGCCATCATAGTGCTCTCTTTGTTTCAAGTCTATCACATACTGCCAGAATTAAATAAAAAGACTGTCTCTTTTCACATCTTCTTCATTTTTTTCTTGCAGCGCTGGTTGAAGACAGGTGAGGATCCCATCAGACTGTCAGCAGAATGAGAACCATAGCTGCTCTCAGAGCCATTGGGACTCTGTGGCATCCCAGCTTCGCTCATGCCTGACATAGGTTCCTCAAAGACATCACTGCCTAGGACCCCGTGGCCATGTACATTGGCCTCCTCATTTTCCTGTGGCTCCATTTTCACCTGTGCCAAGTTCCAGAGTGGGGAAGCATTCACCTCAGCCCCTAGAGAAAGAAAAAGCACACAGTTGTAAGAGAGTAAAAAGACCAACTACAAACAGCATGCAGATGCCTGGGACAGTAGCACTGGTAAAGAACAAGCAAAAACCAGAGCTACAAGTGAACTAAACTGCGGAAGGGGGGGTTGGGGAGGAGAGAACAAAACACACGAACCAGTGTGAAAAAATAAATTAAAAAAATCTGTTGCATTTTTATTTTTGTAATACTCAGTAATTGCCACTCTAAAAAATACAATGCTATCCTTTCACAGCAATCCTTCATGAGGTTTTCTCCATGTGAAACAACAGCTTAAAGAGTCCACATCACTCTCCAGAAGGAGTGTGTCAGCAGCAATGAGTATACCAACAGCACATGGATGAGGCCCTGCACAAGCAGAACTCAGAGGCAGTCCAGAAGCCATTCATGATGATGAGGTCCTTGCAACATCAGCAACCTCCTTTAAGCTGTGAGACATACTAGACTTCTGGTAGTTCTGCAGGGGAGGTGAAGGGAGAGGGCAGAGGACTAGGTCGATGAACAGTCTCAAATACCACTTCCAGCACTGGAATGCAGGACATCTAAGCTGCAGTCAGCCACCCAACTGCCTGCCTCCTTGTACTCAACACATCCCATCCTTCAGCAGAACAGAAAGAAACCCTCTTGGCTCAACCTCACAGATACCCTGCTGGGAAATGGCATCCCCCACTCTTTTTTTTTTTTTTTTTAACTTTTGGAGTAGTGTGCAATCTGAGCAGATTGAGGATTTTCTGTACAAGATTACAAAACCATATTTCTTGATAACAGCAAATGTTTTTCTCCCCAAGAGCAGTAATTATAGATTGTGTTATTTCTGCTTATTTACAGTTTTAAGAGAGACAAAAATCCTATTAAAAATACACTAATTGGGCCCCTTGCTGAGATGAGCATAAACAGCCCAGAACTGAACAAAGCCTGAAATCTTCTCACTTTTAAATCTGGTCCCTCTTGTGTGGGGTTAAATTCACATGGAAAATAAAAAAACCTAGGAAACCAGTTTTAGTAAGTTTTCCAAACCTTTTGTCTCAAGGAGCTTGGCTACAGTTTGAAAGCACAACCAAACCTCTTGTACTGAGCCAAACCTCCTACTATTCCCTATTATCAATATACAACTAACAATAGTCTCTTATTAAAGCAATTACACAGAGACCAAATCTTCCACCACATATTTGTACTGTGAATTCTCCCTTATGAAGAAATCAGGAATCTTTTCCAGAGCAGCTTAGCCCAAACCAGGGTTAGTGAGACCTTTGTGGTAACGCAGTCTACATTAGCTCAGCAGTTATACAGCAAACCAGAATGACAGTGCTTGTTGGTGCCCAGTTGTCCTAACAAAAAGTCCCTTTTATGTTAATTATAAGTAAATGTTCCTCTCAACAACAATAGGCACATCATTAAAATGCTATCAGTTCCACAGAGTTGCAGCTCCAGTCTACACAATAATCAAAGCTGCTCACTGAACTTACTGTGTCTTTCTTTCATCAATTGCTCTTCAATGCTCAGCCCTACTCCTTTTAGCCCTATCGCCTGCCACTGACAGTGTCACTAATGACTAGAAGTACTTAAGCGTCAACACAGGACGTTTTATCTTCAAAGCACTTCAACTTCAAAGCACATTAACAAATGAGCTAATCCTCCCGTTATCCTGCTGGGTGGAGGAACAAGGTCCCCAATTTTGCCTCCATTTCCCCAACTGCAATGAAATCAAGCACTAGCCCACAGCCGCAGCGTCAGGTATAAGCAGAAACACGAGCATAACACGGAAGGCTGTAATGAGAGTCTTGCCCTCAGACACTGAAGTCTTGCTGCCCTCTCTACAGGCCTCACACTTGTATTTTTGAGATGTTGGTGTCCCAATTGCAGCAGCTTTTTATCACTCCTTATGATACTATGCTCTCCAGCCTACACAGCTCTAGACTGGGACTTCTCAGTGATGAGATTTCCAAAGGCCCTTGTGAAGTGAAGAGGGATTTTCAGGGAGGAACAGAGCACTTGTATTCTTAATTAGAAAACATCAATTTGGTATCAGAGAGGCAAGAGGCATTTAATATACAGCCAGCATGCTAACCTCTGGGTCTCAAGTGGTAGATGCTAATACAAAGCTTTCCAGATGAATCACTCACAACCCCAGATGGGCCAGAGGAATCTGCTGTTCCTTCTCCCACAAAAATGTGATCACTTCATATTTCAGAAGTACTATGGAAAACAATATGAGCTTCCAAAAAACATCAGATGGATTTGTGCTGTTTAAAAATTCAGCAGAATGTGCTATTTATAAAAAAAAAAAAAAAAAAAAGGACTCAGAGGTATATTCTAACCTCACTATATATGGTACTTAGTTTAAGAGGACAGGCTTCATTTTATTTTAACC